>JAWWNI010000511.1:0-309236 GCA_034642065.1 Darevskia nairensis | reverse complement strand
TTCCAACTCTACAATTCTATAATTTCCAAGTTGTCTTGAAAGGCAGCCCCACATGCAACACGACACAGGAAGGAATGATGAGAGAGCATGGGTGCTAATTTGTCCTGACCACTAGCAGAAGCCGACAGGGCATGGGGTGCTGTGAGGTGGTGTGGCGATGGACTGACTCAGTCAAAGGTAGTCAGGCTAATTCTCAGGTCACATCCACCAAATACACTCATATACCACTGTAACAGTCATGAAGCATCCTGGGAACTGTAGTTTGCTAAGGGTGCAGGAAGCTGTAGGTCGGTGAGGTCAGCTCCCTTAGCAAACTACAGTTCCCAGGATTATTCGGCGTAAGCCCTGACTGTTATCAGTGGTATCAGAGTGCTTTAAAGGCATGTGGTTGACTTGATCACTGTCAATCTGGTAGGCTGGGTCACTCAAAAATTAGCAGCACCTTGGACAGATCCAAACTAGCCATTGGAGTTATGCAGCCCAACTGAGCTTTTTCCTCTTCCAAGATCTGCTCCCTTGCTAAGAAAAAGTATTAAAGGAACCATAAATGAATTGGAACCATGTACTCTGCCGACACCAGGGGACCCAGGTGGTGCTGTGGGTTAAACCACTGAGCCTAGGGCTTGCTGATCAGAAGGTCAGCGGTTCGAATCCCTGCGATGGGGTGAGCTCCCGTTGCTCGGTCCCAGCTCCTGCCAACCTAGCAGTTCGAAAGCGCATCAAAGTGCAAGTAGATAAATAGGAACCGCTCTGGCGGGAAGGTAAACAGCGTTTCCGTGCGCTGCTCTGGTTCGCCAGAAGCAGCTTTGTCATGCTGGCCACATGACCCGGAAGCTGTACGCCGGCTCTCGGCCAATAAAGCGAGATGAGCGCCGCAACCCCAGAGTCGGACACGACTGGACCTAATGGTCAGGGGTCCCTTTACCTTTACTCTGCCGACACTCTTGCTGGGGGTGTGGCGTGTGTGGGCCATTTCCAGACCAAGTGGACTTAGTTGGGGTGCTGGTGGAGGGAGAGATCTGTTGGCATCCGTCCATCTCAGGAGGCAATGGAGGAGTGAGCTTTTGGGTGGGGGGTGAGCTCAAGCTGTTGGAAGGTTGCAGCACCTGCTGTGGCTGTAGAAACCAATATGGGAGAGACATGTTTTGTTGCAGCTGGGGCAGGTGAAGGCGTACGGTGGTGCTTCTGCAGATGCACCATGGCGTTTCTTCTCTCTGTGCTCCTCCCAGCGGTCATCCCTCCTCTGGTCACTGCTATGAGCACATGACTTGACTGCCTGTCTCCAGGCACTGCAGTTGTCCACAAGGGATTCCCACACATTTGTAGACATCTTTGTAGAGTAGGGTTGGTCTGCCAACAGGCCTGATGCCAGCTGCTCTTGGAGCACAGCCTTGGAGATGCTGCCATCTTCCATTTCTGTGGACACGACCAAGCCAGTGTGGACGTCTCTCCGACAGGAGTGCGAACATGCTGGGCATGTGGGCTTGGGAGAGAACATCTTTCTTTGGAATTCTGTCCTGCCGTGTGATACCCAAAATCCTTCTAATGCAGCGCATGTAGAAGGTGTTGAGGCGCTACTCCCAACAGTGAGAATTCCCTATAAATCACTATGTAAGCCAGAGGTTATCAACCTTTTTGAGTCCACGGCTCCCTTGACCAACTACATTCTTTCTGCGGCGCCCCTGTGGGGCTCAGGAGCCCAGTTATGTCACCCTTGCCTGCAGAGCGGGAAGCCTCTCACCCCTTTTTCAAACACTTTCCCTTGTGGAGAGTTCCCTCAGTCTCTTCTCCCCTCTCATTGAGAGTCCTCTGGGCAGCCGCTGCTGCCATCCCTGGTCTCTGAACTGCCTTCCCCAAAGAGAGGTGCCTTCTCACACTGCTCCACAGGGACCTAGGACTTGTCTCTCCATTCCCAAGAGCAAGGGCTGGTGAACAGGCTGGCTGGGCTCCCTCACCCGCTTGCTTGCTCATTCCGAGGTCGCCTCAGCTCCTGGCAACCAGCACCCCCTGGCCAGCCCCAGAGACACCATTCGCCTGCGGAGCTTGTAGCCAGGGCTGCTGCAACAAACATCCATGCAAGCATTTGGGAGGCAGAGATGTGAGAGGGCATCAGAGGGAGGGAAGGAAAGAGAGACAGAGGTCAGTGTTGCCCGTGGCACCCCTGACTATCATTCAAGGCACCTCAGGGTGCCCTAGCACCCTGGTTGAAAACCACTGATGTAAGCAACCAATCAGCCTGACTTCAATCATACAACGCAATGACCCTTTAGAAATCCAATGCAGTGGTACCTCTGGTTATGAACTTAATTCGTTCCGGAGGTCCGTTCTTAACCTGAAACCGTTCTTAACCTGAGGTACCACTTTAGCTAATGGGGCCTCCCGCTGCCGCTGCGCCGCCAGCGTGCGATTTCTGTTCTCATCCTGAAGCAAAGTTCTTAACCCGAGGTACTATTTCTGGGTTAGCGGAGTCTGTAACCCGAAGCGTTTGTAATCCGAGGTGTTTGTAACCCGAGGTACCACTGTTTATTTCTTAGTCTGGAAACCAATGCATTTCAATGGCCATTGTGTCCTTTGTTTAGGCTTTTCCCATCCTGGAGCCCAATACAGTTTGCTGCCTGAGGCAAAGGACGAGATGGCACCCGCCTGTGTCTATTCCCAATAAGCCTGCCAGTTGGCTCTTACTTCAATCCTGGGGATGTGGCAGTATCCTGCACGGCACCAGAGGGCTCTGTCTGGTTTAGGGCAGGTTGCAAACTCATAGCTGTCAACTTTCGAATTTGAAAATAAGGGATTTTCCCGAACTTCCGGATTTGAAAATAAGGGATGCTGCGAGGGCGGTGCAATGGCACCAAGTAGCCTTGCCACCCTGCGCTCCAGAGGCTACGCGCGAACAGGTGAGCGAAAGAGCGAGCGCATAGACGGCCGGCAGGCAGGCTGTCTGTCTGTCTGTCTGGTTGGGCATGAGGGTCTGGCTGCACAAGGCATGCAAGCTCCGCCCCCAGTCGGTCTCAGACTCCTTATTGGCAGCCGAGCAACTCAGCTGAGGAGCCTCCCTGGCCGGCAGGGAGGGAGAGGAGCTGCTTCCTTTGAAATCCAGGAAATTTAAGGGCGATCAACAATCCGGGATAGCAGCGAGAAACGGCATTGGAATAAGGGAGTTTCCCCGGGAAAAAGGGAGGGTTGACAGCTATGTGCAAACTAGGCACTCACCCCTCCACATTTGCCGCCCGAAGCAGCTGCATCACTCTGCCTAATGGCAGGGCCAGCCCTGTCTCTGATCCTGCCCCCCCTTCAGAATCTATTCAGTGACTTGGAAGACTGGTGGCAGTGGGTGGGTGGGTGGACTTGCTGTGAATTATTTGCGACTAATTACTTCTTGTCTCTATTTTTGTCCTCTCATTCTTCTCCACTCCCACCTCTTCCTCTTCCCCTGGGAAGACGCTGTCATCTCCGACTCTGATAAGGCGTTGTTGTTGTTTCCCCCTCTCCCTGTGACACGTCGATAGGGAAGCAGACTAAAAGTGGATTTAATTATATATAGGGGGTGTTTTCCAAAAACAAAGCGGTGATGTTGGCTGTTGCGGCTGCTTCACCCTCCTCAGGTACAAAGCACTTTGCCATTCCTCGTGTTCCACGTTACTGGAAAATAGCACAGGGGAGGGAGAACGTCACACAAACCACCTCCCCTGCGTTCAAGAGAGATCACAACAGATCGCTCAGCAGCAGTGGCGCCTTGGCGTTCCCCTGCCTGCTGGGCAATCCCACCCTCCCTGTTCCCCAGAATAATCACCTTCCTAGATCAGAGCAAAAGTCTATCTCAGCAGCCTGAATGGCCAGCATTAAGAATTCCCTTTGCATTAAGGGAAGGGTCGTAGCTCAGTAGCCAGTGTGGTGTAGAGGTTAAGAGCGGTAGACTCGTAATCTGGTGAACCAGGTTCGCGTCTCCGCTCCTCCGCATGCAGCTGCTGGGTGACCTTGGGCTAGTCACACTTCTCTGAAGTCTCTCAGCCCCACTCACCTCACAGAGTGTTTGTTGTGGGGGAGGAAGGGAAAGGAGAATGTGAGCCGCTTTGAGACTCCTTCGGGTAGTGATAAAGCGGGATATCAAATCCAAACTCTTCTTCTTCTTCTTCTGTCACAGAGCGAGCCAGCAGTAAATCGCACTGTCAAAGTCAGACTTAACTCTTTATTAGCAGAAACAGGATCTCCACAGACTTGGCTGAGTGTCAGGCCTAAGGAGCGCAACAGCTCATCCCCAGTAGGTCTTATCCCATAAAAAAATCCGTTGCCAAGACTGCTCTGCCCATTTCAGCCCTCTTCTGGTTCTGGAAGGCAGGGGGAATGAGGAAGAAGGGAGCTTGTCGCAGCAGGAGAGGGAGACAGCTGTGACTCTTCACCAGCCTGACTCATCTCTGCCCTTGGCCTCCCTTTTCCACTCACTAGCTTCAGCTTCTGCCTCTGATTCTGGACTTCTCTCTGCCACAGACTCTCCCAGCTCACTAAGCCCTGTTACCTCTTCATCTTCCAACACCTCCTCCGCTCAGGCTTCTCCCTCTGACCACTCATCATCATCCCACCACCATTCCCCAAGTTCTGAACCTTCTTCCCTTGGGGGTTCCCCAGCTGGTTCCTCCCACCGTTCCTCTGCATCCAACCAGTCCATGACAGTGGCAGGACATCTGTGCTGCATGCAGAAGGTCACAGGTTCGATCCCTGGTGTCTCCAGATAGGGCTGAGAATGTTTCAATGCTGGAAACCCTGGAGAGCTGCTGCCAATCGGAGTGGACCATGCTGAGCTAGATGGACCAAGTGTCCCATCAGACAGGGGCGTAGCAAGGGGGGCGATGGGGGCGGGCCGCCCCGGGTTCCACCCCAGAGGGGGGTGACACTTTTTTTAAAAAGTTTTTAAAAAAAAAAAATTTATTTATTTTAACTTTATTGAAAAAAAGAGATAATAAACACACACACACACACACACACACACAACCCCCTACACATCACAAAGTGGCACCATCAGAGGGGGGTGACAATTTTTAATTTTTTTATTTATTTTTTAATTTTAATTTTTAATTTTTAATTTTTTTAAATTTTAACTTTATTTGAAAAAAAGAGATAATTGACACACACACAAAAAACCCCACACCTCGCAAAGTGGCACCATCAGAGGGGGGTGACACTTTATTTTTATTTATTTTTATTTTTTATTTTTTTCAAAAAAAGTTTAAAATTTAACTTTATTGGGAAAAAAAGAGATAATAGACACACACACAAAAAAACCCACACCTTGCAAAGTGGCACCATCATTTTGGGGGGGGTGGGGGTGACTTGCTATGCCACTGGGTGCAGCTCTGCCAGTGCCCTGGCAAAGTGGGGGGGGTGACAAAAAAAATTCTGCCCCGGGTACCACCTGGGCTTGCTACGCCTCTGTCATCAGAATCCCAGAATCTAGAATTGGCTGCTGTTATGTATTCAGTGGTCTGTGTTTGCTTGAGCTTGAGTCTGGACTAAGGATTCTGAGCTCCTGTGTTCTGATTCGATACATGATGTCCAATCACAGAACATTTCAGGATTTGGACCTCTGCCATTGGCCCTTGAACGCTTGAGTCGTGATTCGCAGCTTGGAAGTTTAGACAGCCAATCACGCTGGGAGTGGGAGTGGCCCAGGTTTTAAAGAAATTTATAGCAGTTGTTTTGCTCCTGTTTCCCAGTTATGTAGTTCAATCAAGGTTCTTGCTGTTATCACTGTGTCTTGCCTCGTGGGAACCCACCTACACTTCAGCTTCGGTAAGAATTCCCTTCCTAGACCAGAGCATCTAGGATGTGTTGAGGTTCCTGCATTGCAGGGGGTTGGACTAGATGACCCCTGGGGTCCCTTCCATGAGAATAGAGGATTGTGCTCTTAAAATAATAATAATAATAATAATAATAATAATAATAATAATAATAATAATATTTTATTTATATCCCGCCCTCCCCAGCCGAAGTTGGGCTCAGGGCGGCTAAAACCAGATATATAACATTAGTATAAAATCAAACAACAATCAAATTACCTCCTAAAAACAGGTCAAATCAAATTAAAGTCTAATGAGATGGCTTTCCGCATCCGCCTTTCGGATAAGAGGATAAGAGGACTGTCTTCTGGAAAGTAGGACCCAGGTCACCCTAAAGAAGACCTTGAAGCGTGAGGTGTGCCATCCTTTCTGACATGTTAAACCTCAGATAGAGAGGTTTGGAGTCAGAATGGAAAAGCACCAGGGCCATGCAAGCAATTGAAGGCGATCAAATGCAGGCTTTTCTGCTTGGCTGCAAAGCCTGAAAAGTGATCAGACCCGACATGGACAAAACCAGGCTCCGGCCGCACAGATCATTGGGAGAGACGGGATCTCAGAGACACAAACATCAAGGTAATTACACACAGAGCTGTTCTTCAGGCAAGGGGAGAGTTGGGCTTCCTATCCCTCCATCCATTAGCGATCTCTATTTCCGACAGCCCCAGGTCCCCTAGGCAGAGGCAGAGTCCAGGGGAAATGCTCACTTGGTGCGCAAGAGAGAGACCGGCCTTTGTCGATCTGATTGTTTGGAAAAGCAGAGAAAGCAAAACAGCACAATTGTATCAGAAGTTCAGAAGGATGGGCGGTTTGGGGTGGAGCAATTTCGTCCCATGCACCCTGTCTCAGGGCAAACGAAGGCGTCATGACACCCGGGCTGGGGCGTCGCTACGTGTATGGTGCATGTGCGGCGTCGCTGCGTACGACGCGTGTACCGTACGTAGCAACGCCGTACATGCGCTGTACATAGTGGTTTGCTGCCACCGGCGCTCCAGCGCCGTACAGACGATGCCGGGATCCCTCCGTCGCCGCTACAGCCATCTGTACGGCGCTCGAGCGGTGCCGGCGGCAAACTGCTATGTACAGCGCATGTGCGGTGTTGTTACGTACACCGCATGCGTGCAACGCCGCACATGCGCTGTACTTAGCAGTTTGGAGCCGGAGCCGGGATCCTCTTCTCGCGGCTGCAGCTGCGAACGGAGGATCCTCCACATGCAGCTGTGGTGGCGCAAGCCCCCGCGGAGTGCCTTCTTGTCACCCCCCAGACATGGCACCCGGGGCGCCCCCCCATCCCCCCATTGTGATGCCACTGCCCTGTCGCCACCCCAGATTTTGCACAGCTGTGGGCCAAAGTAGCCCCTTACATTTGGAAGGAGGGCAAACACTGTTTCCCTGTTGTTTCCTATCCCACATACACACACAGCCACAACCAGTTCACAGCTTTTGCAGGGAGGGTCTTTACCTACTTTTTAAAATAACATTTTATTGATTTTCCAAAAATAACCAAAAAAATTAAATCATAACCAACTTTTTAAACCACGTTTTTTGGGGTCGATTTCCCTCCACTCCCCCTCTTGGTTCCATTGTAATATGCTTGTTCATGCACGTCCATAAAACCTTATATACTTAACAATCAATTTTAAAACCTCCTTCATCTTATTACAAGTGACTTTTAAAAGTTATACTAATGTAAAAAATCTATACCCAAAGCTTTAAAAAATATGCATTAAACATTTACTCTTTTCTGTAATAATTTGTCCTGCATAATTCAATAATTTATTTTGCCAGTCTTCTTCTTTATCTTCTTTGGCCGAGGCTTCTTCCTTCCTTGTCTTTACATACAAAAAGTGGTCATATTGTTTCATTTTCTGCCAAATCCACAGTAAAACAAAAACCTCTGTTAAGATCAGCTCAGCAGCTTCGCCAAATAAATGAGTGAGTTTTTCAAGTCCTCCAAAACTCTCCATCAAACAGGGTGTTAAAAATAACAGGATGTGACGGGGGGGGGGGGGGGAGAAAAATGTTGGGCAATTGTGCAAACTCCCCAGATCTATCTATAGAACCATAGAATTGTAGAGTTGGAAGAGACCCTGAGGGTCATTAGCCCAACCCCCTGCAATGCAGGAATCTTTTGCCCATCAATGAGTCTCATACTTTACCGAACTGGTGGTTTGAGCCCAACCAGGGACAGCCATGGGCAGGATTCCTGCATTGCTGGGGGTTGACCCTCAGATAACCCTCAGGGTCCCTTCCAACTCTATTATTAAATATCATAAGCTTTAATAATGCTTTCTAGCAATTTTCCCAGAACAGGTGTTAAGCTAATGTACCTGTAGTTTCCCTTCTGGACCCCTTATTTAGGAACTGGTGTTACCTGGGCCACTTTCCAGCCCTCAAGTCTGAAGGCTGATTCTGTGGGACCAGTTACATATTTTTTCAAAGAAGAGAAGACCAGCAATTTCACATTTGAGCTCTTTAAGATCTCTTAGGTGGGTGCTATCCAGACCTGGCGATTTGTCCTTGTTTTTATGTTCCCTTCCCTCGGGTTTCCAAAATGTGCATAACACACTTGAATCCAGATAGATGGGTGGATAGATGATAGATAGATAGATAGATAGATAGATAGATAGATAGATAGATAGATAGATAGATAGATAGATGATAGATAGACAGATAGATTCATAGTCTATGAAGGAGTGGAACTGGGATTCAGGAGTCCCTAGCTTGCGCTGCCCAAGGCTATTTCACTTCATCCATCACAACAATACACACATTAGAAAAGGATCTTCGATGTTCTGGAGAAACGAAAAGCTTTTCTGACAGGTGGATATTGACATGCCGGTGCCACTAGGGGACAGAGCACCACGGGGGACAAAGGCGTTGTGTCCTGTCTGCTAACAGAAACACACAAGTGGCGCTTGCAACAAAATTGTTGCGAGGAAGAATGCTCCTGTTCAGGTTTCCAGATCGTTCGTTCCCATCACCGGTATTCCTCTGTTCCTCCAGCACCCCAACAGTCAGGCTCCATCTGCACTCTGCATTTAAAGCAATACCGTACCACTGTAGATAATAATAATAATAATAATAATAATAATAATAATAATAATAATAATAATAATTTATTATTTATACCCCGCCCATCTTGCTGGGTTTCCCCAGCCACTCTGGGCGGCTTCCAACAGAATGTTAAAATACAATCTATTAAACATTAAAAGCTTCCCTAAACAGGGCTGCTTTCAGGTGTCTTCAGTTGTGGCTTCCCCCCAAAATCTAGGCAGGCAACCCAATCAGATGGGGAGGGTACAAATAATAAAATTAATTTTGTTGTTGTTGCTGGTGGTGGTGCTGGTGGTGGTGCTGAGAGTTGTGAGGAGACCCCTATATCATTCGCAGAGCTGTGGTTCCCTGGGGACTCTGGGAATTGTAGCTCTGTGAGGGCCTCCTCGCAACTCTCAGCCCCCTTAGCAAACTACAGTTCCCAGGATTCTTTGGGAGGAAGCTTTGACTGTTTAAAGTGGTATGATTCTGCTCTGAATATATAGTGCAGATGGGGCCTCAGTCATGCCTGCTGAGCATACTCTGTCCTCATTGAGTTAGGATTGTTTTTCTTTAAAATATATTTTGTACTTCTGTAAACCTCGCAGTTAGGGATGCAGGTGGCGCTGTGGGTTAAACCATAGAGCCTAGGGCTTGCTGATCAGAAGGTCGGTGGTTCGAATCTCCGCGACGGGGTGAGCTCCCGTGGCTCGGTCCCTGCTCCTGCCAACCTAGCAGTTCAAAAGCATGTCGAAGTACACGTACAGTAGATAAATAGGTACCGCTCTGGCGGGGAGGTAAACGGTGTTTCTGTGCGCTGCTCTGGTTCGCCAGAAGCAGCTTAGTCATGCTGGCCACATGACCCGGAAGCTGTACACCGGCTCCCTTGGCCAGTAAAGCGAGATGAGCGCTGCAACCCCAGAGTCATCTGCGATTGGCCTTAATGGTCAGGGGTGCTTTTACCTTTATCTTTAAACCACGCAGTTGCCCCAAGCCCTGCTGTTAGTACCCCTTGTGTGTGAGAAAATGAGATCTCCCTCTTCCTAGTTGCCCACCTCTCTCTCTCTCTCTCTCTCTCTCTCTTTCTCTCTCTCTCTCTCTCTCTCTCTCTCTCTCTCTCTCTCTCTCACACACACACACACACACACACACTTGCATTTTTAGACAAGAATTCAAGGCCATTTAAAATCCCCAGAAATAGCAAAGCAGGCCATTTATAACGAAGTAGCAATCAATACGTTGCACAAACGCACACACTTTGCCAAGCAGTGAGAAGCTCAAAGGCTACTGATCTGAGTTCCTTTCAGATGGGAAGAGCACTGGAGACGGCGGGTGCCTTTGCAATATTTGTTTTATTTACTGATCTACAGGCAGAGGGAGAAGTGAAGGCATTTCTACAACACAGGCAGGCAGAAGATCCCCACTCCAGGAGCAAGCAAGGCGTTGCAGTCAGTCTTCCAGAGCCTTCTAAATTCCCGGACAAGATCAGAAGCAGAATTGACAGTTCAGATTTTAGGGATTCGTGCCTGTGCAGTAACCGTTTTGCGGAGATTAAGGGCTCCTCCGAATGACCTGCTTATGGAGCGTTCATCCTGATTTGCTTGCACACAGTTTACAAAGAAGTTGCACCATGCCTGTTCTTTATTGAGTAAACATGTTTGCAGGGAGGATATAAGATACTGAGCATTCATCCTGATTTGTTTGCGCAGAGGCAATATGTCTTTGCACCCCACCCCCCAGTCATTACCCCACACTTTTCAGTGCATCTCCCCACTTTCCTAACCACAAATAGGCTGCTGTGTGTGTGTTTGTGTCTGTGTGTGTAACTGGATTTGTTGTGGCAGAGCTTCTACTGCACTTCCCTTGTTACTCTCTCCATTAATCCATTTAAACTTATATACATAAAAAATAAAATAACTAACACTGACATCCATAATATTAGACTTAATAAATCTTCATTTATCATTATTGTATGCTTAATTAACTAACACAAAACGTGATCAATCCAATATATACGCCAAGTTTGCGTTACACCGTTCTTTTAGGTGAAGTAAAAATTCACTCCACTCCTCAATATATTTTTGTCTCGGGTTGTCTTTAATTTTTTCACATAAAAAGGCCAGTTCGCTATAATCTAAGGTTTTGTGGAGCCAATCCTTTTTATTTGGAAGCACGGCACTCTTCCAGTGGGCTGCTATCAGCGTTCTTGCCGCCGCAGAGGCGTATAAAAAAAAGTTCCTCCTTCTATTCGGTATATCAGGTGAGGTTATTCCCAGTAGGTATGCCTCTGGGGTTTTTGCAAACTTGATTTTTGAGGATAAACTCCATTTCTGAGTGTACTTCATTCCAAAACGTTTGTACCTTACAGCACCCCCACCAGATATTTATCTGTTCTTATCTTACAGTTTTATTTTATATATTTTATACATTTTTCTAACGCCTTTCGAGGTTTTTCTTGCAATCAAGCGGTATGTGCATTTCACTAAATAAATAAAAGAAATCGCGCACAGACCTAAATATCTGGTATGCGATTGGAACCCCTCCTGCAAAACAAAGTTTTTGAGGCAATACAACCAGAAAGCACTAGATGGCGCCATTGGCAAATGCTTTCGTTGAACCGCCAGCTTCCTATTTGAGACAGAATGTTTAAAGGAAAAAAACAAAGAAACCAGGTGCATCCTAACAACTGCTTTGAATGTGCCTAATTTAGCTGCCGCAGTGCAAACAGATCGATGCTCTGCTGATTTTGAGCAATGCCATGTCTGGGCTGTGAGCAAGCGACGCCTTTGAAAATGCACTGATATACAAAAGGTAGCAAAAGAAACATGACGATCCCTTGGGGCAGCTGTTTCTATTTCCCCAAAAACTCCCCCCGTCCCCAGTAAACATAACCTTCAGTAAACATAACCCTCAAACCAAGGGCTGCTGTGGCCCAGTATACCTGAAGGAGCGTCTCCACCCCCATCGTTCAGCCCGGACACTGAGGTCCAGCTCCGAGGGCCTTCTGGCAGTTCCCTCCCTGCGAGAAGTGAGGTTGCAGGGAACCAGGCAGAGGGCCTTCTCGGTAGTGGCACCCGCCCTGTGGAACACCCTCACATCAGATGTCAAGGAAATAAACAACTATCTGACTTTTAGAAGACATCTGAAGGCAGCCCTGTTTAGGGAAGTTTTTAATGTTTGATGTTTTATCATGTTTTTAATATTCTTTTGGGAGCTGCCCAGAGTGGCTGGGGGAACGCAGCCAGATGGGCAGGGTATCAATAAATTATTATTATTATTATTATTATTATTATTATTATTATTAGACAATGTACAAGCAAACCTCAGTTGTTGCTTTTGCTGTCACAGATTATTCTGTGTTCTTTCCTTGATACTTATTTGTTCATCTCTGTACCCTGTGACCAGGGGCGTAGAAAGGGGGCGGGGGGGGCGGGCCGCCCCGGGCAGCGCCCTGCTGGGGGTGACACTTTGGGCTTTTTTTTTTTTTAAGGCTGTTTTCGGCACTGCCGGGGTGGAGCAGTAGGGGCGGCCAGCGAGGAGCAGTGTCACCCCCCCTCTCGCTGGCCGCCCCTGCGGCTCCGCCCCGGCAGCGCCGAAAATAGCCCCCCCCCCTTTCCAGCGGCTTTCCAAGCTGGCTGGCTTGCGGAGCCGGGGAATGGAGAGGGGCGGGCCAGCGAGGAGGGGTGTCACCCCTCCTCGCTGGCCCGCCCCTCTCCCTGCCCCGACTTGCGCTCCGCCGACGGAGCCTGGGCGGCGGCTTCGGGAGTCTCTGCGGGCTGCAGAGACTCCTGAAGCCGCCGCCCGCCCGGCCCCCCTTGGTTTGCCGGCACGAGCAGCCACCGCACCAAGGGGTGCCGGGGCATCGCGCTGTGCGTGTGCGTCATGACGCCATGACGCATGCACACGCCGCGACGCCCCGCCCCCAGGGGTGCCTCTTGGCTTCCCGCCCCGGGTAGCCAAGGGGCTAGGAACGCCCCTGCCTGTGACTCTATTCTGTGCCCCACACAAGAGGGGACTGTGTGTTTCAGATACCTGTCTGGCCTCAAAACAGAATTCAGCCTGAGTTTCAGAAGACCAAAACAGCAACAGTGTTAAACGGGGTAAATGCCTTCCCCAGGAAAGCAAGCATCCACAGTGCGCTCGAGGACATATCTAAGTGGGGAAAAATCAAGGGAGGTAAGTGACAAGTCAACCAGATGATCATCGCTTTAACCAGCCTCCCACAGTCTCAAAAAGGCAGCTGAGACGTGCAGCTTCCATTTCTGCATCTCGATGTAGTCCATGAACGGCTTCCAGGTGGCAAAAAAATAAAACCCATTGATTTTGCTTTGCCTTTGGCCAATTTTTATACTGAACGTCAGTTTTTCCCTGAGAGCAAAATGATTTAATAGTCTTTGCAGGAGCCATAACTCAAAAGTCCATTTGTCTGCTGGTTTCCAACGTTTTGCAATTTCCAGGCATGCTGCTAATAACAAAAAGGGTATTAATGTTTTATATACCAGGTCTTCATTTCCTCCCTTCTCTTTTCTCACCAGGGAAAAACAACAACAGAACAGGGTGCAGCTGGTTAAGTTTTACTCCGAGTTGACGCATCAAAATCAATGTACCTCCTAGTGGCTCAGCAATAAAGTTGCTGGCACATTTGCAAAGCTAAGCAGGGTCCGGTATGGTTTCAAATTGGATGGGGTACCATGTGTTGAGATTTCCTGCATTGCAGAGGGTTGGACCATATGGCGCTCAGGTATCCCTTCCAACTCTATGATTCTATGACTAGGCAGCCCATTGGCTTGATCCAGCTGGCTCTTCTTGCATTCTCTGAAGCAGAGAACCAGTCTGTTCTGGGCTGAGCACACCATACAAGGATCTCTCCATAGCAGCATCCCAAGCAGACACATTCCAAAGAAGTGATGCATCATTCTGACCCAGAAGCTGTGACTTCATTTCTAAAAAGAGATGCAAAGGGGCTGAAACCCACCGGCTCCATTAAACCCCGAAAGCTCTGCATAAATACAATGCGGTTCTTAGTCAAAACAAGATCTCTTTCTGTAGTGTGTTGACCACGGAGGCAAGATTATTACTGCAAACGGGGCCATGTCCTACCTGCCCAACGTCACTCATTCTTGCCTCACTTGCCTGCCTTCTTCCTGGAGAGATGTCACCTGCCGTACTCAGCTAGAAAGAACAATATTGTGCTCCTTCTGGGGCGGGTCGCCCACCTTTGATTCCCACCCTGCACTCAGCACTCACCAGTGGCACCTAGAAGCTCCCAGCATGTGACAGCAGCCACACCGTGGGAAACGGCTTCGGCTGGCCGGCTAAACCAGGAGAGGGTAGCCGATGGGTCTCCAACCCTCAATGAGTGAGGGGCTTCCCCTGCATGCAAAGACAGGCTCTGGCAGATTGAGCTGACGAGACCAATAGTGGGCCCAACGGTCAAGAAGGCAGTTTCTGCACATGCTGCAGAAGGAAGTGAGGGGCAGGTAGGGCTCGTCCACTTGGGAAGAGAGTCCATCTAGGAAAGGAAAAGCTCAGATCCTCAACCTCCTCTGCATAGCTGTCAACTTTCGGATTTGAAAATAAGGGATGCCGCAAGGGCGGTGCAATGGCACCAAGTAGCCTCGCCACCCTGCGCTCCAGAGGCTGCGCGCGAATGGGTGAGCGAAAGAGCGAGCGCATCGATGGCAGGCAGGCTGACTGGTTGGTTGGGCGTGAGGGTCTGGCTGCACAAGGCATGCAAGCTCCGCCCCCAGTCCCCCAGTCGGTCTCAGACTCCTTATTGGCAGCCGAGCAACGCAGCTGAGGAGCCTCTCTGGCCGGCAGGGAGGGAGAGGAGCTGCTTCCTTTGAAATCCGGGGAATTTAAGGGATATCAACAATCCAGGATAGCAGCGGGAAACGGCATTGAAATAAGGGAGTTTCCCGCCAAAAAAGGGAGGGTTGACAGCTATGCTCCTCTGCCTTGTGGGATATCTTCGGGAGGAGAAAAGGCTCAGGAGTAAACCCTACACAAATCCAGAGTGGACTCCTTAAGACATTTGGGTGGCGCCTTGTACGCTTCCTTCCGGCAACTCCTGCAGCCCTACTGGTCCCGAACGTCTTACTCTGCTTTCCTTTGGACCACACCAGCAAGGCCAAGAGGGGGCAGTCTTGTCATCTGAGCAGCCCAGGGCTGCCATACACACTTGCCCAGGTTTGTGCACCAGGGATGTCACCCTGGTGCTGCTAACCCGGTGGTTTGACTTTACCGCCCATTGTCTCTCAAGACAGGTGGATGCCAGCAACTCCAGGTTAAATTACCGACCAGTCTATGGATGTCCGCAATGCAGCATGCAGGCTTTGGCGTTACATAGAACTCTTCTTTCCGGCCAAGATCTGTGTAACCCGGTCACATCACAGTCATTGATGGAGACCATCTGTCTAATGCAGGGGTGGGCAAACTTTTGTCAATCTCTTAGGGGTAAAATGCCCAGGGATTATGTGCTGGTGGTGGATGGGATCAGAGGTGTAAGAAGGTCAGGTGGTACCGGGTGCGGAAAATTTCTTGTCACCCCCCCCCATATATATATATATATATATATATATATATATATATATATATATGCCTGCAAAAATGGTTTTACATTATTTCATATTTTCTTACAAAGGAATAATAATAAGCAATAATAAACTTTTATTTATATCCCACCCTCCCCGGCCGAAGTTGGGCTCAGGGCGGCTAACATCAGATACATAATAAGATGGCTTCCCGCAGGGTTAGGGTTGGGAACAGTAAGTGCTCCACTGAATTGAAATTTCAGCCTTCACGACATAGGAAAACGGCCAAGTAAACAGCTATTTTTGTGGAGGAGGGTCAAGATATTAACTGATATGCATGAAATTTCATATATAGCTATATAATCCCTAGTGTAGTAAGATAAGACCTTTGGAGCAGGCATTAAAAAAAAACACACACACACACACACACGTTTTTTATGAACCGCCCTAGTAAAGGCAGTAATTGTTCCTTGATAATTCGTCACCCCCCTCCATAATGGAACCTGGGGTGCCCCCCCCACTTCCTACACCCCTGGATGGGATTGAACCCAGCGGTGGGTAAAGCCAGAACTAAAAGGGACCAAGGCCATTCCCCACCCTCTTTCTGCCACCTCTTTTTCTCTCTGGCCCCCTTCTCTCTCTCTCTCTTTCCCTGCCCAGTTCCCTTTTCTTGGTGCCAAGCAAAGCGTGGGGAGAGGAACACAGAGCACACTTGCCAGGGGCCTGCCTGAGAGCATTGAGAGTGCTTTTGAAATTAGTCCACCAGCCACTTGAAACCAATCCAAGAGCCACAGGCCGCCCACCTCCTGGTCTAATGGCAGACAGCTGCTGTAGAATCCTAGAAGTGCAGCGATGGGTCTCAAGGGTCATCTAGACCAACCCCCTGCAATGCAGGGATTGCAGCTAATCACTTGGCAGTTTCCTGAGTCCTGCCACCTGCCACCACTTCAGATCTGGTTAACAGGCAGCTTCACATGCTCAGCTTGGGTCAGGGTCATAGAATCACAGAACTGTAGAGTTGGGAAGGACCCCCAAGGGCCATCTAGACCAACCCCCTGCAAAGCTGGAATCTCCGCTAAAGAATCCCTGACAAACGGTGATCCAACCTTTGCTTAAAAATCTCCAGTGAAGGAGAGTCTTACAAGTGCTTCGAAGAGCTCTTATGTGTCAACCTCCTTCTTAAATTGTGGTGCCCAGAATTGGACACAGTATTCCAAGTGTGGTCTGACCAGGGCAGAAGAGAACAGTACTGTTACTTCCCTTGATCTGGACCCTATAGTTCACTTGATGCAGCCTGGAATTGCATTAGCTTCCTTGCTGTTGCATCACACTGTTGACTCATGTTAAGCTTGTGCTCTGCTTAGATCCCTAGATCCTTTTCACATGCACAACAAGCAAACCAGGTGTCCCCCATCTAATATTTGTGCATCTGGCAATTCCTGCCTAGGTATATGACCTAGGTATATGACCACATGCAGTGGCGGAGGAAGCCTCTCGGGCACCTGGGGCGGGGCGCCCATAGGGGCGGGGTAAACCACCCATAGGGACGGGACAGCATGGCACACGTGGCACCCATAGGGAGCATAGCTGTCAACTTTCGGATTTGAAAATGGATTTTTCCAAACTTTCGGTTTTGAAAATAAGGGCTGCCGCGAGGGCGGTGCAATGGCACCAAGTAGCCTCGCCACCCTGCGCTCCAGAGGCTGCGCGCGAACAGGTGAGCGAAAGAGCGAGCGCGTAGACGGCAGGCTGGCTGGCTGTCCGGTTGGGCGTGAGGGTCTGGCTGCACAAGGCATGCAAGCTCCGCCCCCAGTCGGTCTCAGACTCCTTATTGGCAGCCGAGCAACGCAGCTGAGGAGCCTCCCTGGCCGGCAGGGAGGGAGAGGAGCTGCTTCCTTTGAAATCCGGGAAATTTAAGGGATATCAACAATCCAGGATAGCAGCGGGAAACGGCATTGGAATAAGGGAGTTTCCCACCAAAAAAAGGGAGGGTTGACAGCTATGATAGGGAGGGACGGGATGGGGTGCGTGGCGCCCAAAGGGTCAGGATGGGGCACACAGCACTGATAGGGATGGGGCGCCCTGCACCCTTGGGGAGGGACAGGACAGGGCGTGTTGCCTCAGCCGCCCTACAGCTGGGGGGGAGGCAGCAGGCGGACACCACGGAACCTGTAGGCACCCAAGACTCGTGGCTCGGGCACGCTGCAGGCCCTGTGGCGAATGCCACTGGCCATTTTGTAACCCCCGTCAGGGTGACACCCAGGGTGGTCCGCTCCCCCCCCACACCCCTTCCTACGCCCCTGCTTACATGTGTCCCTCATGAAATTCATTTTGTTAGTTTTGGCCCAGTTCTCCAGTCTGTCACGGTCATCTTGAATCCCAATCCTCAGTTACACAGAACCCTATCTTGACCTGAGAATGATAGGAAAGCAGCCCTGCGGAAATGAATTTCCATGGAGGTTGTGGAGCTAATTAGGGTTGCCATACATCCGGGATTTCACGGACATAGCTGGAGTAAAAGGTAAAGGTAAAGGACCACTGGACAGTTAAGTCCAGTCAAAGGCAACTATGGGGTTGCGGCGCTCATCTCGCTTTCAGGCTGAGGGAGTCGGCGTTTGTCCACAGACAGCTTTCTAGGTCATATGGCCAGCATGACTAAACCGCTTCTGGCGCAATGGAACACCGTGACGGAAACCAAAGCGCACAGAAACACCATTTACCTCCCCGCTGCAGAGGTCCCTATTTATCTACTTGCACTGGTGTGCTTTCGAACTGCTAGGTTGGCAGGAGCTGGGACCAAGCAACGGGAGCTCGCTCCGTCGCAGGGATTAGAACTGCCGACCTTCCAATTGGCAAGCCCAAGAGGCCCAGTGGCTTAGACCACAGCAGTCACAAGCAGTGCCTGGGCGGAAATCGCTGAAGTGTCCTGGAAAGTCCTGGCCTATAGCAACCCATGTCAGAATTTCTTTAATAGCAGCAAATTTCTTTAAAAACAGCTCAAAAGCTTCAAAGGCTCAATAACTTTTGTTTCCGGATTTTCAATTATTGAAATATGGCAAACCTACCCCTGGATCACAGTGGCGCTGTGGGTTAAACCACAGAGCCTAGGGCTTGCTGATCAGAAGGTCGGCGGTTCGAATCCCTGCGACGGGGTGAGTTCCCGTTGCTTGGTCCCTGCTCCTGCCAACCTAGCAGTTCAAAAGCACATCAAAGTCAAGTAGATAAATAGGTACCGCTCTGGCGGGAAGGTAAACGGCGTTTCCGTGCGCTGCTCTGGTTCGCCAGAAGCGACTTAGTCATGCTGGCCACATGACCCGGAAGCTGTCTGCGGACAAACACCGGCTCCTCGGCCTATAGAGCGAGATGAGCGCCGCAACCCCAGAGTCGGACATGACTGGACCTAATGGTCAGGGGTCCCTTTACCTTTACCTGGCGGGAAGGTAAACAGCGTTTCCGTGCGCTGCTCTGGTTCGCCAGAAGCGGCTTAGTCATGCTGGCCACATGACCCGGAAGCTGTACACCGGCTCCCTCGGCCAATAAAGCGAGATGAGCGCCGCAACCCCAGAGTCATTCACAACTGGACCTAATGGTCAGGGGTCCCTTTACCTTTACCCCTGGACCCAACGGGGCTCTGCTCTTGTTTTGGGGGTTGGGGCTAAGGGAATCCACACCAGAGCTTAATTTCAGTCCATGGGGGGTGGGGGAATAGAGGTCTCAGAGGTCTGGGAAGGGGGAAGTCTTCTGGAGAGGGTTAAATAACTAACCAGAAGATAGAGAAAAGGGGTGGGCTCAGACCTGGGGACACTGACAAGACTGGGAGGGGCAAAGAAGAGAGCAGAAGACATAAATTGATGCAGTTGTAGCTTTTGAGCTCTTCAAGGAGAGAGAGAGAGAGAGAGAGAGAGAGAGAGAGAGAGAGAGAGAGAGAGAGAGGAAGGAGACTGGGGGAGGAGAAGAAGCATTTCCCCTCTTTTAAAACTCAATTGCTTTTCTGATTACTGGCAAAAGACAGTGTCAAAGGAGGGATCTTCACCCAGGCAAGATGGGCACTCGCAAACTCCTCTTGGCTCTGATCTTCCTGTCTTTGCAGATGTTTCGTTTCGAAGGGGAAGCATTGGTTGTGCCGGCATCACAAGAAGAGGAGGCCTTTTGGAGAGACCTAGCCCCCAAGGTAACTTTGGGTCACTCCTGGATTTGGGCACGGAAGGTATTTCGTGAGAGCACGGGCTTAACCGTGTCAACTTCCCTCTTTTTATTTTTTTTGCCTTGTATCACTTTGTTCCTTGACGATTGAAATTCTTTCGATAAAACATTAATGCCAGCTCAGGGTCAAGTCCTATTGAAATCAGTGGGGCTCCCTTTCTCAAGCGAGTGGGGTTAGGATCGCAGCCTTGGGGTTCGTGGTTTTAAAGACCGAGAGACTGAAGGAATGAAAGTAGTGGTGAATTTTTTTGATGGGTGTATTTTACTGCAAATGTGGGGAACCAGAACATCAGGACTGCTAACATTCTCCCCACCCACCCACAACCCCCCAGGATGATTTTAAGTATTTAAATAGATTAATACATTAATTGATTTACTGGACAAATCAACACTCTGTGCAATAAGTTCTACACCTGTTAATACGCAAAGAGAGAGAGAGAGAGAGAGAGAGAGAGAGAGAGAGAGAGAGAGAGAGATACAAGGTCAAATAATTATATATTTATGCTCCACTGTCTACCATAATAGCCGGCAAGGTGGCTTACCAAAATTTCAAATTATTATTTTCAGGCAGCTGGGAGTGTGTAAATGATAAATAGGATGCTTTGCACAGTCAGTTATGACAAGGTAGACCTTTGTGCATGTGCATTGAACCACTGGTGATGTTGTTTTGTTTTGTTTTTTAATTGTAAGCTGCAGTGAAAGTCCTCTGAGTGAAACTTGGGATATATGAAACAAAATAAAAAAATTCCTTCCAGTAGCACCTTAGAGACCAACTAAGTTTGTTCTTGGTATGAGCTTTCTGTTTCAGTGTATCTGAAGAAGTGTGCATGCACACGAAAGCTCATACCAAGAACAAACTTAGTTGGTCTCTAAGGTGCTACTGGAAGGAATTTTTTTATTTTGTTTTGACTATGACAGACCAACACGGCTATCTACCTGTAATTGGGATATATGACTGTTTGAAAGAAATCAGTCACTGTGTTTCACTCTGGCTGTGGTGTGCAAGGAGCTCTCCTGTTGACAGTCATGTAGGAAATAATCTTAAATGCTAGGCAGCCCTGAAACACAAAAGAGGTCAACCAAGAAGTTGCCTTAAACCGTTTTCATCAGTACAGAAGGTGGTACACTTTCGAGTTACAAAGAACGCTATGACCAGGTGGATGTGTGCTGTGCTGTGCTGTTCGGAAGGTTACATACTTTGAACCAGGAACCAGTGCCTAACCATGCCTAGCGCAAAACACAAGGCACAGAGGTACTGCGTACATTCCCTCATCGATAAACATTGCATTTTCCTGCCCCAGGCTCTTTTGTACGAAATCCTCCTGCGCCGGGGATGGAGAACCTGTTATGTGCCATTTGCACCACACCTTAGAAACACTCTTGCCCCACTTTAACAGCCATGGATCAGCATCCTGGGAACTACAGTTTGCTCAGGGTGCAGGCCTCACAGAGCTACAACTCCCAGCACCCCTCAAGAGTTCCCAGGATTCGCCTTGCCTTCTAAAGTGGTCCAAGAGTGCAGTGTGTGTGTGTGTGTGTGTGTGTGTGTGTGTGGCCCCAAATGCGGCTGGACTCCCAGTTCTTACCAGCTCCAGCCAGCATAGCCAATGGTCAGCTGATGTCCAGCCATATCTCACGGGAGGCACAAATTTAGCATCCATGTCTGACAGGCTCCTGTTTCTCAGATATGTACTTGCCCCAGCTTAGAGAGCTAGAAGAGGCTGTGAGCACACAATCGTTCAGGCTTTCACTTGGCAGTGGCAACCCTGGATATCTTGTCTCTGTTACCAGAATGGCTAGATGCCTGTGCTTCCAGCTTTGCTGTGCCTCTAGAGCAGCAGCTCCACCTACAGAGATCAACTTCCCTGCATGATGCACTTGCTGGATCAGGTATGATGGCACGGTCGTGCCATGAGGACTAGCGGCTTGCTTCTCGGAAACATGAACACGGAGAACCTGCGTCTGCTGTGCGGATTCCTAGAGCCCTTTCTGAAATAGTCAGGAGGTGTGATCCTGGCCTCATTCCTTGGGGTGCTTCCCTGGAGTGGGTCCTTTCAAGCCACTCCTCAGTCAAAACACCTCTGGTCTTTTCCAGGATGACCGCCTGCAGAGGAGAGCCTTCCAGGATTTTGCTGACTTGGTGAAGAGGGGGAAACTCCAGCAGTTCTACGGCTTGATGGGGAAACGGGACAGAGGTGAGTAAGGAGTCCTTGCAAGTCGGCGTTATAGCAGAAGCCCCTTGCTTTTGGGCATTGTCTGTCGCAGGGAGTGGTTGGCTAGGGTGTCTACTTTTTCATTTTAAACAATGGGTAGGGATGCCTCCTTGACCCTCCAAGTCTTGCTATGTGTCCCTCTGGATTCTCTTCAACCCCACTCCTTCTTCCCAGGCCACACCCCTCACGAGACCCACCCTGCGCCCTCCTTGAGTGAAGACTCTCCAAGTGTCCCTATTTTCTAGGGACAGTCCCAGATTTGCAGAAGCCGTCCTGGTTTCTGATTTGATCCCGGAAGGTGAATGTCCCTGTTTTCATCAGAGAAATGTTGGAGGGTATTGAGCGTTGTTTACAGTCGTACCTCGGAAGTTGAATGGAATCCATTCCGGAAGTGCTTCTGACTTCCAAAACATTTGGAAACCAAGGCATGGCTTCCGATTGGAGCTTCCTGCAGCCAATCAGAAGCCGCGTCGGACGTTCGGGTTCCAAAGAACATTCGCAAACCGGACACTCACTTCCAGGTTTGCAGCGTTCAGGAGCCAAAACGTTCATCTCGCAAGGCGTTCGGGATCCAAGGTACGACTGTATTATTATTTGTTTGTTTGCTTGCTTTTCTGTTATATCTCGCTGTCAACACATACTATGTTACAGTCATAATAATAAGAAAAATATAGCGTAGATATAAAACATAAACATATGATAGTAATAATAACATATTTACATTCTTCCATGATTATTTAAATCCTATATATCTTGAGTTAAACTTCCCTTCCACTCTTTCCATGGTTTCCTATTTACTATCCTTTTAACTGCGTTTTCTTACTCTGCTAAATTATTTTCATTACCTTGCATAATCTCACGTTGTAACATCTACTTCTGAGTATTTTTTTTCAACCTGTTATGATTATTTTCTTGTTATAATATTTTTCCATATATTCTGTATTGAGTGTTTCTATTATTTATTTATTGAATTTGTATACTGCCCTTTATCCGTAGATCTCAGGGCGGTTCGCAACAGAAAAATAAATTCATTTATTTTTTAAAAACCACTCTGCTAATGCCTCAAGCTCCCCAAGGTGGAGGGGTGTGTTTGTGTGTGGAAACTAGCCTACAAATATAATATTTCCATTCATTGCCCTGCACACTTTTGCCTCTGGGCTCTAACCACTGCTGGCCTGTGGTCCTCAGAAGGCGATGCGGCCCTTGGGTTGCAAAAGACACCCCCCACCCCCATTTCAAGCCTACATCTGTACCTTTAACAGCCAACGGTTATAAATGAACCAGACCTTGCTTTTCTCAGCACCTCCATGCTGGGAACAGCTGTGTCAAATGAATCCCTGTCTTTTCCCTCACAAAGGGGTGGGGAGGTGGCAAGGCAACCTTTTCTCCAGGGGATTCTTCATCTAAGATGAGCTCCATGATCTAGACTAGAGGAAGAATGCATTTCCCCCTCTCTGGAAAAGTGTTGCAGAGAGGTAGGAAGGAACATAGGTCCAACTATTTCGGACCCTCCCAAGGGTCCCTATTTTCAAGGGACAGTCCCAGATGCACAGAAGCCGTCCCGGTTTCTGATTTGGTCCCAGAACGTCCTGCCTCAGACTCTCTCTGTTCACTAAGCCCTGTCCCCTCTCCTGCTTCTGACACCTCCTCTTCCCAGTCTTCTACACCAGGGGCGTAGGAAGGGGGGCGGTCCGTCCCAGGTGTCACCCTGAAAGGGAGTGACAAGATGGCGAGTGACACTCACTGCAGGCCTGCAGCGCGGCCGAGTCACACATCTCCGTTGCCCGCAGGCTCTGCACTGTCCGCCCACTGCCTCCCCCCAGCTGTAGGGCAGCTAAGTCCCCACAGCGTGCTTCATCCCCAGGGCTGGCGCGTCCATTTAGGCGAACTAGGCAATTGCCTAGGGCGCCAAAATGGAGGTGGCGCTGGCCAGCCAGCCCCCCACCGCCGCCCCAACCAGCGACAGAGCAAGTAGCTTGGGGTGAAAACCGCAGCGGCGGGGGCGCCAAAATGGAGGGGACGCTGGCCAGCCTGCCCCCCGCCACCCCAACCAGCGGCGGAGCAAGCAAACCGCAGCGGCGGGGGGCGCCCAGCTGGTCAGGGGGCGGGGCACTGCTCCGCAACGTGCATCATATGCAATGATGTCACGTGGCCCGCCCCCTCGCCTAGGGCGCCAAAATTGCCAGCACCGGTCCTGTTCATCCCTATGGGTGCCACACACCCCGTTCCATCCCTCCCTATGGGTGCCGCACCCTGGTTGCGCAACACCAGGTGCCCGAGAGGCTTCCTCCGCCACTGCCTCCCACCACTCATCATCACCCCACCACCACTCCCTTGACTCTAAGCCTTCTTCCCTTGGGGGTTCTCTAGCTCAGGCATCCCCAAACTCGGCCCTTCAGGTGTTTTGGGACTACAACTCCCATCATCCCTGACCACTGGTCCTGTTAGCTAGGGATGGTGGGAATTGTAGTCCCAAAACATCTGGAGGGCCGAGTCTGGGGATGCCTGCTCTAGCTGGTTCCTCCCACCGTTCCTCTGCATGCAACCAGTCCATGACATGCAGCCCTAACTGGAGATCAAATCTGAGAAGCAGATGCTCAACCACTAGTCTAGGACCCGTTCTGCATGCCAAGGTGCTCTTCCACTCCGCTGTATAGGTATGTAGGTTTGTGACATGTAAAAGTGGCCCTCCCCACTATTTCCGGTAGCCATAATTTTGAGGAGAGACTTCCAACTTTCACACAATCAAGGTATGGTATATCCAGCAGAAGCACACCCAAAGGGGTGTCCCAAATACATTGCTGAAGTTTGTGAACCATCTTCCTCCCCAAATGCATCTGAGAGAGCTCAGAAAGTGCCTGATCTCTGTGCCAACCTGTGCCCCTCTCTTTGCCACCCTAGGGCACCAAGGAGAGATGTTTAGAGGGGTGATGATGCTCCTCTTGAGGTGGGTTGAGGGTCTCATTTCCCTACATTTCTTATCGTTTCCACCCCACCCAACCCCTTAATGCGCATATTATATATATATATATATATATATATATATATATATATATATATATATACACACATATACATACATCCATACATATACATATATATATTATTCTGCCCTTTCCATTGATAATTTCCAGGGAGTTTGCAATAAGCAATAAAAATACAATAGCAACAGAAAATTCTGCTATGCGACAAAGGAATCCGATAATCACAAGTGTCGATCTGCTCAAAGAAATAACTTAATTTGTTTGCTTGTATTTGGGTTAGTAGCGGTGTTATTATCAGAGGCTGATTTAGGGGAGCGCGACTGATTCTCCTGCACTGGGCACCGTAACAATGACTTACAATGGAAGGAGAGAGGCGGGGGACGGGAGGTGCCAAAATTTGGACCCTGTCAAAATTTGAAAGCACAAAGTCTGCCACTGGTTATTATGCTCCCCGTGATTAGATTGAATTTGTCTAAATAGGTCAAACATTGTTGTTATTACGGAGTTTTATTGAGAGCAACATCTTTGCCTCAGGCAAGACAAAATATATATATACATATTTTGTGTTGTTTTTTTGCTGATCCCCAATTTCTTCTCTTCTCCCAGAGCTAACACAGGAACGGGCAAGCAGAGAGCTACTTCCACCCTGGGCATCTTAAGCGAGATCTACTGTTTGGTACCATTTCCTCCTCCGCTCTGCAGCCCCCGTGGATATTATGTCGCCTGTTTCTCGAGTAGCCAAGAATGGCAAACATTTTGCGTGTTTTACAGTTCCCATTATATCTCCTTCCGTTGTTAAAACACCAGCCTAGTAGCATAAATATGTTTGTGAATCTGTGGGCTGTCTTTGCTTTCTCTGCACCACGTTCTTGTGAAATAAAGCCAAGATGGAGAGGAGGCAGGTTTAAAAAAGAAAAGAAAAAGTCCACTGTGGAGTTTTGTGGCTTTAAATGGGGTTGGCAGTAGCGACTGGTGTTCATTGGGACTGGTCAGGTGACAAGCCGGTCAAGCCAGAGACAGAGACAGGTACAGTCAACTAATTCCAAGTTTTGTCTGCCGCCTGTTCCTTGCCACGTTTTGCAAGGGCTTGACTCAAAACTAAGAAGTTGGCAGATAATAGCCTTCGTCCCGCAGAACTAGTTGTCAGGTGGCAAATAGGTGGGGACAGACTGAGGTAGGTGCTCGATTGCCTCCATTAGACCAGCCACCACTGAGGTTGAGAGTATTATTATTATCATTATTACCGGTATTATTATTACTTCTACCCCGCCCATCTGGCTAGGCCTCCCCAGCCACTCTGGGCGGCTCCCAACAGAATATAACATGATAAAACATCAAACATTAAAAACTTCCTTTAAAAGGGCTGCCTTCAGATGTCTTCTAAAAGTCAGGTAGTTGTTTATTTTCTTGACATCTGGTGGGAGGGCGTTCCACAGGGCGGGTGCCACTACAGAGAAGGCCCTCTGCCTGGTTTTCTGTAACCTCACTTCTCGCAGTGAGGGAACCTCCAGAAGGCCCTTGGCACTGGACCTCAGTGTCCGGGCTGAACAATGGGGATGAAGACGCTCCTTCAGGTATACTGGGCTGAGGCCGTTTAGGGCTTTAAAGGTCAGCACCAACACTTTGAATTGTGCTCGGAAACACACTGGGAGCCAATGTAGGTCTTTCAGGACTGGTGTTATGTGGTCCCGGCAGCCACTCCCAGTCACCAGTCTAGCTGCCGCATTCTGGATTAGTTGCAGTTTCTGAGTCACCTTCAAAGGTAGCCCCACATAGAGCACATTGCAGTAGTCCAAGCGGGAGATAACCAGAGCATGCACCACTCTGGCGAGACAGACAGCGGGCAGGTAGGGTCTCAGCCTGCGTACCAGATGGAGCTGGTAGACAGCTGCCTTGGACAGAGAATTGACCTGCATCTCCATGGACAGCTGTGAGTCCAAAATGACTACCTGGTCCTTCAGGGGCACAGTTACCCCATCCAGGACCAGGGAGTCCTCCACACCAGCCAAAAACCTTCCAGCTCATGCTCTTAACTGCTTTGATGCCAGCTTGAAAACCAGGGGTGTCTATTAAACTGATCAGGGGAGAAGTTTAAGACCCGATCTCCATCGCTCCTGGGAACTCTTGCGGGAAGGTTTGAAATTTCTGCAAATTGTCCCATGGTTGATGTATCAACGGTGCCTCCCATTTAATAAGAAATGAATTGTTTCCCCTAATGGAAGATCCAGAGTTGTGTATCGGCATGGCTCAAGTCACAGGGCACATCAACAAGAAACGTTAGCCCCAAAAGAATTACACGGATGTCTCAATTGATGGTGGGAGTTCACAGTACAAAAACAAACCAATTTCACCTTCAAGCTTTACTAGAATGAGACTTCCAATAAAAAAATGGGGGCCATGGGAAGCTGCACTGCCCAGGGCTCCTTTGTGTTAGGCCAGCGCTTAGAACAGGGATAGGGAGCCTGTTAGTGGATTCCACAACCTGGACAGTTCAGCCAGTAGAAGATGAAGACTTTTCATCTTGGGGTCATGGGTTCGAGCCCCGTGTTGGGCAAGATTCCTGCATTACAGGAGGCTGGTGTAGATTACCCTTATGGTCCCTTCCAACTCTACAGTTATGATTCCAGCTTGCAGCCATCATGCTCAATGGTCAGACAATGAAGTACACTAAGAAAACTCAGTTATCCCAGGCTTAGTATTTAAATTGGCCTTGGCCTCAGCTCTCCATATTACCGTACACTGCCAGACCAGAGATATGAGAACTGATATTTAGCTCAGTACTCTACTCTCCTAATGGCTTTGGCTCCAAGTTATCAGGTGGACCCAGGTGGCGCTGTGGGTTAAACCACTGAGCCTAGGGCTTGACGATCAGAAGGTCGGCGGTTCGAATCCCTGCGACGGGGTGAGCTCCCGTTGATCGGTCCCAGCTCCTGCCAATCTAGCAGTTCGAAAGCACATCAAAGTGCAAGTAGATAAATAGGAACCACTCTGGCGGGAAGGTAAACGGCATTTCCGTACGCTGCTCTGGTTCGCCAGAAGCGGCTTTGTCATGCTGGCCACATGGCCTGGAAGCTGTACGCAGGCTCTCGGCCAATAAAGCGAGATGAGCGCCACAACCCCAGAGTCGGACACGACTGAACCTAATGGTCAGGGGTCCCTTTACCTTTACCTATCAGGTGGAAGACTTTTCCAAGTTTGCTTCCCGAGATCCTTTTGACTGGAGACGCCAGGGCCCAAAACCTGAACTTTCTGCATTCAAAATGTGCTGTGCCACTGATAAGATTTTATCTTTCCCTTTGGATTCCCGGAACTTGGAAGAATGTGAGCGGAAAAAGGAAAGAAACAGGTGCCAGAAGCCGATACAAGCAAATGGCTTCACCTGCATAGTTTATAGGGGGTCAGTTTTGTTTGTTGCAAAACGAGCGATGACAGGGAAGTCTCCAAAAGTCCACAGCTCAGATCGACGCAATGCAAGGACAATCTTTCTCCAGGAAGGATCATGCTTGGAATACTAGAGCAGAGAACATGCTTTATTGAGAAGTAGATACACTGGTAGCATATTCTAACATATCCAGGAAACAGAGATTCACTTCTGTACAAGAATGGCCAACCTCCCCTCCCCACCTGAGAGGGCGCCACCTCACCATTTGCTAAAAACTAGAAGCTGAGGGTGCTGGATGACACTTGCCAGTAATGTGCACAGAAATATAAACTTTGGCAGATTTAGGATGGCAATGAAAAGACAAAACCAAACACGAGAGCCAACCACAGGAGTGCTTGCGGAAAGATCTGTGCTAGAGGGATCGGCTTTCAACTGGAATCCATTTTGTCCCAAGATGGGAGACAAGGAGAGGTGGGGGGGGGTTGGGGGGGAGAAGTTCAGCTAGAAACAAAGAGGTTGTGTCCCACAAACGCAGCAGACTAGAGGCCAAAGACATGGCGAAAGGATGGCTATTTATGCCCTCAGGGTGTTTTGCTTTGTGTTGGAAGGGGTTGGTGTTTTTTTTTGCCAAACCTTACAATCAAAAACCAGACTTGCTGGAAAAGGATCGTAACACATCCATCCGACTGATGGCAGTCTGAAAGACAGGTGAACACATTGCGCTCTCTGGCCAGGCATCCCCAAGGTCCAAAGGCTTGTGCCAAGGTAATTTCTAGGAAGGAAAGAAAATTATGTTCTAGGGATGACAAACAGTACTAAGATGCAACCCGGAGTGAGGTGGTGCAGGGGGGCAAATATGTGGCACACACACACACACCCCAACCTCCTTTGTGGCCTCTTTGGTTGGGCTGCATGTGACACACACACACAGCCCAGCTTGGTCTGTGGCTCATGACATGTGCCATCGGACGCTGGCCTTGTGCAAAAGCAGCTCAGCGTTCAGGGCAGTGGGCTTTTGCCCCCCCCCCAAAATGCTGGGGTGTCACCAGGTGACTCTGCCCTGCACAAAAGGTAGCCGGAAGCAGCACAGGGCAAATGCCACCCGACGACTCGCACTTCTGAAAGCACGCCGACGGCAAGTGTGCATGTGTGTGGGGCACAGACCTGTCAAGAGGTTCCTGACTCTGTAAGGAAAGGGACCTCTCTGGCTGCAGCTTCTCAATGGGTTGTCCTCTCTGTTAATAGTAAGGTCAGGCAAAGTGTGCTCGGTGGAGGTTTCCCTTTGGTCTCTGAACACTTAAGGCGAATTTGTGAGCTTAATACCCAGAGCAGGGATGGGGAACCTGTGGCTCATCCCATCATCCCCGAAGCTGGGGTTGATGGGAGCTGCTGTCCCCATCTCTGACTTTGCAAGGCATTTTAAAACGGCCAAGCACTCTCCCCCATCGGTTCCACCTACCGCCCAAGGTTACAGCCTTTCCTCTCCCTTCTGCCCCTCCCAGTCCTTGGGAATGGGTGGCACACAGCTCAGGCAAGGGTTTCCGTCCCAAGCCGGGGAGTGACCATCACTTAAAAGATGGGAGGCTCCCCTTGAAAAGGGGCACACCCATTATTTTTGTCAAATTGATGCTATGCGTGCTTTCACACACACTTTCCAGGCTCTTGGAACTATTTTCACCAATTTTCTAAGGGCAAATTTGTCTTGGGGCAAGGACCCGCATGCAACCAGGTAGGGCATCCTAGAAGTGTGGGAGAAACCCAGCCTCTCTGGGGGACCTCATGCTTCTGCGAGACCATCAAGCGAAACCAGTAGAGAAGGTCAGAAATGACTGGGGTAGGCTGCCTGGCCGTGGTGGCCTTAGGGGCTCTCGCAATCTATGGGTGAAATAAGCATACGCTCTGGAAAATGGAAGCAGATTTCCCCCCCGGCAATCCTTTAAAAACAACGGCTGTTCGCCTCGGCCAGAATGGAGGTGGGGAAATGTCCAGAGTGGTCCCCGGAAGAGCACAGAGGGTTCAAGAGATGTAGGAGTGCAAAAGGAGCCAAAAGGCGTCGGGGAGAACTAAACTACCACCGTGTGAAGGCAAGCCAGCCGACTGCAGCTAACTCCCGCCTAGATCTGGCACGATCGGATCACCGCCACAATTCAAAGTGGCGCCAAACCTGGGCGGCAAAAGCTGCGGTGCAGGGACAGGCTGGCGAAAGGAGCGGCGTCCGGCTGGCAGTGCTCTCTGAGCAGCCGCTGGAGTGTGGCTGAATGCATGCTCCTTGGCCTGTTAGGTGCGGGTTTCTTTTGGAGCGGGCGGAAGTTCGAAGGGCAAAAAATGCCGGGAGCGGCGAGGAGGGACCAGGACAAGGGGGCTGGTCAGGGCTGCTGGTCCTGCCATTTCTCCTCCTGCAAAGGAACAGTTATAGCTGGCTCTTCAGAAGGGTTTGTGGTCAGAGCACTCAAAAGCAGCTGCAAGGAGGAGCAAGGAGCTCAGTTAGGCGACACTGGGCAAGGGCACAACTACTGCAGTGATGATTTTTTTTCCATTAGGCCACTTTCCCCCACCGGGGACTCAGTTGTGTGGCCCACAGAGATAGCAGCACGGCCTTAACGTTCAAACTTTTCGAGGGGAGGGAAGGGGAAGCGGCCAAAGGGCGTCCCCACGTTCAATCAGAGCCTCCTGGAGATTTCCTGGCCTGCTGGGAAGGAAGAAATAACTGCTGTTTGCACACGCTTGCTGTGCAATATCCAGTTAGCGCTCAGACCTGCAAACGGGTATGAGAAATTGATGGTCTCGAAGGAGCCCAAGGGGGTGTCAGATCATTTCCACTTGCAGCGTGACACGGGGGGGAGGGGGATGGTCCCGCAAACCCACCTTTAGGCTGGATCCAAACGTTCAGCAGAATAAGAGGGGGGTGGGAATGTGGGGTAGAATGGACTGGACAAAATTTCATATGACTGATGGGAGATAATTGATTTTGAATGCTCTCCTTTGTATTAAAAAAAAAAAACACCCTGTGAGCAGAAAACTAGGACAGGAGATACAGAGCTGGCTAGAATCTTTATCCCTGTCACTGCTGGTTTTCTACTGAAAGGGAATTCTTTGCATGGGGAACCGCGGTGCCCCACACTTGCAATCTGAAACAGTACAGCCCTCTGTATCGTCCAGGACCTTTTACCACCTCACAGCAGGTGCCGACCAGGCCCTTCAAGGCTGCATGGAAGAAGGATGAAACAACTAAGAAATTACAAGTTACGACACCATCTTATGGACTAGGGCCTTGTGGTTCACGGAGCGCCAAGTTGCAACGGTGCGCTGGAAGATCTTACTGCCCCTTCCCGGGGCCACATTAACACTGTATCCGTTCTGATCTTCCCGACCTTGCCGTGTGGAGGGAGGACCTGGGTCAAAACGGTCCCGGGGAGAAGAGAAACATCCTGAAGGCATGTGGAAGAGGGGCGGGGAGGGTTGGTACCAACAGCAAGTCACAAATCTGCGATCCCAAAGGCAGTTCCTAATGCTGGAAAAGGAAAGGGGGTTATGGTGGTGGTGGTGGTGGTGGTCGGCGGCGAGGAGGTGTCCACACTTCTCAGAGAGGTTGGTCAAATTAAGTGCCCTTAGGAGGGGTCCATTTCAAACAGCTGGGATCCATGCTTTTATTGCTGTTAGACCGCTTGGCCTCTTTGGCTATCCATTCGTCGATAAGATCCTGAAGGGAGAGGGGGAGAAAAAGGGGAAGGGCGGGTTAAAAGTCTTGGGGAAGCTCCTAACAAGATGATAGAGTGACGTCGAGCATTGATAAGGATGCCCCTAAATTCAAGGAAACAAACACAGTAGTAGTTCTGTGCTGCAAAATGACCCAGTTTAAACAGCCGGGGCTTCCGTACTAGGAGAACTCTCTTTCTGTGTAACTGCCGAGTAGTAACTTCAGTTTCCATCGTGCAAACGTGGAACTCCATTTTTGAGAATCTGCTGGACCTTTCCTGCTGGTGTGTTGCATTTTCTGCAAGTCGAATCTTGTCACTGGGGGGATTTCAGGCTTGATATTTTAGAGGGGGGCTGCAGGAGGCTGAAATATCTGGGTGCTTTAATGCTATGCTAGAGAGACTAGAGAGGGAAGGAGAAGGAGAAGACAGAGAAGACTTAACGAAGGAAGAAGGCTGAATTCGTTGATCTCTCCACATTCTGGTTATCGTCTTAACCTGACGCTTGCTGAGCCCCATCACGAATGTAGCAAGGAGGCGATTTTGCTTAGCAGACAGGGTTTTCTGCGTACTAGCTAAGTAGCAATTAAACATTTGAGGCTGCAACCGTAACCACAGTTACTGGGGAGTAAGCCTTGCACTGAACAAGTGAGACTTACTTGTGAGCTCAATCTTAACTATGTCTACTCAGCAGTAGGTCCCATTGGAATTCAGTGAGCCTTACTCCTAAGTAGATGGGGTTAGGTTTGCAGCCTAAGCCCACAAAACTCGCTAGCTTGCCAAAAAAAAAAATATATATATATATTAGTAGCCTCCTGGGGGGTGACAAAGGAGTAAAAGGGGCCTGTGTCTTCTCTAGTATCCTGCTTGGTGCAGAAAAAGGGTGTAGAGTTCCATCTCCCATTCTACAGGTTGATTACTCATCGGCATGCAATTCCTTATCACCTGTGGCTACCAGGTGAGTTGATTCTAGTCTAAAGCACTTCAAACGACACGGTAGACAGAGATCGATGGGTGAAACAACATGAACGTCTCCTGAAAGATAATTGAGATACGCAGTGCAGAGGGAGCACAACAACGGAAGCCTTAATGCAGTGTTTCTCAAATTTGGGTCCCCAGCTGTTGTTGGACTACAACTCCCATCATCCCTGACCACTTGTCCTGCTAGATGGGGGATGATGGGAGTTATAGTCCAGCAACAGCTGGGGACCCAAGCTGGAGAAACACTGGCTCACTGGAACCTCATTCCTGCGGTCTGTCTGTACGGCAGACACTTTGTTCTTTTCAACTGCCGTGGCTTTTCTGCTCCATAAAAGCAGCTTTGTTGTGACCAACTGGGCGCATGTCTGACGCTGTCAAGAACCACAGCAGCTTGAACTGGAGCAGCAGCAGCAACCATCACGAGCAGAAATACAGAGGCAGAGAAAGAAAGAGAGACTCTGTGGGTGGGGGAGTCAAGGAACAGGGAAGCTACACGCATCCACTTTTCCTGGTAGCCATGCCTAGCCTTAAACATAGCAATTTCTCGCCACTGACTGGTCACATGCACCAAACAATCCTGCAATAGGTTTCTGCGCTAAGCTGGGCTCTCTGCTTTTCGTTCACAGCAAATCTCGGGCGAAAGAGTGGTGCTTTTCTTAGAAATCTCTCGAGAGAAACACAGCAACCCAAGAGAGGCAGAGGGCGCCCCTCTCTTGCAGTTATTAGTCGCACAACTTACCTGCCTCTTTAAGACTAGGTGTTTGCCCTTCCAATACTTGAGCATCTGAAGCGCTTGCAGAGTGCTAACAATGTCCACAGGGTTGACGGCTGTCTCCTGGCTGATTTCTGAAACAGAGAAGCAAGAGTGTGTTTTACTGAGGCGAGGGGGCGAGGAGGATATATGGGACAGACCAGCAGAGAGCTCTCGCCGTCTGCTGCCAACTCCAGCTTTAAATGCACGGAAGCATCAGGACCAAACGTCTTCCAAGATTCCAGACAAGATGCCTGAGAATGATGGCTGAGAAAGGTAGGTTGGAAGCAGATGAGCAAGGCTAGCAGAATCTCAGCCTACAGGGGAAAGGTAAACGGTTCAGCACCCCACATTGCTCCTTGGCATTCGAGGGAGGAGCAAAGGTGGGAGAAATTACATTTCACAGTTTCGGGGAAGAAAGACTAGAACAGGGGTCGGCAAGGCTTACCGGCCATGGGCCGGATCACTCCCGCGGAGATCGTCCGTGGGCCGGACCGGCGCAGCACGACGCTGGAAATCACTTCTGCGCATGTCCATGGCACCAGAAATCACTTCTGCGCATGCCCAGACGCCGAAAATCGTGCCTGCGCAGAAGTGATATTCGGTGTCTGGGCATGTGCAAAAGCAACTTCCAGTATCTGTGCATGCGCAGATGCAATTTCCAGCGCCGCTCGGCGAGTACCCGGTTTAGCCAGTTTAGCACAGCGCATGGGGGACTCACTGAGCGGGCAGCTCCGTTCGGGAGCGGCTCGTGGGCCAGTAAAACAGTCTTCGTGGGCCACATCTGGCCCATGGGCCACACGTTGCAGACCCCTGGACTAGAAGGGTTGTTGTTGTTGTTGGCATTTTAAAAAGGTGCTGTTTGCTACTAATGCACTGGGAAGGAAACCCACCTTTAATGGAGATCTCTTTGCCTTGAAAGTTATGCAGATAGCGGAGAAGAACTTCCTTCCAGTAACTACGGTAGCTAATAAGGCCCAGGTCTGAGAGGGGCCTTTCTGGGGAGCCAACCTTTTCTTCCACTTTGGAGAGTAAATAGCCTGTTGAAAGAGAACAAAGCAGACTCTTTGGAACCTGAATGAAGTGGTCAACCATCCCCTAGCTGCTGTCAAAAGCTCGTAGCTTCCCGTCAGGCAGTTTTGTTTTAAAGTCTTTTTTTTAAAGTCATTTTCTTTTAACATCACAAAGGCTTGTGCTACTGCAAAGCTAAAGCACCTCCGAAATACGTGGAAACGACCTTATTTTGGAGGTGGCCAAATTTTACTTCCAAGCTAACAGGCCCTAGACCAAAAGGGTTTGTTATGGAAAGATGGTGATCGCTAAGAAAGCAGCTGCCACGTTTATTTACCTCTTAACAGCCCTGATACAGGAAAAATAGAGCTTGCAAATTTTCACTTGTACAGTGGAACCTCGGTTCCAAATGGCTCCGTTGCTGTACATTTCAGTTTCCAAACGCCAAAAACCTAGAAGTAAATGCTTCCATTTTTGAACGCTTTTCGGAGCCTGAACGTGCGACGCGGCTTCCGCTGAGTGCAAGAAGCTCTTGCAACCAATGGGAAGCCGCACCTCAGTTTTCGAACAGTTCGGAAGCCAAACGGGCTTCCAGAATGGATTTTGTTCGGGAACCAAGGTACCACTGTATAAGGCTTTGTATATTGTGCATTACTTCTTATTGCTTAGAATAAACCGAGGTTGCAGTTTGTCTTTGCTTCTGCCACAGGCACCATAAAGTTCCCGCATCGCTTTGGTTGCGCATTCTGCGCACTGATTACTTCTTGGTATCTGCAGTATGGATGGCTCCTGCTTCCAGTGATTCTCCAATACAGTTTCAGGAAGTTCCAGGCAGCTGTAAAAGTCCTAAACAGTTCCATAAAGTTTATAAAAGTGCTAATACTTATGAGTAGTAACATTACATACACAGTGATTCCAACTTTCATTTCGGGGTGACCTTTTTTTCACAACTGAGAAAAATTAGTCCCTAATTGCTTAGTGTTTCTAAGCAAAAGTTCATTCCTATATGATACAGGAAATCACTGTTTTGAAAAGAAAAAAAGTCAAAAAGTTATAACCCTAACAACCATGCTGCGTTTTAAAAAAAACCCCTCAACTGCTGTGTCACATTTGAGGCTATGAAACCCTCTGATTTGTGGCAGTACGTAAGCATTGGATTAAGAACAAAAGCACGTGTCCGTCCACACTTACTGAAGTCGATGAGCATTTTGCCGTAACCCTGCCTCATGTACTGAGGCATCGTCAGGATACAGGAAACGTTGTAGTTGAGGAATGAGTTCTTCTCCTGGAAGTAAACAGTATAGCCGCGAAGGGTCATGTTTGACAAGAACTGATCACATCGTGGCAAAAGTTCAAATGCATGGCTTTTGCAAGCTGATCAAAACAGAACGGCTGCAATGCAAAGAATCACAAAGCTAGTCCTGGACACCCAAGGAGCCTTTAGACCAGGGGTGGGGAACCTCGGGCCCAGGAGTTAAATGTGACCTTCAAGGCCTCTCTATGTGGTCTTCAAGGCTCTTCCCAGGCCACAATCCTCACTGGTCCTGCTCTGCACCCTCTCTGAACGGTTCTGTTTGGCTGGAATGTGTCCTTGAACGGTGACAATGTCTCTTGCTTGCTTAGATGGACAGAGGTGGGTGAAGAAACCGGTCTTCTGCATGGTCTGGATGCAGTCTACTATACAAAAGCAACATCTTTGGCTTCACCCTCTTGTCCCACCTGCTAGGGAATGTGGCCCTCAGGCTGAAACAGACTCCCTACCCCGGCTTTGGGCCTGCATTTCTCAAACATCAGCTCCCCTTAGGTCTTGGGAATGCCAGCGAAAGCTCTTTTGATATTGGCTCATACAGAGACAACTTGAATTGGCCTTGTTTGGCTGTGGTGGCCATTTCCCCAAATGTCTGCCTGGGCGATGAGTAGATTCCAAACTATTTGTGAGGGGAAATGCCAAACTGGAAAAGGAAGTGAGTGACTGTAACATTCAACTTCATCCTTAATACCTGTAACAGGACGCACAGAAGACTACTGAGCTAAGTTCTAGGTGCTTCTACAAAGCCCTGTACAGCTTGGGACCTAAAAGACTGTCTTACCCCTTTTTATGCCCAATCAATCGCTGCACACTTTAGGAGGGCATCCTGCAGATACCATCTTATTCCATAGGATATACGAATTGGGACTTTAGTGTGGTGGCATCTACTCTTTGAACTCCCCTTTAATTTTAGATAGGCACTGTCTCTATTGCTCAGAGTGCTGTGTTCAAAACCCACACAAATTGAGAGATGGGCAAAATAGTCCGTTTCTCTTACAGAATTTGTTTGTTTAATCTTCTCACTGAAACTGTACCAAAACGGTTATTTTCCCAACCTATCATGTAAAAAATGCATGAGGCAAAACTTGAAAGCAGTGCACTTCCAACGGCAAATTATTAAAGTTTTTTGATGCAGCACTCCTAGTAGCCATGCTGCACCGTGCCAGAGACCAAAGTTAAACAGAATCAATAGTTCTAACGGCCGTTTTGGAAAATGGCCTCTCACACTGCCAGAGAAAGTGAAATTCAAATTGTTCCTGTGCTCTATTTTGATCAGCATGACAAAGCACTGTATCTGGGAATTGAGGTCAAATGTAAAGGAACGAACAGAGCCCACATCAGACCTTCATTTATCCTCACATCACACTCGGACTTGCAATATTCCTCTGTCAACAAAACAGAGACTAAGATTGAGATGGAGAGTTTGGCTGCCTGGGCTAACAAGCCCTTACCTTACTGAGGAGCAGGCTAGAAGCCACCTTCTCTGTTTAAAAGATGAGGATTCAGTCCACAAACCTGATGCTGAACCAATTCTAAGCCAGCAAACCAATGAGCAGAACCACCACCCACCCACCAGTCTTTCCAAGAAAGCTCAGAAGATTTATAGTCGGAACTGATCCCACTGTGGATCTGAGACGGGGTGTGTGTGTGTTGGGGTGTGGTGCTCTCTGCCACACAATGCAAGAGCACATTCAAAGCCCTGATTTATGATTAATATACCACCGAAACCCAGCTCTTATGAATGTTACTGGAAGCAGGTGTTTGCACAGGCAACTATAAGTGGGGTGGAGGAGCCTCATGAATACCAAGAATAACTGGCTCTGTTTGGCATCAGAAGTTTGCATCTGTAACAAAGCCTGAATAAGATTCCAGTAAGCAGCCTGGCTTTGATTTGTCTTTGGACTATAAGCCTGCTTTCCGCTGTTAACTATATTTCACGAACCAACTCTTACAGATTCAGTGCCCAGCCTTTGAAACCCCTCTCCAGAGCAGGCCCGTCATTCTGATTTAATGCCCAAGTCGTGGCAAGTGCCCTGGTTGTAGAGCAGAGCTCGAGAGGCTGTTACCGACCTTGGAGAAATAGCCTATCAGGTGACAGCCGGTGTTGTCGGCTTCCGTCATGACGTAGAAGAGGAAGGGCTCCACATCGTAATACAGGGTCTTGTGGTCCAAAAAGAGCTTTGCCAGAAGGCAGAGGTTCTGACAGTATATCTGGAAGAATCAGAAGGCATGTCAAAACGCTGGTGTGTTGGGAGGAGGCGGCCAATTCTAGGCACCACTCTCACTGCCCACAAATCCTGAAAAATCTCTTTGGCCAAATCTGCTTCCTTGAAGCTGTGACTGGCCCATCTCTGGTTTTCTGGCACTGGTCCCAGTACGCTTCCAAGCACAATTCAAAGTGTTGGTGCTGACCTTTGAACCCCTAAGCAGCCTGCAGACCTGAAGAAGCATCTCCACCCTCATCGTTCAGCCCAGACACTGAGGTCCAGCTCCGAGAGCCTTCTGGCGGTTCCCTCACTGCGAGAAGTGAAGTTACAGGGGACCAGGGAGAGGGCCTTCTCGGCAGTGGCTCCCTCCCTGTGGAAGGCCCTCCCATCAGATGTCAAGGAGTAACTATATAACCTTTATAATATATCTGAACGCTGCCCTGTAAAGGGATGTTTGCAATGTTTGATGTTTGACTGTGTTTTTAATATTCTGTTGGGAGTTGCCCAAAATGCCTGGGGCAACCTAGTTAATGGGTGGCATATAAATAAATAAAAAATATTATTATTATTTAAAGAAACTGTGGTAGCGGTCTGAGAGAAAGTCTGCTTCAAGCATGCACAAGCATATACATTTAATAAATAATAATAAAAATAATGCTGGAGTTCTGTGGACACTAGTAAGCCAGGCAAGACTACCTGTCTAATACCCTCAAAGGCAATGGAGTTAGACCAATATAATGACCAGTACCATATCCAGGTTTTGGAAGGTCTTAGGGCAAGACATCCTCTATAGGACACCCTCCTGTAGCAGGTCCCAGGGCTCTTGTCAATGGGCCTCTGCTAGGGTGTGACCTCTCGCCAGAGGCCCAATAATGCCAACCCTTGGCACTGGTCCTAATTAGCATTTTTCAGAGAGAGCTGGGACAGGTTGGGGCGACAGACTTCAAGGAGAGCCAACTGGGCAGCCTGCCTATGGCCCACAAAAGACAATGTGCTGCAGAAATTCTCTCCTCCTCCTCCAAAGTCAACCCCAGTTAAGTATGTTACCTTGTTCTTTTTCCCATCGACTTCAAACACCGAAATGGAGCCTTTGCGGTAAATTTCGTCACCCGGAGGATGCTTCCAGACACATTTCGCCTACGGAGAGCATTGCGCAAGCATTAGCACGGTCGCCAAGTGTGACAAACGGCATCAGAAGCACAAAGAGGCGGCAGAGAGAATCGCGAGGGGAAGAATGAGCTACTTGCTAGGGGGCACAATAATGTAGGAGCAGAAGCAGCTGCACATTTTCTGCTCAGCCAATAAAAAGGCTCAGCCAATAAAAAGCCCAAACAATACGGGGGCTGACCAAAGTCCATAAGCATGGTCAAGTGTAGCTGATTCATGGAAGCAGGTCCAGATTTAGTAGTAGCAGAGAGCAAGTTCAAACCTCTAACAATAAAACAGTTCTTTCATTTTTATTTTTTTAGCTTTAGATTTAACATCACTTACTTTGTTTGTGCTTGTGTGTGTTTATTAACTTCCCAGAACACATTGCTCTTTTCTAAATCATCATCATCATAATACTAATACTAATAATAATAATAAATGTGTTTTTTGTGGGGAGGGGGCTATTGGGTTGTTTTTATTTTTATGATGTATTTTGTGGTTTTATATCTTTATTTTATTCTGTGAGCCGCCCTGAGACCCCTGGGTTTAGGGCGGTATATAAATTCAATAAATAATAATAATACATGATCTGGTTTGCATTATATAGTGGTACCTTGGTTTAAGAACAGCATGGTTTATGAACAACTTGGATTAACAATGCTGCAAACCCGGAAGTAGGTGTTTTGGTTTGTGAACTTTGCCTTGGAAGCAGAACATGTTCTGCTTCCTGTTGAGCAAATTGAGAACAAATTGAGAACAAAAAGAGAACAAATTGAGTCCTCCGCTGCTATGGGAAAGCACACTCTGGTTTTAAGAACGCTTTGGTTTAAGAACGGACTTCCAGAACGGATTAAGTTCGTAAACCAAGGTACCACTGGGGAAAGAGCATTTGATAGTCACCTGTTGCAGGGAGAAAACAAGAAGCTGCCGGCCCTCATCGAAATATTCAATCAGTGGTTGAAAGTGTACCCTTTCCTTGGCTAGAACGTTCTACAGAATGGGCTGGGTGATGGGGCAGAATGCCAACTGTGATCAACTGCAGAGTGGTTCAAAGTAAGCTAGTCCTAGAGGAATTCAGCCCAGGATTTGCTGTACTTGAAAGACAGCTAATGGCCGGACGGTGCCCCCCTGGGTTCAAGATGTGGTGCCAGGCACTGGCAACTAGGCCTTTGTGGAGGAAGCAGCAGCACTGTCCCAAGGTTATGGGGATCATTACTGCGTGCTGTGCTTCCCTCCCCAGATAGCTCGTTTCTGTCCCAGCCAAGGCTGCAAAAGGCAGGAAACTGTTCTGGAAGTGGAGCGCGAAGCTGCTAGGCAGGTGCCAGGACTGGGCTCCAACAGAGTACTGATGCCAGTGTGGCCATTCAGCAGATGGTACTTCCAACCTTCCATGAGTGAAGGACCACTTCCCTGCAGGGGTATAGCCACCCTGCTGCTCAACGTAAAATATGTTTATGAATGCAGATTTAGAATTTACGGGCATGGCAATCCTGGCACCTTGATATTACCAGATAACAGCTTTGAGCCTGTGTATGATGCTATTAATTAGTTACCTTGCTATTAATTAGTTACCTAGTCGGGTTGCATTTTTAAAAAATTGGATGTTAGATGCCTTGTTCTGTAGTAACTCAAGTGCAGATTCCTTCTGCCACCCCAGGGAATAGCTCTACCCCAGGCCTAGGGAAACTCAGCCCTCCAGATGTTTTGAGACTACAACTCCCATCATCCCTGACCGCTGGTCCTGTTAGCTAGGAATCATGGTAGTTGTAGTCCCAAAACATCTGGAGGGCCGAGTTTGGGGGTGCCTGCTCTACCCTAACCTTCTTTCTGAGCTGTTCTCTGCTATGCGGCTCTGACTGCTGGATCTCCTGGATATCTGCTTAAGAGAACAACGTAGTCCCCACAAGCCTGCTATCTGCCCACTACGGAGCAGAGCTAACAGTTCCACCAGGTGACATAAACACAAAGTGAATTTTAGGAGTTGCTAAGGTTGTTCCAGAAACACCAACAGACAGTGTGAAGCCACAGAAATGGCAGTGGCATGGCGAATGGCTCTGGGGATGATGTGAAGAAGTGTGCATGCACACAAAAGCTCATACCAATAACAAACTTAGTTGGTCTCTAAGGTGCTACTGGAAGGATTTTTCGTGAATGGAGCTGTTATGCACACACCTGAAGGAGCGTCTCCACCCCCATTGTTCAGCCCACACATTGAGGTCCAGCTCCGAGGGACTTCTGGTGGTTCCCTCCCTGTGAGAAGTGAGGTTCCAGGGAACCAGGCAGAGGGCCTTCTCGGTGGTAGCGCCTGCCCTGTGGAACTCCCTCCCATCAGTTGTCAAGGAAATAAACAACTATCTGACTTTTAGAAGACATCTGAAAGCAGCCCTTTTTAGGGAAGTTTTTAATGTTTGATGTTTTATTGTGTTTTTCATATTCTGCTGGGAGCCGTCCAGAGTGGCTGGGGAAACCCAGCCAGATGGGTGGGGTATAAATAATAATTTTTAAAATATTATTATTATTATTATTATTATTATTATTATTATTACTACTACTACTACTACTACTACTACACACCGGAGGGCAAAAAAGATGCAAGAGGGTCTTTTTCATATAGCAATCTTTCCATAATGCATCTATGGGCACGTCACTACTTTCAACAAAATGCAGCTGAACTTTCTGGCTCTTCACCAGCAAACCAAGAGAAGTGCAGTTCCGTGAGCAGGGCCAGAGGGATGAATACAATGGTGCGAATTCGTCTCGCAAGCTTACCATGTGCCTGCGTAGTATCGTCTGGCTCTTCATGTATTTGAGGCAGAACTCGCACATGTAGAGGCGCCCCAGCCGCGCATATTCCTCTGGGTAGGGAGAATGGTACCAGGTGTCCAGCTCATAGCGGCCAAAAGCAATCGTCTTGATCATGTTGCTCCCTTCTGTGATCTGGCCCTGAAGTCGCAGCTTTTCCTATTGAGAGAGAAGGGGAATAAAAATTATTTTTAAAAAGGAACAGTTCACCATGCTATTTATTCATACGATCTATGCTAGACCCATGTGAAAACAGAAAACATTCCCACCCCAAAAACTCCTCTACAATCAAAACAAACTCCAGTATCGGGAAGAACTGAGTTTTGTATAAGTGATACACAGATTAAGAAAATTTATGCGGAGTTGCTTATTTTGCAGTTTATTTCACTAATCGCAGGGAGCGGCAGAGCTATAAAAAGCATCAAAGCCCCTTTGGAAATGCAAGTTGCCCCACCCACATTCAAGTCTCTCTTTATTTAGCCTCAAGGTCTGCAAACTTGCTACAAACAGAAAACTGAAACTGTTAGGAAACTGAACTCTGCAGCTTGTGAAATATGGAATTGGCCAACTACGGTCTGGATCCATCCCAAGTTAACTGCGCTTTCAAATCCACGGAACTTAAAAGTCAAGACTAGCTGGACCCAATGATTTCAAAGGGACTCAAGTTCACACCCTCGTCATGTCTACTCAGCCCCAATGAGTTCAATGGGACTTAACCCCAGTTTAGCGCACATAGGATGGCAACCTAATTTAGGCTGGATCAAGGCCAATGTGTGTAAATTCTATGTGAAGGTGTCTAGAATGCGGCAGCTAGACTGGTGACTGGGAGCGGCCGCCAAGACCACATAACACCAGTCTTGAAAGACCTACATTGGCTCCCAGTATGTTTCCGAGCACAATTCAAAGTGTTGGTGCTGACCTTTAAAGCCCTAAACGGCCTCGGCCCAGTATACCTGAAGGAGCATCTCCACCCCCACCGTTCAGCCTGGACACTGAGATCCAGCGCCGAGGGCCTTCTGGCGGTTCCCTCCCTGCGAGAAGTCAAGTTACAGGAAACCAGGCAGAAGGCCTTCTCGGTAGTGGCACCCGCTCTGTGGAACGCCCTCCCATCAGATGTCAAGGAAATAAACAACTCTCTGACTTTTAGAAGACATCTGAAGGCAGCCCTGTTTAGGGAAGCTTTTAATGTTTGATGGATTACTGTATTTTAATACAGTATTCTGTTGTAAGCTGCCCACAGTGGCTGGGGAAACCCAGCCAGATGGGCAGGGTATTAATAATTATTAATTAATAATTATTTTATTTATTATAGTAGAGGACAGCAGCTGCAGCCTCTGTCTCCTCTTCCTCACCATGGTGCCTTGAGAACAGCTGTGGAGGGAATTGTCTTCAGCCTGAGGGCAACATTCATAGAATGCTGGAAGGGGCCCAAGGGTCATCTAGTCCAACCCCCCCTGCAATGCAGGAATCTCAGCTAAAGCATCCATGGCAGATGGCCATTCCCTTTTGAACAACGTGATAGTGGGGGATGAGACCAGAGGCAAAGGCAGACAGAGCAAAACATGTCATTTACATCTTTGTTCAGTAGTGGAGGTTTTTTCACATTCATTCACCCTTCCCTCTACAGACTTTTTAATGTTTGATATGTTGTGTTTTAGTTTGTTGGAAGCCGCTCAGAGGGGCTAGGGTAACCCAGTCTGGTGGGCAGCATATAAATACCAAATCATCATCATCATCATCATCATCCTACAGCCAAGCAAACAACAAGTATCATCAGAGTTCCAGGAAACACTCCAGCCTATCCCTGCGGTAAGGATTTAAAATGTTCTCACTGCTTGTATAAAGTTTCCCAGTATGTTTGGGGGTCTTAGAGGAGTCTTTTGGCAAGTTAAAAAAAATAACAATTCAAAGAGCGCTATTCAGTGTTCACTCAATGTCTTCACGCTTCTCTGTATTTGCAGCTTCTGTGTCCCAGGTACAGTGGTACCTTGGTTTTAGAACAGAATAAGAACGCTGCAAACCCGGAAGTAGGTGTTTTGGTTTGTGAACTTTGCCTTGGAAGCAGAACATGTTCTGCTACCTGTTGAGTGTGTTCCGTTTGTGAATTGAGTCCCCCGCTGCTAATCAGAGGCTTCCTGTTGATTGAGTCTGTCGGCTGTTGAGTCCCGAGCACCCACGCAATACAGAGGTGATATTTGGAGCCTTTGTTTTTGCTTCTTCTTTTTTTGCGTTTTTGTTTGTGTGGCTTTTTCATTTTTTTGACTGTGACCTGTTCTTTGTTTTATGGGACTGACTTGTGACTGTGGCTTGTGACTTCATTTTTGTGACTTGTTTTTGTGACTGTGTGGAACCCAGTTCAGCTACTGGTTGATTGTGTGACTGCAGAAATGAATAAAAGCCCCCCATCCAAACAATGACTATCATCAGTGCACGTAAGAAAAAAATTTAAATTAAATTTTTATCATCTACAATACTGTCTTATTTATTTTATAGTACAGTACATTGATTATTGCTTTCATTTTATGGATCAATGGTCTCGTTAGATAGTAAAATTCATGTTAAATTGCTGTTTTAGGGGTGTTTTTCATCGTTTGGAACAAATCCATTTTCCATTACTTTCTATAGGAAAGCATGCCTTGGTTTAAGAACAGACTTCTGGAACAGATAATAATAATAAATAATAATAATAATAATAATAATAATTTATTATTTATACCCAACAACATATTAAAGTTTCCAACAACATATTAAAGTACAATAATCCATCAAACATTAAAAGCTTCCCTAAACAGGGCTGCCTTCAGATGTCTTCTAAAAGTCTGGTAGTTGTTTTTCTCTTTGACATCTGGTGGGAGGGCATTCCACAGGGCGGGTGCCACTACTGAGAAGGCCCTCTGCCTGGTTCCCTGTAACTTGGCTTCTCCCAGTGAGGGAACCGCCAGAAGGCCCTCGGAGCTGGACCTCAGTGTCTGGACTGAACGATGGGAGTGGAGACGCTCCTTCAGGATTAAGTTCGTAAACCCAGGTACCACTGTACATGCTTTCAAAGGGCACGTCCGCATTCCCCTGAATGGCATTCACTGGAGGCAGCATTCCTTGAGGATGCAGGAGGGCAAAAATGGGTGAAGGCGTGGTTAACAAGCAGCTGTTGGGGCTGTGTGATTTCCCTCTGCCCTGGACCCCATTGACTCCGTGATTTACATCCTGGGCCTGGTTTTCAGAAGTCCTGAGAAAAATCCGGAGACACTGCCCGCTTGCCTTTCATTTTCGAAGACTGTGTGCATTTTCTTCCTCCCTCGCTGTGAACAAGATGGGGCACCGCAGCGGAGGTGAGCTGGCGTATGTGTAGCTTTTAACACTGCATTCATGCTGAGGCTCGAGGACTGCGGCTGTGGGAAGGAAGCTGGTGGTAAATCATGGCTCCCTGGCATCATGGTGGTTAACCTGACCCGCTGTGCAGCTCTGGTCACAGTTAGCCGTTGGGAGACGGGAAATCTGGAAGGCCAGTTGATACGCTCCCCTCCCCAAGACCTGAACAATGCAGAGAGCTCGGAGGCCCCTGCAGCTTGCAGTCTTTTTCAGATCAACTCCCAACACAAATCTGGAGAAAGTGCTGTTCTCAAAGCCGCCGTGGCCATGTGCCCTTCCACGTGACTTGACAGAAGTACCAAAACATTATTCTGGAAGTGGTGGTCCACTCTCAGCAGAACCCCAAGATAAGCCATGCTGGCTTGCCAACTATGGTGTACTTGCCCTTTGGATTTGCTCTGTATGCTTTGATCTACGTTCGCCAGAAGTCTCTCCCTAATCTTCTGGGGGCAAAGCATGGGCCTGAGGGGCCGTATCACAAGGAAAGCATCAATCAAACATGAAAAAGGATCCATTCTCTTGCCCCAGGGGCTTCTGGCACTCTCCAAGCTGGGAAAGCGAAGAGATGCAGACTGCACCTCGGGCAACTGCTTTCGGAAGTCTGGCACCTCCTTACGCAGCGAAAGACAGCGAAGTGGAGGCCTACGCTCAGTGTAACTGTCACAGTGGAAAGAAAGTGGCACTTCTTCCAAACGAGAACACTTACGAAGCTGCTTCATCTTCTCACACTTTTCAGCGCCAGTCCTCGGGGGCACGTCGACACAGCCATCCACACCCCAACAGCAGGGCCAAGAAATGCTGGCTCAGAAACAGTGGGGCTGGGCATATATGTCTGTGTATCTTGGCTTCCAAAGATTATGGCACATGCTGTTCAGCAACTCTTCCCTCCAGGCTTTTTTCCCTTTTCTATTTAAACCTTAAGCAGCTCGGTCTGCTTTGAGCAGAAAACGGGCAGGCCAAGAGAGCCTGCTTAACCCATGGCGCTCTTGTCGTCCTGCAGCTCAAAATTGCTCTGCTCAAGCTACTTTTTCACTCTGGGGAGGTGGGAAGGAGCCACTCCATCCTCTTCAAGTGGACAAGAAGCTTGGGGTAGGAAGTTTTGAGCTGGGAAAGGACCAGGAGGGAAAGGGTGCATATTCCCACCTGAATGTCTTCTCAGGCAGTCTCCCACCCCAGCCTGCTTTGAGTTTGAGAAAGAAACAGAATGATGCAACTCCGCTTAAGACGTAGCTTAAGCCTCAAGCAACCTAAAACCTGCATCTCCAGATAGGCAGTGAGGTTTCAAAAGCATCGTCTTTTCTCTCTAGGCATTTTCTCTCTGGAGGTCCTTTGGCAGGACCAGTGCATCCACAGCGAAACTGCCATTCAGCTGACATAGCCCCGGTACGACTGAATCCATGTTCTGCTGCCATCGGCAGGTTAAAAAACTTGTTCTGCTGCCAGAGCTTTCCCACACAATTGAACGGTCCACTTTTCGCACGCCCCTTCGTTGTCATTTTTTAAAATGTGCCCTTTGTTAGCATTTTCTTAATTTTTTTTTTTTAAGAAAAAAGAAAACGGTGTGAGAGGCTGGTCTCATTGGGAAATGTGCTTTGATTATTTCATCACAAATCTAAAAAGGGGCCAATGCAAAAACCATTATGTGACATTTGTCGCAGCTCTTACGGTGCATTAGGCTCCGTCTAACTGCAACTGCAGTGTCTTTAATACCTGCCCTTCGTCCAAGACAGGGAAAACTAAATAGATATTTGATGCTGGTAGAGAGATTTAAAAACAAAAAACAAAATCAGCTGAGTACGAATCACTGTTTATGAGTGATCTAAATTGCAAATACAGTGGTACCTTGGTGTACGAACTTAATCTGTACTGGAAGTCCGTTCTTAAACCAAAGCGTTCTTAAACCAAGGCGTGCTTTCCCATAGCATCAGGGGACTCAATTTACACTCAACAGGAAGCGGAACATGTTCTGCTGCCAAGGCAAAGTTCACAAACCAAAACACCTACTTCCGGGTTTGCAGCGTTCTTAATCCAAGTTGTTCATAAACTAAGCTGTTCTTAAACCAAGGTGCCACTGTAAAGAAAGATACGATAAAAAAGAAGAACAAACCTTAACTGATCTAGTGAATGGTTTGCAGTGGAAACATCCAAGAAAGGGCCAGATTTTGGGGTGGAGAGAGGACACTAAGAAGATAAGAATAGGGGAGTGACCATAGTTTACCGTGATCAAGGCCACAGCAGACAGAAGCGGTCCAGCTTCCAAGAAATGGCCTGCTGTATCTCTATACTTTTAAAAACGGTTTTATCTGTAAGTTGTCTTGAAGTGTTTCCTGAAGGGCAATAGATACACTCTAAAAATATAAGCAGATGCACAGCAGATGAGAAGCTGGCAATCTTCTTTCATTCTGCTATGTGAATGGTTCCACGGTGCTCCTTTTATCTCCTTCTGCTGTTCTGTCATCAATACACTTAGCCTTCAGTTCACATTAATTCAAAAGTGTCAGTGAGCGGAGAGGTGGGGCGTTTTCCCGCACTTGGAAACCAAGATCCTCTCCTCATTTCTTCAAGGTTAAGTCTGGTAACAGTGGGAGAGGCACTTGCTCACGGTCCCCATCCCCACAAATGAAAGTGGGGTCAAGAGCTCTGATTCCCAGGAAAAACAGCAACTGAAACGGACTAGCGAAAGACTGGGTGGGCTGAGCCAAGCTCGGAATACTGAGCACATGTGTAGCAACAGTAACTTAGAAGACAAAAAAAGTCCACATACAGCTCCTCAAATAGCTTGTTCTCAGAACCGAGGAGTCAGGATCCCACAACCTGGACCCACTTAAAGATCCATCATTGCTTCTCCAATCCTCCACAGGCTCAGGAACCAAGAGAGACTACCAAGATTCTACACCACACGGCTCTCTCCGTCCGTTCTGCTGATTCAGCTTCTGCCCCCTGCCTAACTGTCCTCCTCTCACAGCCGCCATGATTGGTGAGGGCCTCCTGCCAAATGCCTCCTGTAACAGTTGCCTCAGATTCTCTGTTACCATGTTTTCTCCTTCCATACAATGCATATTGTTGGATTTCTGAGCCCTTTTGAGGAAGGAGCCCATTTATTTATACAGTGGCACCTCGGGTTAAGAACTTAATTTGTTCTGGAGGTCTGTTCTTAACCTGAAACTGTTCTTAACCTGAGGTACCACTTTAGCTAATGGGGCCTCCCGCTGCCGCCGCGCGATTTCTGTTCTCATCCTGAAGCAATGTTCTTAACCCGAGGTACTATTCCTGGGTTAGCGGAGTCTGTAACCTGAAGTGTCTGTAACCTGAAGCGTCTGTAACCCGAGGTACCACTGTACAGTGGTACCTCGGGTTAAGAACTTAATTCGTTCCGGAGGTCCGTTCTTAACCTGAAACCGTTCTTAACCTTAACTTTAGCTAATGGGGCCTCCTGCTGCCGGCATGCAATTTCTGTTCTCATCCTGAGGTAAAGTTCTTAACCCGAGGTACTACTTCCGGGTTAGCGGAGTCTGTAACCCAAAGTGTTTGTAACCCGGGGTACCACTGTACACAACTGCTGCCGCCCATCTCTAGACTCTGAGGAAAAGCCAAGATACTTTTCCTTCTTTTTGCTCGCTTCTCCCCACCCCTTACTCAGAAGTCTGATTCTCTCCAAACGGTGTCACAAGCGATTCACACTCAGCTTAGTACAAAAAAAGAGTACAAATGGTTTTACTTCAAGCCTAGAAGGTGGAAAGATGTGTATCTTACCCAGCCCAGTCCTCTTACCAGATCCTCAGAGGCTCTTGCTTGCGCTCGTCGGAATAACTCGAGGTCGTACTCACTGGTCAGATTCTCTAGAAGGGGCTCTCTGGTGTTGCCGTAGGTTTGCCGGTGCTCCTACAGCAAACAACAGAAATGATCTCTTAAAAATAGCTTGCCTGTCCTGGGGAAAGCAGATCCCCTCAGCCTCCACTCTCTGCCCTTTCTTGCTGGACAGGAAAATTATACTGGCTCCTGCTCTGAGGGAAGTAGAAGGCCGAGGGAGCCTGGAGAGCCTCATGCAGGATTGCTTGTAAGGACAAGAAGAGTTGTGGGCTGTTGTGAGTGCAGAAGCAAGGAGTCAATATAGAGATGAAGCATGTATGGTTGTCGAACTTAATCCGTTCCGGGAGCCTGTTCGACTCCCAAAACGGTTCAAAAACCAAGGTGCGGCTTCTGATTGGCTGCAGGAGCTTCCTGCACTCAAGCGGAAGCCGCGTCGGACATTCGGCCTCCAAAAAACGTTTGCAGACAGGAACACTTTCTTCCGGGTTTGCGGCGTTTGGAAGTCGATTTGTTTGGGAGTCTAGCCGTTTGAGAACCAAGGTACCACTGTACTGTATCCAGTTCTAGGTACCACATTTTAAGAAGCCTGTGGATAAGGCGCAGCCCTCCTCTGTGTTGTTGGGACTACAGCTTCCATCATTCCTGACCGCTGGCTGTGCTGGCCGAGGCTGATGGGAGCTGTAGTTCCGCGACGTCTGGAGGGCTACAGGTTCCCCACTCAGTGGAGACCGACTGGACCGGGAGGCAACAGATATAGTACGAAACGCAACTCCTACGAGGGGAGGTTGAAGGAACTGTGCTTAACCCGGAGGGGGAATGGAGGGAAAATCTACAGACGCGCTGTTCAACTGCTTGAAAGGCTGTCAGACAGAAGATGGGGGAGGCTTGTTCTCTGCTGTCCAAAAGGGCAGGACTAAGTCCAGTGGATTTGGAGGATAGATTTTGATTGAACATTAAGAGAAATATCTTAATGGTAAGAGCAGTTTAGTAAGGGAACCAATTACCTAGAGAGGCAGTGGGCTCTCCCTTGTTGGAGGCCGTCAATGCAGAGGCTGGGCAGGAACCGGATGGGATTGCTCCGGCATTTAATTTCCTACATCGCACGGGAGGCTGGTCTGGGTGGCCTACAAGCCCCCCCCCCCAAACTACGGCCTCGCGCAAGGCCAAAGGACACGAAGGTCTGCACGCAAGAAGGGATAGGAAGCAACAAGGCTGGAATTCACAAACCGAATCGAAATAACTGGAGGAGTGTTTCGCTCATGGCTGCCTATTCTGGTTTTGGTTCTATAGCACTATGACCTAAAATCTTGAGATCAGATGCAGTTAGAAATTAACTATTCCCTCTACGCAGGGGGTGAAACACGCCATGACATTAAGGGTGTCCTGATTCTGACAAACACACACTCCACAGAGAGAGAGAGAGAGAGAGAGAGAGAGAGAGAGAGATTGAGAGAGAGAGAGAGAGAGCTTCTGTACCATGTACTTTTCCTTCTGCTCCTTAGTCAGCCCAACATTCCTCTTCTTCCTCATCTCCGCTACTTTCTCTTTGTACCTTAGCTGTCTTTCAGTTGGTGCCTGTACAGGAGATGAGAAACACAGGACATGCATAGGAGGCGGCAACCTGCCCAGGATCCTGAGCCCTCTGACCCCAAAGCAGGCCAACTATTCCTTCATCTGCTGTAATAGAGATGGGAAGCCCGGGTGGCCCCTCCAGGTGTTGCTGGACTACAACGCCCATCATTCCTGACCATCAAGCTGTGCTTGTTGGGGCTGACAGGAGCTGGAGTCCAGCAACAATCTGGAGGGCCACAGGTTCCCCAACTCTGTACTATAGGCGACACCTTTCTGGCATGGAATGTCGCATACGCAATATGGCACGAGCGTATACTTTGCTCCCGCTGCATGGGTCTGGCAGCTCAAGTGTGTCTGTGCTGAAATGGATTCTTGCACTCCATTCCATACATAATGGGATGTGTGTTTCTTTCGCACACAACACCAGCTCATGTAGCAAAAAGTACTCTGAATCAAACAGCACTAAGCCAGCTACCAAATTCCATGGAGGAAGGGTGTTGGCTGTGGTGTTGTGAAGTCTGCTGAGCATGCCCAGAAACATTCGCCTTGCCAGCAATCTGGCAGGTGCAGAGGACCAGGGCACTGCCAGGTTTCTAACCTGCTATTGAGTATGCTTTTGCAGGAGTTAGGTGCTTGTCTATTGCACATCCATGTCAAACAGTCCAGACCAGGGGTCGGCAACCTCCGGCCCACGGGCTGGATCCGACCCACGGAGACGGTTTTACCAGCCCACGAGCCGCCCCTGAACTGAGCGCAATGCGGGGAGTCGCCAAGTGGGGCCGGAAATTGTGTCTGCGCACGCACAGATACTGGAAATCGCGTCTGCGCATGTCCAGTTGCTGAAAATCGCTTCTGCGTAGGCACGATTTCCGGCGTCTGGGCATGCGCAGATGCAGTTTCCGGCGCCGTGGACATGTGCAGACACGACTTCTGGCGTCACGCTGCACCAGTCCAGCCCATGGACAATCTCCGTGGGAGTGATCCGACCCATGGCCGGTAAACCTTGCCGACGCCTGGTCCAGACCATCCCTTCCAAACCAACATGAGCCTGATTACTGGGCACTATTGCTGGATGGCAGAACAGGACTCTTGCCACACTGCATTGTATTATGTGTGTTTTATCCCGGTATAGCAAGATGGTATCAAACCAGGAGCCTGGTATACTTGGGACCATGCTTGAAAAATATCAGGAATTATTTACGTGTCCCTCACTTGGCCACAGAGAGGACTGTGAGAACTGCCTTCAGTGAAATGTATGGCATTTGAAAGGATACAAAACATATTATTATAATTTATTAAATTTATATACTGCCCTATACTCGTAGATCTTGATGGGCTTTCACACATACCTATCGCTACTGCTGAAGGATGAACATACACAGAGTAAACTCAATCTAAAGTACCACATCCCGCAAACAAGGCACAAAGCATGAATTCTTCTCAAGTTATCATGGGGCAAGTTATATTTAATTATTTTAGAAACTAACACGTTTATTCTTTTCTTGGTAAAACTGAAGAATGGAACGTTTCCCCCCAAGAGTTTTAGATTACTCAGAAAATGTGGTCAGCAAGATAGACACAGGTTCAGACAGAGTTTCCACACAAAATTGCTTTTGATTCTGGGTTTTTATTTTATTTTTTAACTGTCTTCTGAAACTGAGATGTCAATGATCACTAGAAAAAAGATGGTCCTGTTGGGGTGTCAAAGCCAGTGCATACTTGATAAAGGTGCAAAAGTAAAAATGTAAGATGGAAGTACCTGATGTCTGGTAGCATGCCTGTTGTTATCATCTTGTCGGTGAGACAGCATTCGGTCCTCGACTTGCTTATCGCGGCTCTGCGCTCTCACCTTGGAATCCAGAGAGAGATCGTATCAGTCCTTGCCTTCTCACGCCATGCAAATTCTTGTTCAGATAATGTAAGAACAGTCCAACCAAAACCACAATATGAGGGAGTTTAGGTACTGTTGGCCCTGAGCCCAGGCATGTCTGAGGTTTGCAGGCAGGAAAGGAACATCCAAGGAGCCATAAGCCCTCAATTCACAATTGACCAAACAGCATTTGATGTTTCAAAAGAGAAGTGGCAGGGCTCAAGCCCAACTTCAAGCTACACAGCTCCATCAGGAATTTCTGCCCCAAATTACAGGTGGATTTTTAGATTTCATTGCTGTATTTTTGTATTGTCTTCTGCCCCGGGAACCATGGTGGCTGAAGATGTAAGGTATAATTTTACAAAATAAATAATTTAACTAATTCCTACACACGCATTCAATATGAGAAAATCTGATCACCTCTCCCTGCCCCATCCTACCACCTCAAGTTCATTTCAGCAGTTACTACCAGAGTCCCTAGGGACGCGGGTGGCGCTGTGGGTTAAACCACAGAGCCTAGGGCTTGCCGATCAGAAGGTCGGCGGTTCGAATCCCCGCGGCGGGGTGAGCTCCCGTTGCTCGGTCCCTGCTCCTGCCACCTAGCAGTTCGAAAGCACGTCAAAGTGCAAGTAGATAAATAGGTACCGCTCCGGCGGGAAGGTAAACGGCATTTCCGTGTGCTGCTCTGGTCCACCAGAAGCGGTTTAGTCATGCTGGCCACATGACCCGGAAGCTGTACGCCGGCTCCCTCGGCCAATAAAGCAAGATGAGCGCCACAACCCCAGAGTCAGACACGACTGGACCTAATGGTCAGGGGTCCCTTTACCTTTACCTGAGTCCCTAGAAAATAATTTCTTAGCCACATGCAAAAAAGACTCAGAATATCACGCACAGAGAGACAATTGCTGCAAACAGCTGGTGTTCAACAGCATACTAATTTTTTTAAAATGTTGACTTTCTTGGAAAAACAAAACAAAAAGGAAATTTGTAAATTGAAATTTTGAAAACCAACATACAGACTCACCCAAAGCCTACAAACGAAGGGTTCGATTCAAGTTTCAAATAACCATTTTAAAACTCAAATCATAGGCTTGCTGGGTTTTTCAACAGTCATGCACAAGCCTGAGAACAGAAATTCCTATGTATGCTTCAAACAGCGTGCTTCCCGGGAGAATTTTGCCCCCATGTTTGTTTCTGTGTCACAAATCACAACGCTCAGAGGAGAGGAACTGCACCAGTCTTTGACAACCTGGTGCTCTCCAGATGGTTTTGACTACAGCTCTCGTCAGATCCAGCCAGCACCGCTGATAGAAATGGTAATCCAAAACATCTGAAGGTCAGCAAGTTGGCAAAGGCTGTACTGCACATTACATGGCCATGCTGTGTGTCCAAACATTGAGCACCGCTTCTCTCCTGCAAAGCAGCATTGAAAAGAGGAGAGGCGGTGGGTGGGATGAACTGTGCTGAAGTTCCCCCCCCGCCCTCCCCATGCCATTCCTCCTGACTGATCTCTTTCCATTGCCACAAGCTCATTTTCCAAGAGAATAAATTACCTTGCATTCGTCAGCTGAAAGGTTGTGATACAGTGGGCATCCAGATATGGAGAAATGCCGCTCGTGTTTTCCCGTCAGGTGTCCTGTGGAGAGCCAAAGGAACACGCCTTATGGCTGGTAACAAGAAAGGGCACATGGGGGATTTGGGCAAGAGGAGAGTCCGCTAATGAAATCTCAGATCATGGAAGGTTCCACCGTACCTAATGAATTGCAGCCGGGCGTGGGACATTTCATGTTGAAGTTGTAGCTCTCGTGGAATCGGCGGCGTTTGGGACGATGGGACAGGTCACTCCCCGAATCCTTCATGGACATATCCTTGGCGATACTCTCATCGTGAGACATGTTGGGGCTAGAGATGTCAATGTCGGACTCGGAAGACGGGGCGTTCCCAGTCGGCGTGCGGGGCGGAGACTCATCATGGTCCGCGGCGTTTTTAGTGTCTGTGTAGAGTCACAATGTTACAAAAGTGAGCAGAGCCCAATAAACGGGGGGGGGGGGGACAAGAAAAAAGTCCTCCACAGAATCCCTTGTAGGTCAAAATGCCAGGCCTAAAAAAAAGCAATACTGTACTAGGAAATGTATTGTTGCTCTCCTGACCAAAACTGTCAGGGTGATCTTGAGATGGAGAAAGAAATCAGAGGGGCAGATAAAAGGCGATTTCAACTGGGCATCATCTCAGCTGAATGAATGAATTTATTCTTATGGTTACAGGCCAGCTTATTAAATCAATAATACAAAAATAATACATTGAAATTTACATAACAGCAGTAGTACATATATGTATACGTAGACAGCAACGTTTAAAATACATGAATTAAAATTGTGCCACTAAAATATGGCCTAAAAATTGCCATTTGGGGCCTATTCATATCGGTAACACCGCTTGTTCTCTGAGCTTTATGGCTGCTGCATAGTATTTGGCTACTTTCAGCGTAATCTCAGGGTCCGTGTCTTCTACAAGGCGTTTGAGACATATGAATTCATTTGAGGAATTTTGTATAACCGGAGAGATGAAAACCCGACGTATGTCGTTGTAAAAACGACAACGTAGTAAAATGTGAGAGACAGATTCTACCTCCGGCAGGCCACAGGGGCAGACTCGTTCCGCATATGATCATCATCTCAGCTGTGCTTTCACTCTCTTTGGGATCAACACAGCAACCAGTATTTCGAAAACAGCCTTGGCTAAGTTAGTGCCCCTCAACCTAACCTAGAAGTCATCAAAGTTCTAAAGAAATCCGATGAAGAACATGATAGAAATAAATTCAGCATGATCCCAGACTGTGCCAGTTTTAGCCACTCTACATCCTGCCCAGCCATTTACAAACCTCTATCTGAAAAGTCAACCACTTGCTCCGTTTCAGAGCCTGACGAGCGGGTCTGTCGAAGGGGATATTTCTTGGGAGTCACGGGTGTGGGCTGCTGCTGGCTACGGGTTACCCTCCGAGTGGAATAAACAGGTTCCTCTGCTCCAAACGATGGTGGGTTGCGAACCGGGCTGGAATCTAGTTTTAAGAGGGTGGGGAGGTAAGGAAGTGGGGAAACACACACACAAGTGTTTCATTGGGAGAAACCATCTGCAACACTCACACTGCAAAAAATATCTGCCCCCTGCACGGAAGGACACAGTGCAGACTGCCTTCCCAACATCAATATCAGTTCTGAAGATTTAAGAATTTTAATATAGCCAGGATTTTCAAAAGCACAAGGAGCAAAGAACAGCAAGGTAATAAATGAGCTTCTTTCTGATAGTACTCCATGCCCAAGTTCAGATTTTGAGCATATGAGAGCCAGTGTAAGTTACGGATGTGAGCGAGGAGATCCTGGGTTCAAATCCCAACTCAGCTCTAGTCTCAGAGCCACTCTCTCAGCCTCTCTCTGGAATATAGGAATAATACTGGAATACCCAACATTTGCAATGCCTCTCCTTGCTGCTTCTTTGCATACACCAAACAGAACTCTGGAAACCCTCCAGGGAGACAGAATCCTAATTATTGACCCATCAATAGCCTCAACTTGATGTTGAAGCTCGTTTTAAAGGTGTTATTTAGAGGTCATTCTCTTACAGACTGACCTGTTGCATGTCCACAAGGTGGTTAATGCAGAATGTGCAATGGCTTACAGGGCTTCAGGGGTGGGTGGGACTAAAGGTAGCATGGCTCCAATTAAGATTTTGGCTGTGCCTGCATATGGAGTGGGATGGGGAGGGCAGACACCAGCTTATTATACAGCTCATGCCATTTAGAAGAAGGCTTAAGACCAAACATTCAAACGCTCTACCTTGGGAGCTCTGACTGAGCCGGGCGGAAGAGCGAGTCACACGCGCAGACTGGCGTGGCGTCCCGTCACTTTCTGAACTGTCTGTATGCTCTGGGTCCGTGGAGAAATCGGAGTCTTCGGTTCCGTCAGAACTGCTGCCTGCGTTCCTCTGAAAGGCCAAAGACTCAGCCACATAAGCAACATGCATCATTTATCTGGGGCCTGCTCCTTGAGGAGCAGCACTAACTAAAATGTTTCAGAAAAATGGATATCGTAAACTAGAAAGTATTGCACACTTCGCTTGCAGAAATACCAAGCCAAAACAGAAACCTCTTACAACGGATTGGAACAAAACGCTTAGGCTGAAGCACTGATGAATCTCCACCCATCCACAAGAATATTTCTCTCTGTGCTCTTGCTGTCCAGACCGTGCATATAGCTATATGTGAGTGCTCATTTAGTATATGGGATTACAATGGGACACAGTGACGGTACTGATCTTTGATTTCAGTCAAGAGGGATTGCATAGGTCAAACCGAACTCTCCAGAACTTTGTCTAGAAGGCAACAGGAGCAATCCCATCAGAAGAAATGAGGTCTGTTGTATGCTGGCCACAACTTCAAAACAGTCTTTAGCCTGAGGAGAAGCATATTGTGCCTGTAACCCAAGTCTCATGCTCATTCAGTCAACACAATAGGGGAGGATATGGTACAGTGCATTAGCAAGCTGCAAGTGTGCAGGCAATTCTTCTTCCTAGCATAAAGATATGTAGTGGTAAAGGTTCACCTCCTTGATTTCTGTTGTTAAAAAGACACAGGACCAGACAAAAAGTGGCAACTCCACCCAGTCTGTGTGTACCACAATCTTCACATCACAGGAATCAACACACTCTGAGCAAAAGTCTGCTTTGCAATTGCCACCAAACAGGGATGAGATCTCAAAACCCAGGGAACAAAAGCTATAGCTGAACAATTCATCCAGGGGCACACAGCATGCAGCAAGGATGGGAAACCTGTTGCCCTTCAGATATAGATGGACTCCGATGCCTACCAGCCCTGGCCAGCACAGCCAACTGTCAGGGAGGATGGAATTTATACTCCAACAACATCTGGAGGGCCAAAGGTTCCCAAACCTGCTACACAGACTAGCTTTCCTCAAGTCTAAAACAAACATTATCTTTGTAGAAGCAGCTGTCACTCCTTTTAAATAGCCAGCCTAAAGCCAATAACTTTTTTCCTTTTTGGCCAGCACAATGCATCCTTTACTACAAGCATGGCAGCCTATCCTCTACTCTGCAGGACAGAGTAGCAGAGTTTGGCTCTTAAATTCACAGTCTGCTACTATTGGCATCAATTTTGAACCTGTCACAAAACAATTCTCTTTTTGTAGGATCAAGACATTGCAACGGATGAAAGACCATTCAACCATCAGCCACTTCCCACACGGTTTGGGTAGGGCAGGCAGAAATATAACAGGTAACAGAAATGCAGTGATAGGGGAATCTGTTCAATTGCTACCTGTAGGGGGTGGGTGGGAAAGGAAGGCTTGTACACAATCCAGGTACACAAGCAGAAAGCACCCCACCTCACACACAGCTAGTGCAATATATTCAGTACAGTAATACCTCCGTGAACGTCCACCTTGTCTAGCGTCCATTCCAGCGAACGTCCGCAGCCACCAGAACGGGTTACCTCCGGGTTTGCCGCTCGCGCATGCGCAGCAGCGCTAAATCACGCTTCACACATGCGCAGAAGTGCAAACCGCTCCACACACACGCACAGACACAGTGCTTTGCCCTGCGTCCTTTTCGGCTAGCAGCCGGGGCTCCAGAACAGATCCCAGCCACAAAACGAGGTATGACTGTAGTCAGAGCAGGAGCAGACACCAGGTGTGTTGCATAGAGGGGGGCTGCAGACCAGATGGCTCTACAAGAGACTCAAGCATGTGAGACAAGCCAACACACTGCAGTGAAAGGCAAACATCTCAATTTGGCTTCCACTGCAGGACTGAACAAGCATAAAGAATATCCCTCCTCTGACTCATGATTCTTCCAGGACCTTAAGTTTGACCATGAGAGCATATTCCCCCATCATGCTTTCCAATTTCTATTGTAATTCCTCCCACTTAATTTTCTTGTTTTTCCTCTGACTCTATTTCACCACTTGTAATGATGTGTGTGACACAAGAGGGATACAAGGGAGAGGGAGAGAAAATAATCTACAGAGTTGCAGGGAATAAGGATTTCATTTATATAGCATTCCAAACCGAGATGAAGCCGAGTCTTTGAATGCTACAGGTGCCATCCCAACTAATTTCTGATTACGACTGGGGCAGTCTGCTGTTAGGCAATCAACCTTTTTTCTGTTGAGGGCCACATTTACTTGGGCGTAATCTATTGTGAACCTGCATGGTGGGTGCAGACAGAGACAAATGTGGTCAGGACCAGAGCCTAAAATAGGTTAGCCTACCCCTTCTCTCCCCCCCCCAATCTCTTCCCATTACTATCTTTTCCCCCAATATTTGTTTCTCCTTTCCACTTGCATGACATGAGGTTATTACTGGTTGCTTTAAGGCAATCTGCACAAGTAACAAAACTGGTCTGCTAAACGTTTTATTTTGTTGCTGTGAACCTTTAGCAAAACAGGTACTTTTTAATATACAGACTGATGGGATCACTGAACAACCTGGAAGGACCAGATGCTACAGCAATGCTGATTCTAAGCAGGTAGGAATCAGGTCAATCCCCATGGTGTTTATGCATGTGTGTGTCTCATGAAAGAAATACATTTTAAAAAGCAATATGAAGATTGAAACTCTGAGCCTTCCAGGCTCCTTGTGAGCAACATCTGCATACAGTATTTAACATGTTGTGGGCTAGAAATCTGCTCTTTTAAGCTAGATCTGTACAGGGTAGCAAAACTTGGTTCTTGCCCAAGTTAAAAGACTTGATGGTTCAAAACCAAGACTGCAGCCCAATTCAAGATACAGCTACTACAAAACATGTCTTATTATTAAACCTCTTGGTGAATTCACATTGCAGCCTCCCTTCCTTTGTTGCAAGAGAGTATGGCAAGTCCTCTAAAAATGTGTACAATTCCTACTCTCCTGAAATAAAACTAATTCTATCTGTACTTAAAACTAGATACTGTAGTTGCAAAAAAACGCCTTGGGTTTGCAGCCAGAATGATCAATCCTTTTATAGGTAAGAAGATTTACTCATAAGCAAGCCCTACTGAATTCCATGGGGCTTACACCCAAGTAGGCACAAAACTATAGCCATGGCTGTTATCCATCCCCATGGCCAAGTCTATCTTGCTTGCTGTGTTTTGAACCCTCTGTGCCATTTTCCCTCTCCTCCAATCATAACAGCGAGGAGGAGGACCTTTACGCGACCCTGTCCCCCAATGGGAAACGGAGAAAGAAGAGAGGGGCGGGACCCCGTGGACGCCAATTCAGGCCAGAATGCCCGGCCAATCAGCAGCTACTTCAACACCCGCTCCCAAGGCACATAGCCAAGTATGAAGTCGTTGGGAACAGAAGCGACGGAGGAGGAGGGGAAAAGAAAACCGCGCCAGTAGGAAGTGATAGGGAAAGCAGCCAATGGCATTTCAGCCGCGGAGCCAATGAGCAACGAAAGGAGGCGGGACACAACAATCACCGAAAGGGTGGAGGGAAACAAATAACCGTTGAGGGTGGGGGCTGCGCTTGACTGATGGCGAAGATGGCCATAGAAGTTGCGGCGGGAGGCAGCGGCGACCAATCAAGACGCGAGATGAAACAGGGGCTTGAAGGCCTACGTTTTTAACTGGTTTTCGAGCCTGACGGTCTATGCAGCTAAAGGAGAGGAGACGGGAAGGGGGTTTGGCTCGGTTTGCGCTCTCTCACCTTCCTACGCGACATCCTCGGCGGAGGAGGCGGCGGAGGCAGCGAGGGTGGCTGCGCCCCGGCCGCCGCGTTGGCTCCGGCTGTATCCGTGGTGACTGGCGTGTCTCCGGTTCTCCAGCGCTAGGCCGCGCCGCTTTGTTTTCCCTTTCCCTCCAGCTGCGACCTTTCAGCCGACTCCCTTCACTCTTCCGCCGGGACACACGACGGGGATACACACACCCCCGTCCTGCCTGTCACGTGACGCAGACAAACCTCACCTCACGCCGACGGCGCTCCGCCATCTTGGAGTCGGGATTGGCGCCTCCAAGAACCAGTCGCCAGTGAAGTGTCGCGGCCATCTTGGTTGTGGGCGGCTCCTTCACTCGCTATAGCGGGGGCGGCCATTTTTGAGGTGGGCACCGTTGGTGGTTTCCTGCACTCGAGGTCAAGCGACCTCAAGTGCAGTGCGGTTCGCACTCGCCCCGATGCTGGATCCACCATCTTTGGTTAGGGGCCCAGCCTGCGTTCAGAACCATCTTTACTTTGGGCAATGGAGGCGGGGATTCCCCTATGTGTAAGGAAAAGGTGCACGATTATCTCAGTAACCCTTGGGATGTTGGAGAAGTTACAAAGGGCTGAATTACTGTAATCTAAGGCTCCATCTCGTTGATTGATTAGGTCGATTAATCAGTTAAAAACTACTAAAAAGCTTCTAATTGGGCAATGCATTTTTTTTTAAAGGGAAGTTAATACAGTACGGGGGGAGTGTCAGATCGTGCAGTTTCTGAAAAACCTTGCTTTTTACCTTACAGTAAGAGAGAAGTCCTCTAATGGTATAGCAGCATGCATAATCTAAACTAAATGATATTGCTTTATTCATATGTCAATTAATCAACTAAAACACAATCATTATTAAATAAGGTGCCTTGTATCATTTCTAAAGAACTGGTTTGGCAGGTTCCTACCTGTATGCATGCTTATGCAGAAGGAAGTACCGTTGTGTCCTGTGGTGCTTACATCTAAGAAGCCTGCACACAAATCTTTTAATGTAATGAATTGTAAGCCTTACTTGAGATTTGCAGCCTGTTCCTAAGCATGTTTGGTTGGAAGTAGCCCCATTAAAGTGGGTTCTCCGACCACCAAGTAGCCATGGATAGGTCGGTGCTTAATTCCAAGTCTTCATAAAATCATAGAATTGTAGAGTTAGAAGAGACCCTAGGGATCATCTAGTCCAACCCCCTACAACGGAGGAATATGAAGCTGTCCCATACAGAGATCGAACCTGCAACCTCAATATTATCAGCACCACACCCTTAATTAGCTGTTTAGGATCAGACTACAGTTGCAAACAAACTTATCTTTAAAGCACATTCTTTCTGTCAGAGAATTCTGGGCACAGTAGTTTATACCTCAGAGTCAGAATTCTCAGCAACACTTAACAAACTACAGTGCCCAGAATTCCTTGTGCTGGGGGGTGTGCTTCAAATATAGTGTGTATTTGTGTTCTTTGTCCTTATAACTACCCCACAGTTAAGGCTTGTTCCAGATTCTTTACTTTCATTTCCTAGTGCCTTATTCATTTCAGAGGTTCAGATGAAGCTCATAGAATTTATGCTCTTGAGCCATCCCCACTGTTCCCTGAGATATTGTGCCTTTATTTGCCAATAGAATGTATGCCCCACAGCTTGGTTTCAGCTCAAGCAGAGAGTCCCTGGGAGTCTCTCTTGCAATTTCTCAGTAAATAAGGAATTAATAAAACAAGCTTGGGGCCACCCCAGTCACCACCATTCATGTCACTCAGATACCCTATGAGATACCCTGTTGGTGCATTTGACTCAAAACTTCAAATAAGGGGGGGGGGACCAACCAAACACACAACATTTCTATCCCCATCTTTTTAGCCCCAAATGGGTCCCTGAGGTGATGTCCAGATTTTAAAATCTCATTTTGATTGCAGTTTAAAAAACATGATACATAAACAGTAAAAACAGTGCATTTGAGGGGCATAAACAACTGGATCAGTTTTTTTAAAAAAATTGCCACAGCAGGAGGTTTACAGATTAAAATCAAAGCAGAATAAAAAGTATTTGTGACACTCCTCAGACAGTGGCTTAGTAAGTCTGTTTGAGATGCTTTGTGGGTCTAGTCTGTGTATCCTATATCCAGGTTTCTGAATACAGCTAGATTACAGTAACAGATAATAAGGTTGGAATTTAGTAATAGTGTTGTAATTAAGTATGAGTAGAGTTTTGATACTGAAATCCAAGCTACCAGTAGCCTATCTTGTCTTAGTGCTACTGATAAATAGCTTACTCATACCCACGGGTGAGCTCCCCACTGTCTTAACTAGGCATACAACTTATCAGCAAGTTGAATTTATGCCTCTTAAAACCTGGAAACTTGTTAAAGCCAGATGCAGACATAAGCAGCTAAAATTGCAAATGCTAAATTTATGGTGGTTCAACCCCCAAAGGGAGTTGAGCCTGTTTGATGTGAAAGTGTCGCCCAGCTGGGGGGTGGGATGCTAACTTCAGTGTTCTTGCACTTGGACCATCATTGATGCAATGGCTCAGCTGCACTATAAACCTGAACTGTGTGAGTGGGTGAAGACAGGATATGGTGCAGAAAGGACGTGGGAGGGAGCAGGTCAGCAGTCTAACCATAAAACCAGGATAAGGTATGCATCTTCATCATTGTAATATACTCCGGGGTGCCACAAAAAGCAAAGCAGCGGTTTTGGTCCTTAAGACGTAATCCAAAACGCTGCTGGGCTAATACCTTTCTTAGACCAACCAAAATGTCACAAGATAGTGTGATAAGCTTTCGAGTTCTCCAGAACCCTTCATCAGGCCAACAAGAATGGAGGAAGCTAGTGGTAAAGGTTGCAACTGGTAAGAATCTTAAGATGGAATGTGAGAGGTGGTAGCAGACTTTCAAATGAGGCTATGATATGGAGGCTTCAGGTTGTACCAAGGCCTACTAGGAGAGAAAAATAAAATGGCTAATTCCTCATTTCTGAAAATACAAAAGCCAAGTGCTGTCCTGGTCTATCTCCATACCTAGGCAAAACTACAACGGTGTTCTGATAGGCAGAAGCTATCAATCTTCCTTTTATTTGAATTACAATGGGGGTTGTTCCAAAGGCATAAGAACCTAACATAAGAATCATTTGCAAGTGGGTAGCTCTGATGCAAGGAAATGCAAGGTGTCCAGATCTAGGACCTACATTTTAAGATGTATAGCTCCTCTCAAGCACATGCACACTACAGACATACTGTACTAGAACAAGGACTTGGGAGCCTGGTGCCCACCATATGTTGGTGGACTCCAACCCCAATCATCCCTGACATTGGCCATCTTGGCTGAGTCTCCTGGGAGTTGTAGTCCAACAACACCAGGAAGGCCAAAGGTTCCATATTCCAGTATTAGAACCTTGAATTGAGCTATAAGATGAAGAGGTCTGTAGCACTGAATTTTTGCCCCTGCACGAAAGTACAATTCCCAGGATTTGAGGGTGGAGTGGTTTATTCCATGGTAATTCAAACTATGGAATTAACTTAAACTTGTAGTGTAGGCATACACTGTCCCCTTTCTCTATCCCCTTTTTCTTTCTTTTTTTAAACAATTGTTGCAGGACCCACTTTAGGTGAAGGCATTTCTGGGACATTAATAAATTAATGTCCCAGAAATGCCTAGTCTTTTGAATATTTGCTTGGAAATAAATTGCACTAAGTTAAGTGGGACTTCTACATAAAAACAGAGACTTTGGGTTCCTTAAATGTTAAGACATTTGTTAGGTGTTACAAAATGAAAGTTATTCTTGCAACAGATTTATTATGGCTGCATCTCTGTTTTTATTTGGTCAGGACCAGAGACTGAAGTAGGTTTTTATTTTGTTTGCTGACAAGCATTACTAGAGTCCAGGGTGGCGGCTTGTAACAGAATAAAACTATAAAAATAAAATAAATGTAAATACTGTAAGACATTGAAACAATTTAAAACTGGCAGGTTAGTCACATCTAAGTACATGTGCATAGCAGTCTCAAGGCTTTAGTGTTCAGCACACTTGTATGGATACGAGGCCCATCCATTTCAAAGGAATTTATGTGCAAGTAAATATGCTAGGTGTCAACTTCTCTGGCCCTGTAAGAATGGTCTAAATCCAGTGCTGACCTGTGAATCACTTGGCAAGTCTTTCTTGCTGGGGTGGGGGTGGGGGGCTAGGACGCAGAGATCGATCTTAAGGTTCTGTGCAAGGAAGTTGTCTTGCAGAAACAGGAGCACCTGCTGCTACTTTCTCCCTGCCTCTTATTTCCTTCAGGCTTCAGGGAGTCTGCTTTAGCTTATTGAAGAGATAGGCACACCACGTCAGCTACTTTACAGACACTCCAGAGAAGACTAGTACAATAATAATCAAAATAATAAAGCATAAATAAATAAGGAAGGAAGGCTCTTTACATTAGTATTGCACGCCCAGATTTTAGTACAGCTCCTTTAATTTGTTCCTTTGTTTGCTTGGGGATGCAGTTGGAAAACTTCCCCTTGTTTAGGGGAGCCCAAGAGCTATAACCATCTTAAATGCTGTAACCAGATAATATGACCTTGGAGAGCTGTGATGGGTGTGTGGGTGTGTGTGGGTGGGTGTGTGGGTGGGTGGGTGGGTGGCTTTGGGGGGGGGTGTTTTGTGCTGTTTTTTCTTTTTCTTTCTGGTTTTTCATTGCACTTGTACAGTATAGCGTTGTGCTTGTACTTGTGCAATGACAATAAAGAAAATATCTTATCTTATCTTTGACTGCCTCCTCCCAGTCACAACTCCTTGTTTACCTGCAATAGCAAAATGGTCAGGAAGGAGGCTTTGTCTCATTATGTTTAAGGATGCAGGGAGAGTTCAGACTTGCAAGTAAACTGAGGAGGAAAAAACTGTTCCCCACCTTGACATTTAATTGCTAAACTTCAGAAGCGCTGAACCTCTGCTCCTTAACAGTCTAATATTGCACTCCATCTCATCTAAGTTGACTCCCAAGTGCACTGTCTCTTGCACCACTGCAAGCCAGTTCCTCTCCTGGCCTCCCAACTATTTGCCATTCCACCCTTCACTTTCTATACTTGGCACTAATTTTGGCCTAGTTTCTGTCAGTGTTCCTGCAATGTCTGTGCTTCCTCCGCGAGTTGTGTTTGCCATCTTGTCACATGCCTCGTAGGCCCAGAGAGAGAGATCATTGGTTACAGGTAGGGTTGTATTGTCAGGACCTCTGCATTTAGAGGCTGTTGGTGGGGACAGAGCATGCCAGCGATAGCATATGGGTTAGCAATATATCAACGTTCCTTTGTACGCAGAAATGAATGTTAAGGCTGCTTCTCGTGGGGCTGCTAGTTCTGTGTTACAAGTCAACGCTCAAGTTCAGTGTTCTTAGAAGTTCAAGACCTGACAGAGGGGATGGAAAACCAGATAACTTTACTACAGTACTCCCAAATACAGCTGAATTCCAACTGTTGCTTGGGTGCCATTGCTATTGAATGGAGTTTTATTCCTTAAGAGCTCTCTCCTCCCCCAAATCCTGGAGCAAGCTTTATGGAGGGGGTGCGGCACTCTTAATCAGCATTTCTGCTGATTAAGACATGCCCCCACTGCTAACAGCCACCGTGTTGCCAAACCACGGCTGTAGCCAGGATTTATGCTTTTTTCGGGGGGAGCAGGACACCCACCTGTCATCATCCTCTGCCTGGCTCTGTCTAGCAGATTTGGAATGAAATGTCTCAACAACGGTTGTTTTAACTGTCTTTCTTCTGACGCCTTGTGCACTGAAAAATTTCTCAACGTCTTTCTACAATGTGAACTTTTAGTTAAGTGTTTTGATTTACTTACTTGATTTATGGGGGCAGTCCCCCCCCGGCTACGCCCATGTGTCAAAACCCCATTTTCCACACGAAATAAAAGGTGAATTTAGAAGGAACTCCAGCTGTTTCATTTCGGGGGCTGGTTGTGTTTTTTGGGGTGGGTGGGGGAAAAGAGATAGCGTGCTGCTTTGCTCGGTCGGATCGCAGCTTGCATAAAAAAAACAACCACCCTGCATTTCTCTCGCTCCCGCCTCTACCTTTGGGGCACGCGCACGCGCACGCACACGCACACAAAACCCCACCACAACTCGAGAAACCCCCAAGCCGAGCAGCCTTGCATAGGAGCCTTACCAGCACAAGTCTATGGGGACCGTCTTAAGCAAACCAGCAGGAGGAGGACGAGGAGGTCGCGCGCTGCGTGCAAGGAGCCCGAAGCCTCCCCATTGGCCCTCCGTTCTGTGCACAGCGAGCGGCGGAGGGGGGCAGGCATAGGGGGGCGGTCCCGCGGGCGTGGTCTTTTACCGGGGACCCCGCCCAACCCAACTCCCCTGGCCAATGACCGGCATCCGCCGTGCGGGGCCCCGCCCCTAGCGCGTTGAAAAGGGGACCCCGTGCCAGGGGCGTCCCGCGGGCGGCTCAGTCGCGGCGGCGGAGGCGGAGAGGGAGGGTTTGCAGCCGGGCGCTCGGGAAGCTGCTGGCGCGGCCACCTCGCCCGTGGAGCTTTGAAGGTGGCGGGGTTGGTACATGGCGGCAGGCACCTCCTCGTGTTGCCGGGGCGGGCTGCAGCCGCTCAGGGCCACCGTCCCCTTCCAGCTGCAGCACCGTCGAAGCGGAGATGGGGGCCGGGCAGGTAACTTGGGGGCGGGGGAGGGGGCGTCCGTTAAACGAGACCTGGCTAGGCCTAACTACGTGGTGGTGGGGGGGGGACAGGGTAGGTAGCCGCCTGAGGGGGCAGCAGGTTGGGGGCCGCAGGTGGGCAAGCAAGCAAACTGTGAGGAAGGGGAACAAAACCGGTAAGTTCGGGGTGGGGGGGTGGAAAGGGGGAAGTGCGTTTCTGAGGGCTGTTGGGGGGCTGAGCAGCTGGGTGGGGTGCAGTAGAGAGGGGAAAGTAAATGGGGGAGCCGTTTTGGAGAAAGGGGTGCATGAGGGCAAGTGATGAGTTCGGGGAGGGGGGCTGAGAAAGCAATGGGTGCAAGTTGCTCTTAAAATAATAGGGTGCAAAGAAAGGTGAGGGGGGTTGAGGTAGTCGGGCAATTATTATTAAATTTGTATGCTGCCCTTTATCGGAGGGCGATTCGTTTGTGGAGTTGAAGGGGTGAAGGTTAAGTCCTGGAGGGGGAGGGCAGGGTGTGAACAATGAGGGGGACCTCCCCCCCCCCAGTTTACAGGTGACAATAAGCTTATTAAGCATGATGGAGTTCAGGCAATCTGCAGGGACCCAAGTTGCTGCGTTGAACAGGCAGCAAAAACTCCAGGAGAGATTCTCTCATCAAGTAACTGTAAAGTAATGCATATTGGGATGAACCAACACATACACGCTTCAAAAAATCCTGCCTACATATTATGCTGTTGGTGCATGGGTTGGCTGTGTCCACAGCAAAAGGGATCTTTGGGAGCCTGGTGGAAAGCTCTCCTGAAAAAGGCCTACACTTCAAGGTGTTGGAGAAGGTTAAAACAACAACACTACGTTGGAGATTAATAGGCTGCATGTATCATTGTTGCCATAATTTTGAAGGGAAAAAAGGGGTGTTGCACAGCTGAAGGCTAAGAGCAGCTTAAAACAAAGTGGGTGTGGAGGAAGAGGATGGGCGGTGCTGTTTTTTTTTGGGGGGGGGGGGTTCCTTGGAGCTGCTTGCACTGTAGGCTGGAGCTCTGCTTGTGGCCCAAGTTAGGATGCCTATGTGGGAGAAGGTATGAAAATATGTACTGTATACGGTGAAGAAATGGGATGGGACAAATGTTGGATGTGGGGGGAAAGGGTCAGCTTCCAGAGGGGGAGCCATAGTAGCCTGTTGCAACAAAAACAAGAGTTGTGGCATCTTTTTTTACAAGGACTAATAATTGATGGAGGTGCTGCAGGTGGAACCAAGCAGGTCCAGGTCTTGGAGGGAATATTTAGTGGCTCTCATGGGCTGTGAAAATGGAGGCTGCTTGGAACAGGCGGGGATTTGTAAAAACAAATTTGCAAATGGTCTTGTAACAGAGGAAGCTATAGGGCAGGTCAAACAGTGGGTGTGGAAAAGTTAGGCCGAGATCAGTGAAGAGCAGTAGCAGCTGATGGCTTCTGTGTTGTGAAATGGCGGGAGCAACAAGCACCTGGGGAGGGATATGGAAGTAATGGGGGGAGCAGTAGCAGGGTGTTCAGCTATGTATTCGATGTACTTGGCTATGATAAATGGCTAAGGAACATGGTAGGAGCTTAATGTAGGTGGGACAGGAGAAGAATTTAGTCTGGGGAAATGGGGGGGGGCAGGACTGAACTTTGGCAGAGATGGGAGTAGAGATGCCCCATTATAGCACTCTTTCCCCTCTCTGCTGCACTTTGATTTCATTGCTATGATATGCTACCACCTCCTTTCTCTGCAGGGTTTTTTTTTGGGGGGGGGAGGCAACAGTATTTGGGTCATCTTGATTTAGCACCAGCCAGTTCATGGCCAATGTTCCTTTGCAGACAAAATGGTTAGCCTATTCAGGTGATTCTGTACATAACCGCAAAAAGCAGGAGCTAAAGCTCTCAGCACATTTGTATGATGGATCGATCAGAAGTTGGAAACCGAGATAAGGATGTGCCTGTGGCAACCTCAGTCTCTTGCTGCTCCCCCCCTTCCTCTAAATTCTTCTCTAGGGCGTATAGATGCTGTGTGTTTGTGTTTTGGGAAGCTGGGCTTCTTATTCTGTGGGGAGCTTGGCTTGGCTTACTTATCTTCCTTTACTGCTCTTGTGGTTTGCTTGACTTACTGTTTTAAAGAATAGAAAGCCATGCCTGTTTAATCTTGGGGTGAGTACTGGTACCTAGTGCTAGATCATGTACCTGTTGCAGTTCATATGTACCTCACACCCTTTGCAAGCTCCCCTAAGGAGGGAGACTGAACTGTGAAAATAAAGCATTAGCAGTTGTTCGTTCAGATTGTATTCTTCCAGGAATATCTGTGTTCTTCTAGGCTTATCCCAAAGAGTACGCCAGAACACTTCATAGTGCTGTGTTGTTTTTTATAAGTTGAGGAAACAGTGCATTTTGAGTGAAGGCTTTTCACCTCTACACATTTTAGTCTTAGAATCTGTTGCTCAGCTTGCTGGCAAAGGATTGAAGTTCTTTCAGGGAGCTCTGGTTTGATCTAGTAGCTGAGGCTCTGCAAGGCTGTATTAGCTATCACATCAGAAACCATTGTTCCAGCTTTTGGATGCTTTTTAAAATATATATATAAATTTTGCAGTTATCTCTAGCAATAGGAAATGTCAATGAAGGTGGATCTGATCACAACAGAGTTGCCTTAAAAAGGTTGCCTTTTCACCAGTTTGGTGGATGTGCATCTTATTGGAAACACTGCTAAACTCTTTATTTACCACTTAATTGGTGGGGTTTTGTTTTATGATGTTGGGGGGAATTAATAACACTGGGCTGCTAGCTTATAGAAGCCTGTCTATTCTTGCTCCATGTGCAGCTTATGACAACTTACTAAACTCCCCCAGACAGCACACAGCAAGTCAGGATGCTCTGAGGTCGGCAGCTGTCCCATCATTAGTTGACAAATGCATTATTTTCAGTTGACAAAGACAGAACCATAATGAAATCAGTAGAGTGCAATGTTATGGCCAGACTCCAAAAGAAATTGCCCCAATTTCTGACCTAGCTGCTCTCCATTAAATTAATAATAGGTGTACCTTATATCTATTTTAAGGGGATGCGGGTGGTGCTGTGGGTTAAACCACAGAGCCTAGGGCTTGCCGATCAGAAGGTCGGCGGTTCGAATCCCCACAACGGGGTGAGCTCCCGTTGCTCAGTCCCTGCTCCTGCCAACCTAGCAGTTCGAAAGCATGTCATAGTGCAAGTAGATAAATAGGTACCACTCCGGCGGGAAGGTAAACGGCATTTCCATGCGCTGCTCTGGTTCGCCAGAAGTGGCTTAGTCATGCTGCCACATGACCTGGAAGCTGTACGCCGGCTCCCTCGGCCAATAATGCGAGATGAGCGCCGCAACCCCAGAGTCGTTCACGACTGGCCCTAATGGTCAGGGGTCCCTTTACCTTTACCTTATATCTATTTTATTAGTGTATTGGTGCCAATGTTTTCCTTTGAAAATATTGAAACCCATTCTAATAAGATGTTTGAATAATAAAAAGATTGCATTCTTCCATTTCCCCTTTTGAAATGAGCATATCTTTTTTTTTTTTTACTTTGTGAATCACCTAGCTAATGGTGAGATCTGAACTGAAGGAATTGAATTCCAGTGTTAAAAAGTAAGTCTGTGTGTGCTGTGGGACAAGGCTGAATAACTCCTTAGTGCCTTATTTTGAGCAGCTGACACACATCACAGCCATGATCTCTCTGTCCTAGCAAGGGGGTGTTCTGTAAAAACACCCTCTGTTCCCTAGTAATTCCTTTCAGACCCTGCATTGCACACATAGAGAAACTCTTCCTAGAGGGAAAGTAATTCCCCCTCTGGTGGACAAAGGCATCCTGGGGACCCTCATGTAACAACATTCCTATCAGCAAAATGGCTGGAGTTCAGGGCATGTGTTTGTCAGCTTAAAGGGGAATACAGAAGTGTAGATTTCGCTTGTGTTTTGTGTACATATTAATACAAGCTATCGGTAAGTGTGTTTAAAAAAGGAACCGAGAGCTCAGGGTCAGATGATGCTTGATGCCAGGAGATTTGAGTGTTTGCACCCAGATCTGCAGAAACCCACAAAAGGGGGGAGGTTACTACTTGAGAAGCAAAAAGGATATGCAGTGGAGATACTGCATTCCTGCTTTGCTTTTTAAATTGCCCCCCTCCCACGCACATGCACGTTTCTGCAAGATCGTGGCAGATCCAAGTTTAAACACACGCCTGCTTCTGTTTCCTATTACCAGCGCAACAAATGGAAAACGAAGAATTGCTCCAGAGATCCACACAGATCCCACAAGGCATTAGCAGCGTTCCAAGATTTAGATCCCTCAAGGCTGCTTATCAAAATTAGGAGGCTGGGAAATGCCATCTGTTTTCAGTGAGACCTGATCCCTTGGATCCCATTTTCTCTTTCATTATCCAGTTCCGACTCCGGTACTGACGTTCATGCTGTACTAGTTAGGACCGAGATGTGTTTTTTGTGTTCCCTTTTTTTAAATACTACCTCGGTTACCAGAGGGCCTTGACAAATGACTCCCATTTGCAGAAAGTAGTTATTGCCGTGCCAGGGAAAGTACACGCAGTGCCTTAGAGGCATGCGAATTTATATTTCAGGCTGAGTGGGTAGAATGAAAGGAATACGAGATGGCAAGGCAGGTAATAGGCTCACATGCAGAGGTGGTTGGGTTCCCCCCCCCCAAAAAAAGGAGCTCTCAGCCTGCTTTGCATAGGATGTGTGTGCTCATGGCACCTGGGCAGAGGTGGTGGATGGAGTAGAATTAATAATATCAAAAATCTTCCCCGTGGTGGTGAATTCAGTGGTTTTACTTTCTTTGTGGGGCAAAGGAAGTGGGCATGAGAAATCCCCTTGACGTCCGCCACCAAGGTGCTCTGCCGCCACCCTGCCTTCCTCAGCTTTAGGGAGCCTGCGGTGGGGGGCTACAGAGAAAGCTCATTCACCCTGCAGCCTCTCGTGCCACAGCTCCTGTGGAAATGATGAGCTAGCTCTGAGCTCCGCATTCTGCCTCCTTGGTTACACACGTGTTGGGTGACACAGTTCAGCCTTGCACACTATGTGAAAATGATGATTCCGGCTTCTAGCAGCCAGCCCCCAATCCTGGCGCTCGCACAACCCTGGCAACAGGCCCAGAAGCACTAAAATCTTGTAAGGTTGTGGTGGTAGTGGTTATTCCCCCGGTTAGGTGGTTAGCCATCCTAAAGTTGTTGAGGAGCACGAGAATTGAAAGGAGGAAGAGGAAACCACAGTCCTGTTTTCATTTGGAGACGGTTGGCAGTGGAATCGTGGGAGGATTATCACCAGTCATGCAACCAGTGTTTGCTTAAGGTGCCAAATGGCTCCTTAAACCAGGGTTACAATCTCCAGAATGGAATGTCTAGCTGCAATTTTTTTGGGTCAGACGGCTCGAACATCATATTTTTCAATATGCCTCTTTGGCGCCTGGAATTAATTCTGACCATGCAGACAAAATATAGCAGAATTCTTCTACAGGATGTGTTGCTAGTGTGTGAAAACGGTCACGATCCAAGGATCCCCCGGGCATGCATCTCCAGATGGTGGAGACGTCAGGCACCTGGGCATCTTCACTTGGCTTCAAGCCGCCCAGAGTGGCTGGGGAGACCTGGCCAGATGGGCGGGGTACAAATAAAAAAATTATTAAATTATTATTAAGTGGCTGATCGGCAGGTGCAAAATGCACCTGGTAAATTTTGAACGCTGGATGCAACAATCTTGTCTAGGCACATGAACAGAAAAGTGGCTACCAAGAGAAGGCAGGTAGCAGTGGGAGGACTGTTGCTGGCTGGAGATGGATAGCAACCTTAGATTCCCCAGCCCTGCTCTGCTGCACCTGGAAAACAACAACACTTGAGAGATGCCAGCCAGCCCTGCCCATCAAGAGCATGAACCCGGCCACTCCCACAGCTTGAGCCTACTCATTTGGAAGCACAACAGGCTGCTGTCAGTGGGGCAACCCCAAAGGGCAAGAGACTGTCCTCGGTCGCTCCTTCGTGGTATGATTTGTTGTAGATGGACTTACTGAGACATTGGACCAGCTGGGATGGGGATACGAGTTAACTTGGCTTCTAAGTGAGAGGTGGAATGCTCTGTAGCTCTATCTGTGTGGCTGGTAGGTGCTTTGTGGTTTTGCTGTTTAATATTGTTGCGATTAACCTGTATTCATAGCATGGTTTGGCAACCCTTGAACCCAAAAAGCAGCACGTAAATCGTAGAATAACAAGTTGGCCCCAAGGAAGACGAGATCCACTATGGTTTGATAACAGTTCTTGCCACAGAACTGCATCACCCGGCTTGAGGTTTTTTCATATCACATGTTTTAACAGGCGCTAAGGTTTATCACGGAGGCAAGAGCGAAGTAAGGAAATTACAAGTGTACATTTGTACCTGGCAATCAAATCCATACACAATAGGTAAGCATTTTCAGTTATGTCCTATTATCACAGGGCAAACAACATTATGTAAGCCCTGTTGAGTCACCTTTTCGTTTTGTTTTCTTACTTACCTCTTGTTAAAACGATCACCCCATCTTCATTAATATCCTGCAAACACAATCGTCACCCCATCTTCATTAATATCCTGCAAACACAATCGCAACAGAGGGTAGTTACCATCTGCTAACCCATCAAGACACTGACTGGAATATATTGGAGCAAAAGTAGAAGGAGGCAAGTTATTCCCCCCCCCTTTTTTAAGGCTTTCAGCCAAAGTTTTCATATTGTGTGTGTGTGTGTTTTACCACCTAGGAAATTCAGCTGTTCGCGCCTCTTTCCACCAACGGCTCTTGCCACCTCATTTTATTTAAGACCTATGCACTGCTTTCTGCTATAAATAGTACAAAAGGCTGCTTGCAAATACCAAGGATAAAAATGGTGCCTGATGCCTATGTGAAAGATTCCCTCCTTGGTACCTTCTCTTCAGCCGCTCTGGGCCAGGCGGTTCCCCTGTCCCTGTGCTTTGAGGGAGGCTGCTCCAGAGAACTTGAGAGCCGAATGCTTTGCAGCCACCAGATGCCCATCGCCAGATGACAGACGCATCTCTTCAGCTGCCAAAAGCCCTGAACCATCATAAAATCAGTGGAGTGCTACATTAGGGCCAGATTATAGAGAAGCAACTCCGGGGTTTGGCGCAATTATGACCTGGCTGCAGCATCAAACGGATAATACGCCCATCTCCCCTAATATGCAGAGACACTCTCCCCCCACCCAACCCCTTCAGTTGGTCTTCCAATTCACTTTCAGCAGGAGTGTTGATTTCAGCATTGCATGGTGGTCTCTTTCTCTCTTACTCCACAATTAGGATGTTTATGAATGGTTTTTTAGCATTGCAGCAAGCTCAGTCAGTGGCTGAGGGCCAGGCAACAAGTTTTTGATAGTTATATATGAGGTCTGGTGGCTGCCATTGCAGTCTCTCGACCCATACAGTTGCTGGGACTTGTCCTTTCAAGAGAAGAAGCATAGGTCCAGAGTGTGACCCACTGGCACTTCCGCCGTGCGTCTGGCATCCCCGGCTGCAGGATAGGGGCCAGTCATAGGGCGTGGCCTTCTTTGGCTGATTATAAAATGCATTTTGGGATGGGGGCAGAAGGATCCACCCTTACTGCTTGCCTAGGGCCTCCTTGGGTGCAAAGTAGGCAGCAGTGGTACAAAGTGCTGCAGGTGAGCAGGCCAAGAATGCTAGCACTCATGCAACAGAGCTGCACCCACAGTGCTGCCCTGCATGCAGTGTGTCTGCGCTCCCAGGTGGGGAGGTTTCATTGTCTCCATAAGCAGGCGTAGCACACACTGGTACTGGGATTGGGGGGCCCAATTTCATGTTTCTTGCAAACACAACAAAAGGCAGGCAGAGGTTCTTCCTCCATCTCACAGAAGCATGAGGAACAGGAAAAGTTGGAATGAAGCATTGGAGGACAGATGCCCTTAACCTTTCTGTGTACATACCACTGCACTGCTAAGTCTGCCATCCGCCCCTGGCCTCCTTTGGACGTCTGTGTTTGAAATTAGTCAGGGGCCAGGGGCATTTTGCACCTGACCATCAGCCACTTGTGAAGATCCCTGGGCACCAGGACATAGCCACCATCTGGAGGTGCAGGTCTGGGGATAATTGGATCTGGACTGTTTTCACACACTAGTACCCCATCCCGCAGAATTCTATCAGTTATATTTTATCTGCACAATCGGAATGAATTTCAGGAACCAGAATGCTTTTTCTGTGCAGCCTGAGCAGGAGCAGTGCACAACCTTACAGTTCATTGTTGCAGCTTGTCTTCACTTACCCCACCCTACTGCCCTGCTCCGTTGTGAAGAATATTCTTATATTATGAATGGTCCATGCCACCATTAAGAAAAAAAGGCTGATATATATGCGGACTGTCCCCGGATAAAGCTCTCAAGGTTCTTAACCTAGCTCAAGGTTGTCATCTGAACTAGCGAGATATTTAACTGAGAATCAATCACAGCCAGTCCGTCATTTGAAAAATAAGACTTGAGTTGTTGTGCCCCAAAAATGGCAACTAGACATTCTGTTTTGACAACTGCAAGCTCTGTTGGCCCCTAGCTTTTATATTGTATCTGAGTTTTTAATACTATGGAAGGAAAACCACGTTTCAGGGCAGGGTAATTTAAAGTGGAGAAGCAGTGGGTGGTTATTTCCCCCATGGGATCTCCACTGGCGCACACTCATAAGATGCACATGTGTCTAGCATCGGGGGGGATCCAGATGTTGCTGAACTGCATCTCAGCAACCCTGGCCATGCTGGTGTGGGCTGATGGGAGTTGGAGTCCAGCAGCATCTGGAGCACCAAGGACTCCCCACTCCTGGTGTAGCATGTTGTTCTGCTCCTGGTCTCTTCTTCAAGAGCAAAGTTATTCTCTTTCTTTACCCTTTAGATATCTAAACGTGAAACAGGCAGGCAGGGTGTGGCAGTGACAGCTGCCTGTTGCTGGTGCATTTGATTCCGAGAAGGCACTTAATTGTGGAGTGGATGCTAATGAAGGCCATGATTTCAGTCCTGGTCTTGTTCCCTTACCAAGCTGGAAAATGTGAGGCTTGCTTCGGTCTAAGTTGAGTAAAACTGTGCCGTGTGAGCCACCAGCTAATTCCTCTCAGTTCTGTAAACTGGAAAAAATAAAATCTGTCAACTTTTCCTGCGTTTGAGGTCCAAGTCACTCGTTTCTATGCCTTTAGTACCTTCTCGTGTACTGGGGGGGGGGGGGAGGCAAGCCGTCTTCCCTGGCATCATCGCTGCACAGATGGCTTAAATCTGGCATTCTGACAGCCCTTAAATGCAGAGCTGAGATCCTGATGGGGCATATTTGCCGGAACAGTAGAGATATTAGTCACCACTTAATGGAAACAGTTCTGTGAAAGCTGACATACAAACTTCTAATATAGGTTGTGCTTCTGAGCAGACAGGATCTTGCTGGTCTTGGTAGAGGAGGATGCACCCTGCAGGCAGTGTGTGTGAGTTATCCTTCTCTGTCCCCCCCTCCCCCCCTCCCAAGAACGTCACCCAAGGGGGATGCTGTTGGCATAGTTTATCCTCCCCCTCTTTTCTTAAAGGTGCTTACGTCTCGAGCTTTTCCTTCCAGTAGTAACTCCCCCCCTGCCTGGATATATGGGGTGTGGGTGGGCTGTGGCTCCTCAAGAAGACCTCTGCACATGTTCAGAAACTAGGCATTCCAAAGTCCATTGCCAACCTTAGTCCTCTTGACCTCCACTCTTAAGTGTAAGCCCTGGCTGGTGAATTTTACCAATTGCTTCCTTTAATGTACTGTTCACTCTCTCTCTCTCTCTCTGCTGAAGCACTCAAGGCTTTGAAATAATGGACTGCAAGCTCAGAGGCATGTCACAAGAGGGGCATAAGGAAATCCAGGCACCAACTTTTCCGTATCAGTACCCATGTTTCTTGCTGGAGACTGGTTTCCAAACTCATGCCTCTTAGCCATGATGGGTATGGGTATTTTTTTAATTTTATTTTGCTGTGCCTTCACAGTTGGAGGCAGCTGGGCTTCTGAATACCTGTGGCTGGAAACCTCTGGAATGCTCTTTTGCTAGAATCCTGCTTGCTGGTTTCCTGCAGGGTTGGCCACTATGAGAACGGGACGCTGGACTAAACGGCTCATTGGCCTGATCCAGCAGACTCTTCCTGTGTTCTTAACAGCCCAGAGTGAATGGCAGCTGGTCCCCGCATTGATCTGACATCATGGGTCCTGGCTATCTCATCCCTTTTGCTGATTTAGGTAAAGGTAAAGGGACCCCTGACCATTAGGTCCAGTCGTGTCCGACTCTGGGGTTGCAGCGCTCATCTCGCTTTATTGGCCGAGAGCCGGCATCCAGGTTCCGGGTCATGTGGCCAGCATGACTAAGCCGCTTCTGGCGAACCAGAGCAGCGCACGGAAACGCGGTTTACCTTCCCGCCGGAGCGGTACCTATTTATCTACTTGCACTTTGACGTGCTTTCGAACTGCTAGGTTGGCAGGAGCTGGGACCAAGCAACGGGAGCTCACCCCGTCGCAGGGATTCAAACCGCCGACCTTCTGATCAGCAAGCCCTAGGCTCTGTGGTTTAACCCACAGCGCCACCTGGGTCCCCCTTTTTTTTTTTGCTGATTCAGCCTGGTGCAATTGCGGTTTGATGGAGTCAGTTCTAAGAGGAGGAGAATCCAAATGACTGTTTGACCCAGGCAAACCGAAGGAGGGTGGTGGAAGAAGAAGCACCACTGTTTTCTCTATGCTATTTGCTCCAGGAGAGCAGTTGGGGGTGGCTTGGTTACTTAGGGTTTCCCCGTGTGCCCAGTGATCGTTCTTGCTTGCCGCAGTTTGGGCCACTCAGTGCTGCTATCTGGAGGAGAGAAGGCTGCTTCTGCCTCCTCCGCACCCGCCCAGTACAGGAACTCTGGATTCCTGGGAGCAAAATGGAATCGGTGGGAGCAGTTTGGGCCAGAAGACTCGGGGCTTCTGCCCAGAGATTGTCTAGGCAGTTGAAACGGAGCAGCAGAATCTACTGGTCCCTGCTTGCTAATCAGCTGATAAGAAAGTAGGTTATGGAAACTAGGAAAGCAGAGGCTTCGGAACAGACATGAGCGGTAGTTGGCAGTCATCCCCTTCTCAACCAGGGCAAAGGGAGCCTTTCTCTCTGGCTTGCAGCACATTGTGGTGATATTTCACTTTTCAGGAACTTGCTGTTACAAAAAACCGAGGTGACTCATCCATCTGATGCTGGGGGTTTTCATTGGAGCCTCTCCGCCAAATAGTTTCCTTGCAGCCTAGGTGCTGTACATCAGTCCAAGAGCAGAGAGGGAAACCACTGTGGAACTTTTGCCTTTTTTTTTTTTTGAAGCACCAGGCATGTTGGCTAGTTAGGTGTGTGTTGTGTGTGTGTGTGTGTGTGTAGGGGTGGGGGTTGCTGGTTGGTCGGTTGGGATGCTGCTTGCCAAATGGAGCAAACTGGGCGTATTCTTGGCCGGGTGGAAATGTTTGGATGCCGAAGGACAAAAATTCCACTTTGTGTCGTCGGTGTGGGTGGATGGAGCTGATGGAAGAGAGCTTTTATATTGCGAACAACTGCTGGCTCTTCTCCTGCCTAGCAAAGAGTGGAAAATAAGAGTGTCTATGAGCTGGGTGTTTTAGCTACTGGGCCTAGTGGAACTGTAAGCAGTAGGATACGTGCCTGGGTGGAGGGGAGAACCCAGAGCAGGCTTACCCAAACTTCAGTCTCCAGCTGCTTTCCAACTACAATCATCCCTGACCCACTGGTCTTGCCAGGTAGGGGAGTTGTAGTCCAAAAACAGCTGGAGAGACAAGTTTGGGAAACACTGATCTAGAGTATCTTCCTACTCCCACCCCCCCAAAAAACTGGTGCTCTCCTATTAGCCTTGACTATTGCCCATGCTGTTGGGAGCCCAAAACGCCTGGAGGGCACCAAGGCTGGCATAGAATTGGCAGTATCAATTTTCTTGAGTTTCAATAGTGTCCAGAGTCTGGGTCTGTTTACTACCCCTTCCTTGTTGCAGCCAGGCTGCTCACAATAATAATAGGCTCCATCTGTGCTATATACATTGAAAGCAGTAGCATGCTGCTTTCAACAACCATGGTTTGCCCCAAAGAATCCTGGGAATGGTAGTTTGTTAAGGCTGCTGGCAGTTGTTAGGACTCCCCCCCCCCTTTCTTCTCTGAGCTACAATTCTCAAGAGTGGTAGTTAACAATCAATCCCTCTTCCTAGGGAACTCTGGGAATTGTAGTTCTGCGAGGGGGAACAGGGGTCGCCTAACAACTCCCAACAACATCCTTAGCAGGCTGTGGCTCCCAGGATTCTTTGGGGGAGGCCATGTCTTTTAAAGGGGTGTGGTGCTGCTTATATAAATGTGTAGTGCAGATGGGGGGGGTCTAAATGTTTCCTTTGCCGCGGGTGTTGAAGATTTGTGGTGCTTAGTTTGTGGTGGTTCTGAAAGAACTAATCTACATGGGAAATTTCCGTAGAATGGGTCATTGCTAGGTTGCTGTTTTTCCTTGTCTGAAGGTTTTGCTTGTCAGAAGGTTTTGCACTGCGACTTGGGACTATTGCTGCCTGTGCCTCCCTGCAGAATGCAGTGCAAAATAATAATAGTAATAGTAATAGTAATAATAGCAGCCAAAGTTCTTGGGTGCTATCAACAAAAGCTGCATAATTCTTCTGTTGTTTTTATCCTAATAGCTCCCGGCCAGAAGAAACTCAAAAGTGGCTAACAGTTAAAACATACAATGCTTTCAAACTACTGTAGAAAGATGATCTGGTCATACTTGGCAACTTGTGCTATAATTGGCAGCTCCCCTAAGGCTACTAATAATTTTGGTTGTACCTTGTATCTGTTCTCCTTGTTTTAGTAGTGTTCACAACCTATTTTATGACTTGTGGTTGTTGTAGTAATTTGCACCTTTTATTTTGCGATCATGGTTTTGGTTTAAACAATCGCGCTGTGAGAAAAGGGCAACCCGCAGTTGCGTATTGCAATAAATGGAAACCACATTGGCAGCGCTTGTCAGATCACCCGAAGGTTGTAAGGCCTGCCTAGACAGAAGCATTGAGCAACTTCTCAGCCATTCCAGCTGCTTGAGACTGATGGGTCTTGCAAGGAGAAGGGTCTTCCAGGCTACGAAAATGTTGCTTCTGTTTAAGGTTTCCTTTCGTATGCAACGTGCATTCATACCGGTGTATGCTTTGCTGCACGTATAAGTATGATGTAAGAATGCCTGAGCACATGGTAAACTTATGGAACCAGACCGCACATGAGACATTTGGTTTGTGCATCAGCATGAAACACTTCCAGCACTCAGACCACTGTCTGGAGAACAGTGTGTGCATGTGCACCCACACTCAGATAGAGAACTCGGCTACCCATGCATTAATTCAAAGAGAATATTTTATTGCAGTGTTGTTGGTTGGACTACAACTCCCATCATCCCTAGCTAGCAGGACCCCAGCGGTCAGGGATGATGGGAGTTGTAGTCCAACAGCAGCTGGAGACCCAAGTTTGAGAAACACAGTTTTATTATTCAATTTCTACCTCACCCTTCCAGGAAAAATGGGGAGTTCTTCCCAGCATTGGGGTCAAGCTGAGATGAGTAGTAGCAGCAGCAGTTCGGATACCTGCTTTACTGCTAGTGAAAAACAGTGCAGAAGTGGAGCGGAGAAGGGAATGTGGGACTCCCATTAGCTCCTGTGGCTCTGGTTGTATTGTATGCAACAGTATTATATTCCATTGTGTGCATTGATCGTATGAATTCAGCCCACTGAATTCTATCCAGATGTTTTCTTTCTGGCCCTCTGCATCTTGCACTCGTATGAGCTAGGAAGGGAATGTTGCATGAGCTCCTGAGAGCCAATGCAGCTGAGTATTTGGGGGGGGCGCAAGGAAGGAGCAGAACCCCCCCCTTTTTGCCTCCTCTCCAAAATGCTGATTCCCTGCCCCCACCTTCGTTCAGTGTGTAAAACAAGACTAGGGAATTAAAAAGGAGAGCTGTCCCCGACGGAGGAGCCAAAGATGTGAGGCAGCTGCCAGACTGGTGGTCCGAGATAGTGCCGGTTCCATTTATCTCCGAGCTGCTCTGTTCTGGACGTCCCCACTCCCCAGATCGGAAATGCTCAGCTAGCGATGGGAGTCTAGAATATGCAGCCAGGTGTGGCTGGGCTGAACCCAGCCTAGTGGACTAGGCTGATAATAGAGCTGTGCTGTAAACAGGACACCCCACCCTGGCTCTGCTTCTCTCGCATGCCATCTTTGTCTTGCAGCGAGCATTGTTTTGCTGCCTGTGGTGTATTTTTAGGCTGTGCTGCTTTGACGGGAGCTGAGAAGTGCTCCCAGGCCAGCTGTTGGGGGACTCCAATCTTTCTTGGCTCTGCTCTGCTCTGTCTATGCAGCCACTGGTCTGATTTCACAGGTGCCTTCAGCATGGCAGGGCCTATCAGGTGTGAGTTATATAGGCCGGGGGTGGGGGGGCTTACCAGCTGACCACCCCACCCCAGCCCTGGGATCCTGAGTTTGTGCAGACTGCCTTTTCACCACTAATCGGCCACACCTCTAGGGTTAAAGGGCAGAGCGTTTGGGCTGCTGAACCAGCCATCCTCTGCTCTGAAACAGAGTGCACGTTGCATGCGCCTCAAATAGAGCCTGCCTGATGCCCAGTCAACAACCGGTGGAGGGGCGCCTTAAATAGCTGCTAAACTGCTGTGAGTCAGGAGCACTGAATCGGAGCCGCCAGAGAGATCTCTCCTTGGCAGCGTACCAGGAGGCCCCGGCTTTGGTTATTACGAGTGCATATTAATTTACGTGCAAATGAAAAAGCAAACAATCCCCAGCCTTGGGGGCTTCGGTTGGCATTTCTCTTTTGCTTTAAACGCAGTAGCTGGGAGCGTGATGGCTGAGAGTGAGCTGGGAGCCAGGGAATCGTCACTTCAGAGCTCTCCAGCTCAAACCACAAATTTGCGGGTGGCTCTGTGCCACTTGGTCTGTCTCCGCGCCTACACCCCTCCTCCCAAGTACATCGATAACGCAGGCGCGTGCTGTAGGAGGGGCTGTACAGTTTGCTACGAGAACGTGTTGTGAAGTGGTTAGATATTCCATAAATCTGAAGTATTACAATGCGGTTCTTGGGGCCTTTGCAGCTCATGATAACAGCGTTTTCATTTCTTCTCCCTAATCAGGCTAGTACCAGTTACTTGTCGATAGTCCAGTATTCTGTTGCTGCTGCTAAAGCAGGGAGGGTGAAAGCGTTGGTGCAAGGGGGTGGCTGCTGCACCCCTTTTTGCTTTATGAAAGAAACTGGTTGGGTGAGAGAAGGAAGCATGCACTCTGTGCCGGTGAGCAGGGGGTGTTTAGCCTTTGAAAAGCTAAATATGAAAAAGCAACCCCCAAGAAATGGGGAAGCTGGACAGTGCAGGGCAATAATATACCCTGGATGCAGTGTTAGAAACTCCCATAGTTCTAGGCCCAGGGGTCAGCAAACCTTTTCAGCAGGGGGCCGGTCCACTGTCCCTCAGACCTTGTCAGGGGCAGGACTATATTTTTTTGGGGGGGATGAATTTCTATGCCCCACAAATAACCCAGAGATGCATTTTAAATAAAAGGACACATTCTACTCATGTAAAAACAAGCTGATTCCTGGACCGTCTGTGGACCGGATTTAATAGGCGATTGGGCTGGATCCGGCCCCCGGGCCTTAGTTTGCCTACCCATGGTTTAGGCACATTTTCGTTAGCATGAGCAGTTCGTTAGCATGAGCAGTTTCTGAACTCTGGGCGCAGTACTGTGCCTAAGAATTCAGATTAAAACTGCAGAGTGTGGAAGGAAAGGGGGGCCCTTTTCTGCCTCCCCACTTCCAGCTACTCTCTAAAGACTGGAGAAGAGACCCTCTTAAGAATATTAGGGGTATGTGTAGTGGAAGCACTAGACCATGTGAAAAATGAGCATAATATTTTAGCTGCAGTTCATTCATTTTCAGCTTTGCATTCTTGTTAAAAAAAAGTGTGCCTAGACATTCCTTTGCTGCGCCCATAACCTAGGTTTAAGGTGCCATTTAGCTCCTAGCTTTCATATCTCAGTTTCTAACGCAGCCTGGATGGTGGGCAACTTCTGGGGTCTAAATGCGGCCCTCCATGCCTCTCTATGTGGCCCCCAGGGCTCTTCACCAGGCCACACACCGCTCCCACAGGCCACATTTTCCTTAAGTGTGTTTGTTTTGCATGGCTGGAATGTGTCCTTGAACTGCGACCATGAACCTTGCTTGCAGAGGTAGGCCTCCGTGTGTGGAGATAATCTGTCTTCTGCCTGGACTGTTGTGACCCACTAATACCCCATCCTGTAGGATTCTATCAGTTATATTTATCTGCACAATGGGAATGAATGTCTGGAACCAAAATGCTTTTCCTGTGCAGCCTGAGCAGGAACAGTTGCCATTATCGAAAAGAGGTCGGAATAGGCCAATATATGTGTGGACTGTATCTGGATCAAGTGACTTTTCTATGAATTCTCAAAGCTCTTAATCTTGCTCAAGTTGTCATCTGAACTAGCCAGATGTTTAACTGCGGATCAATCACAGTCATTTGAAAAATAAAGACTTTAGAAGCATCTTGCCCCCAAATGGCAACTAGACATTCCGTTTTGGCAACCGCAACCTTGGTTTAAGGAGCCATTTGGCCCCTAGCTTATATATCCGAGTTCCTAACACTGGTGGAGAGAGTGCAGTTGCACCTCCTTGAAGGTTTTCCATAGGCATCTACTTAGCCCCTGTGATGCTGGACTGGATTGGCCTATGGCCCGATCCAGCAGGTCTCTTAATGTTTTTAAGGGGCCTGACTCTGCACAAGGCAGCTTCCTTTGTGTCTTAAGTCTCCATTACGATTAAACTGCATGCAATGCTTTTCAGGGCACAGCTTGCCTTATATCCATCCGTCAAGGTTCTTGAGGTGGCTTTGCAAGGTAGATGATGGAGACATAGACAATGTCACATATGCCGCTCAGGACCCATGTGGTTAGCAGCACTTGTGAGCGCTGTGCAGTGTGCTTCCTTTGCCTATGAGTGAGCTGGCCCCCTGTGCATCTGAAATCAAAAGAGCAGAGGCTCTTGAGGTTTCAGTAATAAAACCTGCTATAATTAACACTTAAGATCAGGCACCGTGGCCTGTCTAAGCCTACCTAGTGGCTTTAGATAAAGTTGGATCATTGCTCAGGGTTGTCTGCTTCTGATGACAATGGCTCTCCAGAGTTTCCAAGAAGGGTGTCTTTCATTCCCCCCATGCCAGCAAGCTATGGCTTGGCAAAGCTGAGATCTTGGGTCCCCGAACTGAGGCTTAGCCTATCAACTTCCAGAAATGCTGGCGATGCTGGGGACCAGGGACTGGGAATGCTGGGAAGCAGGAATAATGTTCACAGCGCACAGCTGTTCCTAAATATGGCTGCAGCCGTTGGCATCAGAAATAAGTGCATAAAATAGACTTGCTCCAGATCAGTCAAGGAAATAGTAATCATCATTTTACTAAGAAAATAGTTGCAGGTCCTTGTAATAATTTTTTTGGGGGGAGGGGGGCTGGGCTGGGCTGGGGAGGCCTACACCAGGCCCAGCCTACATGCGTACAGTCTAAAAATAAGAGGAGGGGATGCATTCCTGTACAGAAGCAATTGGGAAGTGAATGTATTAAGATGCAATTAGATGTCTGTCCCAAGGGCTAGGTGTTACACCATCTCATCTCATATTTCATCTCTAAGCCTGTGAGGAAGGTTCAGCTGAGAGAACTGCCCAAGGCCACTGAACGAGCCAGTGGATTGGGGGGGGGGCGTGTTTCTCACGCTAAATTGGATGCAGGTACAGTGTGTTCAGAAGGTGCTTAGATTGCCTCTGTTGCAAAGGAGGTGTGAGTCCGCCTTTCCCTTTGGAAAAACCCAGGGGAGGTGCAGCCAGTCCTTTTCACACATAGAATCAGAGTTGGAAGGGGCCCACGACTGTCATCTAGTCCAACCCTCTGCAGCGCAGGAATCTTTTTGCCCAACGTGAGACTCGAACCCATAACCCTGAGACTAAGAGTTTCACGTTCTACTGGCTGAGCTATCCAAGTCAATGCCACCTGTCTGTCTTAAAGGGGGGAGGGCAGTAGTAGTGCTTTGTTTACAGGTGCACCCTTCCCAGCTGACTTGTACAGAAAGACGGTTTAGCAGGACTTAAAGAAATGCTTGGAAACTTTATGCTAGGAAAGGTAGGAACAGCTGATCTGTTGCATTGGCCCTTCAAGGTAGGAAAGTGAACTCTTTCCTGTCTTTGTCCCAGTTCACCTGTCACAGTAAACCGTAGCTAGGAATATGCTGTGAACACAGAGAGAGGTCCTGTTTTGTTTCTCCCCTAACATGGGCACAGGAGTTGCAAGCCGCACTTCTAGGCTTAGCTTTATGTCTGATCATGGTGTTTTGCTCCAAACAAACCACAGCGCAGAGCCAAGGTTTATTCTCATGGCTTGTTTGAGCTAAACAAATGGTCCATCGTAAAGCTAAAGCCAGATATCCTGGCTTGTCGCTGCTGTACATGGTAAGGAGAGTTGCGTTCACAGTAAACCATTAACCATGCGTCGCAGCCTTTGCGTCCTGGAATTCCCAAGGCCAGCAATAATGAAATACAGTAGAACGAATTTTAAATTGGTTACAGTAAATAAGGAATGAAAGCAATAAAACAACCAATAAAACGGCGCAACAAGTAACAGGAGGTCGGTAGCAATAAAAGGAAAAAGAAATGAGTTGCTGATGAGCAAAAGCAGAGTTTTGACTGAGCATCTTATAAGCAAATCAAGAGGGGATCAGAGGAGTAAAAAGAGCCTCTCAGATTTGCATGAAATTTGTGCATGCTGTGTATAGAAATACAATACATTTCACTCTAATACAACTCACTATAGTAGGGAAGCTTGGCCAGCTGACTAGGGTGCCTATTCGGTCTGTCTTCTTGAAACTGGGCTTGGACCAGATAGCCTTTTGAGCCTGTAAACCCGTCTTCCATAAAAATTAGGGCACATTGACCATCTTCCAAATGAGCTTTCCTTGAGGAAGAGTTCCCAAACCTGGGGACCGCTGCAGAGAAGGCCTTAATCCCATGTGCCCACCCGCCACATCTTGGATGGCAAGGGTTCGCAGAGAAGGGCGTCAAATGCCATCCGAGTGGGAGGAGGCAGCCTTAAGGAGAGCCTGGCTCCAAAGTGTGGGCTTTAAAGGTCAAAATTAGCACTTTGGGTTGTGCTTGGAAACTGGGAGCCAACGGAGACAACACATCATCCAAAAAACAAAATCCAAGCTTTGGTAAATACTCCTCGTCCGTGGAATGCTCTCCCCAGGGAAGTTTGCCTGGAGCCTTCATTGTACACCTTTAGGCGCCAGGCAAAAACGTTCCTCTTTAACCCAGGCATTTGGTTGATCAGATTTACATCCTATGCCCTTTTAAAATTGGGATGGGGAGGGGAAATTGGGTTGCTGTTTTTATTAGGTATTTTGTGGTTTTATATCTTGATTTTATTCTGTGAACCGCCCTGAGACCTCTGGGTATAAGGCCGTATACAAATTCTAATAATAATGCTCTAGGTGCTGCACATTGAACAAGCTGGAGTTTCCAAATGGGGAACCTAAAGCACCTCTGGCAATGAACAGATAAGCTCCTGCTGCAGGTAGAAGAGATTTAGAAGCGATACTTCAAGTTCTTAACTTGTTTCTCTTCCTTCCTCTCCAGCTAGTGTCCCATGTGCTGCGGCTGCTCCGGTCGAGAAGGCCTGCCGGAACAGGCCCCCCCGGGTGAGGCGCACTTCCTCCCTAGACACCGTCCTTGGATCGTACCTCTTGGGCCAGTGGCCTCGGGATGCGGAAGGAGCTGCCATAGCGCATATGAGTGACAAATCCACCCAGGTACTGGAGATACCTTTTTTGCAGAGACAGTGGGGGGCAGGCATCATGGAGGGATGATGGGGCAGATCATGAAGGCGGCAGGAGATGTTGCCTGGTTCGGCTTGTTTCCCCAGAGGTCAGGCTGGGATCAGCAGGGATGTGTTTACACGAGCACTCTCAACTTAAATGCTTTGTAAGAAAAGCTTTGCCAGATCAGGCCAGAGGTTCACCTTGTCCTGAGTAGAGCTGGGTGATGTATTGAGAAATTGTATGGCGTTCAGATCATGATACCGGTTTCAGACAATTTGAGCTGGCGATAAACCGTGCCAGTTCAAATGACCTGCAGACAGCAAAGGCGCAAGCAGGCAAAAGGAGCCTAAGGTGGGAAGGAAGAAGCAGCCGAGATACATCCCAGAGTCGGACATCGTGGTATTCAGCTGCTGCAATATCACAACGTTGAAAACCATGTATCTCTCAGTCCTACTCACCCCAGCGCTGTCCCCTGCCTTATTGCAAACTTCCAATTTGTTGCCGAGTCCTGGACATTTCTGTCTCCACTATGGCAATCTTGGTGCCCAGCCCCAGTAAACACCGTGCAAAGTCTTGGGGGAACTTTCCCCCTCCATCTCCCAGGAGTGGCCCTTGGCTATAGGCAAGAGATGCCTGGAGTAGGGCTGGGTGATATCAGCTTTTCAGCATCGTGGTATATCACCAGCCAAACATCGCGGTCGGGCGATATACCGCGATGTTGAAAAAACAAGCTGCATTGGCCTCAGCCTGTGAGGCACCGGTTGAAATTGCCACAGCTCTCACCGTGGGAACTGAGGCAGTTTCACCCCTTGCCTAGTGGACTGGGACAAGGCTCAGCTGGGGCGTGAGAGGGCTCCCGAGCCCCCACTGAGCCATCCCAGGTGCTCTCCCTGTTTGCGCGAGAGCCAGCACTGGGCTGGAGGATCCTTTAACTCAGGCATCCCCAAACTTCGGCCCTCCAGATGTTTTGGACTACAATTCCCATCATCCCTGACCACTGGTCCTGTTAGCTGGGGATCATGGGAGTTGTAGGCCAAAACATCTGGAGGGCCGCAGTTTGGGGATGCCTGCTTTAACTGCTTGGCTGAGGGAGCTCACTCCTTAGCTGAGCAGTTAAAAGATGCAGATGGAGGAACAAGCTGTATCGACGCCTCACCAATGCAGATTTTTTCTCTCCCTCTGCACAGTATGACATATCGCTGGTGAAACCGCCACTGCTTCTGAGTCCCTCTGCTAGCAGCGCTTGCTGGAGGAAGTCGCTAGCAGAGGGACTCGGGAGCGGTGGCAGTTTCACCAGCAATATACCGCTGAGTGAAGTCGACATTGCGATCTGTTCCTCATACCGGTCCTGGGCGATATATTGATATATCGCCCAGGCCTAGCCTGGAGGGGCTGTTTTGCAGTTGTGTTGCACAACCACGGGATTTGGCTTCTGTGGCAATGCAGGTGCCCTGAAGAACCTCTGCTTTCCTCTTACTTGCAGCCCACACAGTTGTCAAGCAGACAGTGCTTGATGGGAAGTGAGAGGCGGTTGCTAAGGAGGCATCAGTTGTTGGATGACGGGCAACGAGCATTGCAGTCCAGCTACATCTGGAGTGCCACAGGTTCCCCATCCTTGCTGCACTCCACAAAGCATTTAATATGTCTGTTAGTCCTTAAAGGGTGCTACCGGACTGTTTGGTTGGAGAAGCAGGCAAAAGGCAGGTGTGCCCTTCGCAGGCATTCAACCTAGTAACTTAACCTCTTGGGGCTAATTATCAGGTTGCGGGTTCAATGTATGGGAGAGCTGCCTATTCCTGTATTGGCAGGGGGTTGGACTAGATCAGTGGTGGCTAACCTTGGCACTCCAGATGTTTTGGAACTACAACTCCCATCATCCCTAGCTAACAGGACCAGTGGTCAGGGATGATGGAAGTTGTAGTCCCAAAACATCTGGAGTGCCAAGGTTAGCCACCACTGGACTAGATGATCCTCAGGGTCCCTTCCAACGCTACAATCCTATGATTCTGTCTTCACATTTGGTGGCTGTACATGGTAAGGAAGAGTAGTAAGCATTAAGGAACTTTAAAGTGGGCACTGAAGTCGGAAACGAAAGTACTTAAAAATAAAACTGTGTGTGTGGTTTGTGTCTTTTGCGCCAAACAGCAATGCCCCCAACCTGGGAGAAAGCAACCCATGAGCAGAAATGGATTTGCCTGGGCTTGGAGTGAGGGCTGCCTCCAACAACCTGCGACTGTACTGAGAACCCTTAGTGCCGCCCCACGGGGGACCGTCTTTTGTTCAGCAACAGCATTGCCCAGCCTCCTTTCCCTTTGGCTGAAGCGAAAGCAAGGCTATGCACACGGGGAGGGGAATATCCCAATCACTGTTTTGCAACCCTCTTGTAAAACCAGATGTGCAAGGGTTTAAGCTGGACTTTTAAAATTTAACTTAGATTGTGCAAAAAAAAAAAAAAAAATTCTGCTGGAAAACATTGAGCCGGGTAAACTTCTAGTCTAAATGCCTTTCCCTGCAGCATGCATGCCTGCCCAGGCTGGGTGAGAGTGCTGTCCAAAGTCTCAAGCCCTGCTCTTTGTGTCTGGCTTTCTAGGGAAGGCCTTCCCTGTTGTGCTTCTGCTGGTTAGAGGCAACGCTTGACTTTTCCTTGGCTTTTGTTGCAGAGGCAGCTGTCCTCCTGGAAAGGGGCTCAGTGCTCCAAGGCTCTTTCAGCTCGGCTCGCCGCCCTGGGCCAAAACCCTTATATAACATTTCTCAGGACTGTGTGCCATGCACTGCTTTTGAGAACGAGGGCTCTTGCGACGGAAGAGAGGCTCGCGAGGCGTGTGCGCTCCCGGATGGAGCGGGGAGCCTCCAGCCATCAAGGAAGCCTTGGCAACCCATAAATATTTCTGCAGAGCAACAAATGGTCCTTCTGAGACAAAAGGACAGCCTCAGCCCCTTTCAGCTGGAGATGAATCTAGCCTTTTTAATTGGAGTGCCTAGATAGAGAGCGTGTTACAAAACCAGCCTCCTCGCAAGCAGTGACCAAATAGGTACATTAGCTTGAGTGGCTCCCTGCAGGGTTCAATGTTTCATCCATTAAGAGAGGTGCTCAGAGTAGCAACAGCTTGGGAAGGAGGCAGAGCCATTAAAAAAACAACCCCACCATTAGGCAAAGTTAACAGCATGGCAGGAGCTGGAAAAGCAGCCCAGCGAAGCTATAAAAATACAAGACGACTGGGCCCCGAGGTATTAAATCCTGGAAAAACAAACCTGTTAATTGGGAGCCTGAAGCTGCAAAGCAGTGGCCGGGCAGGTTTCCCTGGGGATAGAATTCCAGAATGGCGGTTCCATCACCAAGCGTGCTGTCCCTCCTGGCCAGACTTTGGGCTGGTTTTCAGTGCAACGGTAAATGTGTACCTGCCCCATACCTCTTCGAACCATGCATGAAGTCTCACATTGCTGAATAGGCTTTTATAAAAATGAAACTCCTTCGCCTGGAGAACTTGAAAACCCTTTCCTCCTGACATGCTAGACTTCCAAGTGCAGGGAGCTGGGAGTTCCTGCAGACGTACTGATGTATACGTGAAGCGGTAGAGTTCCCGCAGTTTGACCGCTTCTGCAAGAACCAGGCCTTGGGTCTCCTGCGATGTTGGAACCTACAGCCCTATGGCACCTGCTGATCCGGGTGATCAAAGAAGTACATGGGAAGCTTCCTTACATTGAGTCGGACCTGTAGTCCATCTAGTATTGCCAACACTGACTGGCAGCAGCTTGCAAAGCTTTTCTGACACGGGTCTTTCCCAAGCCTAGGTAGAGATGCCGGGGATTGAACCTGGGACCTTCTGCATGAAAAGTAGCTGCTCTAGCCCTGACCTATGACCCTTACAGAAGAGGCTGGATCAGAGCTATGCAAGTCCACCTGTGCAAGGCAGGTCTAGGGTAGCCCCTGCACAGTGACTGTAATGTTGGTTTAGCCAAGACGCGCAGCCAGTCTTGACCAACCACAAAGGCTTCCTTATTGAACCTGCCCCAGACCAAGGAACTTGGGGGTTGCCCCATTTTCATCCTCACAACAACCCTTTTAGATAAGCTCAGTTGAGAGCCTTTTTTAAAAAGTTGGCTGGGTAAGCCGAGGACTTGAACCCGAGTCTCCCTAGCCCAAGGCCGGCACGTTCTTTGTGCAGCCTGCCGTTCTGGTGCTGTGCCCACTTCGCCGCCTCTCTCCCATGGGGAAAGCGTGGGGATCTCGGGGTAGACTGTGCAAGCTCAGGTCGCAGGTGAAGCAAGTGCCTGAAATCCTTTTTTTCCTCTTGTGTGCAAGAGCTGGTTTAACGTTTCAACAGATCCTCCCAAACCTCCTGCCTTTCTGTGGGTACTGTGGCTCGCTTTCTGCTGTGAAGACAAAGGATTCATTTATATTTATAGCCTTGGGGATGAGACTCGAGAGGCACGCCCTTCCCTGCAGATTATCTGACCTTGTGGTTTCAGACCTTGTGGTTGTCTTCTCAAAGCACTTTCCTCCCCTTCTCTCCTGCTCGGCGGAAGCTGTTTGGCCACCGCTAGAATAACGTGTTTAGAAACTTCCTACCTCATGGCAGAAGGCTGGGCCTGCAGGGGCAGGGTGCTCAGAGTCAGGCCTCCCCCATGGCAGCAGCACCAAGAGCTGCAGCTTGGGGGTGGGGGGTTCTCTCCTGCCCCTTATTCCCTCTCCACCCCCTAGCCAGATCTTGTGCACACTTTATTTTTTTTATTTAATTTTTATTTATTGCTTAATAAATGTTACAGAAAATTAAAACAAATACTAATACAAAATTAAGCTAAAGAAAATACATGTGCCCCCTACCCTGCAAACATAAACCCTACATACCCCCGTGACTTCCCTCCACCACAACCAGACTTCTTTTAGCTCAAATTTAAATACTGTCATTACATTCGTGGGTGGCGTTGTGGGTTAAACCACAGAGCCTAGGGCTTTGCCGATCTGAAGGTCGGCGGTTCGAATCCCCGTGACGGGGTGAGCTCCCGTTGCTTGGTCCCTGCTCCTGCCCAACCTAGCAGTTCGAAAGCATCCAGTGCAAGTAGATAAATAGGTACCGCTGTGGCGGGAAGGTAAACGGCATTTCCGTACACCGCTCTGGTTCACCAGAAGCGGCTTTGTCATGCTTGCCACATGACCCAGAAGCTGTACGCCAGCTCCCTTAGCCAATAATGCGAGATGAGTGCCACAACCCCAGAGTCGGTCATGACTGGACCCAATGGTCAGGGGTCCCTTTACCTTTACCTATTGCATTATTTGGATAATACATCTTATAGCCACTTCTAATTATTGTTCTCGCTTATACTTTACATACTTAATCCATTTACAGGTAGATAGCCGTGTTGGTCTGTCATAGTCAAAACAAAATAAAAAAATTCCTTCCAGTAGCACCTTAGAGACCAACTAAGTTTGTTCTTGGTATGAGCTTTCATGTGCATGCACACTTCTTCAGATACATGCACACGAAAGCTCATACCAAGAACAAACTTAGTTGGTCTCTAAGGTGCTACTGGAAGGAATTTTTTTATTTTGTTTTATACTTAATCCATGCATCTCAACATATTCTTTTTAGAGCAATGTTTTTCCCATATACTCCTCAAAGCTCTTGTGTACGCTTTAGGAAATGGAGGCAGCCTACAGCTTCCCTTGAGCGCAGGGCGAGCATGAAATCTGCCGGCCGATGTGCGTTTCAACAATGAAGCTGCAAAGCTTTCTGGGCTCTCCGCTGCAACATGATGTGGGGTTTCCAGGCAGGGCAGCTCAGCCATTCTGACAGCCGGGGCAGGAAACTTTGCACCAGGGTGCCGAAGTTATCTGCGCTCTGCACTGCAGGCAGCGGTTTCACCTGCAAATAGTTTTTTGAGACGCCGCTGCCGCATAGGGGAGTGAGCCTCTCCCACGCCGGCATGGGTGGAATTTCCCTCTCATGACCAGCACTTCATAACTTGAAAGATAAGGGTTTATCTCGAGGTTTTAAAAATACCTCGAGTGTGGTTCCTATTTGCTCCTGCTCCCGAAAAGCTTTGCTGAAGGGTTGGGCGGCAACCCTCCGCATTAACACTTGTGGGCACATTTTTTTTCCTGGCGTGAAGGGGGGGGTCATTGGCATTCTACAGTTCCACAAAATGTCTGGGTCCTGCCCCTTGCAACTCCTCTCCCACCACTTGCAAGGCCTGTACCAGTCGGGATTTGCAGCAGTTCAAGCTAACTTTCCAGCCTAGGGCATCCTTTGCTGCAGGGTTGTTCAACAGGTCTGTTTAAACGAAAAACATTAAAAAAAATGGCTGCCAGATATCCTGTTTCACAACAGCCTCACTAGGGAGGCCGGTCTTGCTGATAGAAAAGTCCCTTCTGCTGCCTTGGCAGCTGGACCAACCGAAGAAACGGAGGTGTCCCCAGACCATGGTCTTGTGTGCAGAGCTCTAGGGTGATTGGTCCTTAATAGCTTTCTCTGCACTAGTATTGCTCAGTTGCTGCTGGTCTTGGAGCATGCCCTGCAAGATGGAAGCGTAACGTGTCCCAGCAGCCCAACCATCTGGGTTGTTGGACAGGGTGGCCTGTCCTCTTGTTTGTCCTGTAAATTGGGGGTGGGGTGGGGCCTTGAATGGTGGGGGTCTGGCAAGCCACTTGTCTGCAAGCGCTTGCCCGAACTTAGGCAATTCTGCCGCCACCACTTCCTGTGCTTCTGTGCAGCCCCACCTTGAGGGCCGTTGATATGCACAGGCCAGCAGTGCTTGCATGGCAAACCCCTTGAATAGCAGGAAACAGACAAGTAAAACGCTCACCAGTGTGGTGTAGTGGTTAAGAGCGGTAGACTTGTAATCTGGTGAACCGGGTTCGCTTCCCTGCTCCTCTACATGCAGCTGCTGGGTGACCTTGGGTTAGTCACACTTCTTTGAAGTCTCTCAGCCCCACTCAGCTCACAGAGTGTTTGTTGTGAGAGAGGAAGGGAAAGGAGATTGTTAGCCGCTTTGAGACTCCTTCGGGTAGTGATAAAGCGGGATATCAAATCCAAACTCCTCGTCTTCTTCTCCTCACCCTTAAGGATCGCCTCTCGCCATACAAACCAACCTGGACCCTTCACTTGTCATCTGAGGCCCTTCTCTATGCCCCCCCCCATCCCAGAGAGGTCCGGAGGGTGGCAACAAGAGAACGGGCCTTCTCTGTGGCGGCTCCCCATCTGCGGAATGCTCTCCCCAGAGAGGCTTGCCTGTCGCCATCATTACATGTCTTTAGGAGCCAGGCAAAAACATTCCTCTTTACCCAGGCCTATGGCTATTAAATAGTCTATTTATAGCCTCTGAAAGTGTGGGACTGTTACGATGATGACTATTTTATTATTAGGCTGTATGTCAGTATGCTTTTTATTATGTTTTTATCACCGATGTTCTGTGATGTGGTTTTAATGTTGTACCGCCGCCCTGGGATCTTTCGATAAATTTATATAAATTTAATAAATAATAAATTTCCAGGCAGGTCATGGAGATTGAATGAGAGCTGCTGGGTGTCATAAAATGAATATAAGGCTTTTCCTTAGTCTTTGAATAATGTTCTGCCTATAGTAACTAATTGCGTTGTCACCTTTACTTGGAATCTATTAGGATTTTGCTTGTAGCATTTGGCTTATTTTTCTTAAGAGCTTGTTTTGTGTATGTGCAGTGTTAAATTGCCCTGAGACTTTGTGACGTGATGGACTACGGTTCCTGAATAAAGACCCAAGCATGGAAGCCTATAAGTTTGCTGGAAATGCCATTGCAGGGCTATGTGGGAGGTAGGGCTGGGCGATATCTGGCTGATATATCACCAGCTAAACATCACAATATACAGATATTATTATTTATTATTATTTATTGAATTTATATACAGCCCTATACCCGGAGGTCTCACAGATATATCATGATGTCTGAAATAAGGATGGTGCCATGTAGAAGCATTGGTTGCCTTTGCGATTTTTCTCACGTCATGATTTTTGCCGGCACCCTGTCTTGTGATTCGCTGCCCCCCTGTATGAGGCAGGGGAGAGCTGAGCCAGCAGAGTTAACAGGCGTTGCAGGAATCGAGAGATGCCTTGGCGGGCTTCAGTTTTTCCCACTTGGTGATTTTTGCATAGCACACACTCGCCAAGATTTGCAATATATTGCCAGGTCGAAAATTATGAAACTGATAATCACAATATGGACTCCAAACTGGTTTTTAGTGAGAGGCATATTCTCCTTCAAAAAGAAGTGGTATGGAGCTCCACTTGGACTTCACTGGCTGAAATGTGGATGAACGCTCTTCTTGAGTTAAGGTTCTCCTCCTCTGGGAACACTTACGGGATAATTTTCCTGAAAGCAACTTGTGTGGAACACAAGCTCTATGTGAATTTTGGCTATCGTACTCTGGAAGGAAGATGTGAAGGCACAGAAAGTAGTTCACAAATCTTTCTTGAACGTTTTAGTTGGGCTTTTTCCATCCAGGCCTGTGTAATCCATGACATTTTATACCAACGTCGTTGTGTAGGAAAATGCCGGCCAAGCATTCTGCCCTGGATTCCAAATGCACTGGGAGCAGCAGCCAGAGTTTCCTAGGTAGCATGGCAATGTGCTTGTACACTTAGTCCCTGTAGGAAAGTGATATTTCTTTTCATTTTCCAAAGTCCCACAAATTAGCCCTTCGGCATGACGCTTCCTCCCTCCAACGGCATGTTTTCAGAATGACTCTTGCAAAGTAGACTGCCGTGTTGGAACTCGCTTGGACTGGCCGTGCTCTGCTGAACGCCTTGCTCCCTTCTTTGCAGACTCCTGTGTCCTGGCACGAAGCAGAGGTGGGGAAAGCCGCTGCCCATAAGCGCTCGGCCTCATGGAGTAGCGTGGATCACCGCAGAGAGGTAAGAGAACTATTTAGCAAGCCCAAACGAAAAGGATGCTTCCCCCCACTGCACAGTGCGCAAAGGAAACTCGGCCACTGGTCTGCGTTGAGCATCCCAGAAACCCAGAATTAGCGTCCTTCACAGATAATACTAATTGGCAGGTTGTTTCGTCAAATAAGGAACCTTCCCACTAGGCCCTGTGCAGGCTTTCCCAAACTTGGGTCTCTCAAGCTGTTTTTGGACTACAACTCCCATCGTCCCTAGCTAGCAGGACCAGCAGTCAAGGATGATGGGAAGTGTAGTCCAAAAGCAGCTGGAGACCCAAGTTTTGGAAACCATGGTTTAGAGTAATAAACCGGTTGCAGGCACGATGTTCACCAAAAGCAGTAGCGGCTGCTGCGCATTTTTAATGTATTTTTTCTTTTTTTGTTGGAAGCCGCCCAGAGTGGCTGGGGAGACCCAGCCAGATGGGCGGGGTACAAATAGTAAATTATTATTATTATTATTATTATTATTGGTAGGGCTGAAGGCAGGGAGCCCAACAGTAGGGGGAGCCAGAGCCAGCTGATTCTGCCTTTATCACCATCCTCCCTTTATCACCATCCTCCCTGTTGACTTCTATACAAGGTGTAAGCTGACACCCTCTGTAATGATTGTAAGTAAGAAGACAGGGAGTAGGGGCTGGCTGAGGACAGGCTGAGATTGGTGGGGCAGTGCCCCATTTGCCCTAAGACAGTGTTCCCCAACCTTGGGCCTCCAGCTGTTTTCGGACTACAATTCCCATCATCCCTGACCACTGGTCTTGCTAGCGAGGGATGATGGGAGTTGTAGTCTAAAAACATCTGGAGGCCCAAGGTTGGGGAACACTGCCCTAAGAGACAAGACTCCACTGACAACAAGTCAGGATATTGGTGCATTAACTCAGCATTGCTTGCAGTGCCTAGCAGAAGCCTTGGAACTAGTGTCCCCCCCCCCCGAAATTGAGCTTATTACACTATTTATTTTTTTAACAAGGTTTGATGCACCCAATGGATTTATCTTTGAGGGGAAAATATAGTAAACCTGGCAGCATCTCTTCTCCAGTGAGAGAAATTAGAGAAGGCCACCTAGAGATAAAGCTATGCCCCCAAATCCATCTGTAGGTTCTCTCAAACAGTTCAAAGTGTTTGGTTATTCCCTTGCAAAAGCTTTATAGTAAAACGCACTGGATGCATCAAGTTTCATTTTTGCATTATACCCAGCCAGATGGGCGGGGTATAAATAATAAATTATTATTATTATTTATTTTAAAAATCTGTTTCATGAATAGTGGTTATTAGGTGTTGCCTCTTCCTTTCAAAAGGATGCTCTCTCTCTCTCTCTCTCTGTGTGTGTGTGTGTGTGTGTGTGTGTGTGTGTGTGTGTGTGTTTAAAAACTCAGCAGAAATGGGCCCCACAGATTCCAGAGGGAGCTGCGTTTCCAAAAAACCAGGCCTAGCTGTGTGACTTCCAGTTGCTAAAAAGGTGACACCTTCTTCGAGGAAAGACTAGTCCTATTAGAACGATCTGCTTATTGGGCAGCAAGTTATCCCATATGGCTGAGTTCATTAGAGCATGGTGCTGATAATGCCAAGGTTGCACGTTCGATCCATGCATGGTGGGACAACTGCTTATTCCTGCATTGCAGGGGTTTGGACGAAAGGACCCTCGGGGTCCCTCCCAACTTTACGAATCCATGACTGCAAGCCGGCACTGGAAGGGCGCCTTGCAGAAGTTGCCCCCTGTGCTTGTCATGCGCTGCGCGTGGGCGGAAGAAATTGCCAGGAGCCGCTGTGAGGTCCTTTGCCTCTTCTAAATGCAGGTTGCCTTCTCATTCCCCAGATTGCCAAACTGAAGCAGCAGCTCCAGAGAACGAAACTCGGTGCCCGGAATAGCAAAGAGAAAGACCAGAGCTCCCCCGTCCAGGGGGATCATAGTGTCCTCTCGCCAGCCAAGGTATGCACCGCATCCCTCGCCTTTGTTTGCCCCCATCCCGCCAGAGGGAAACAGGGTCCAGCTGCCGATGGACTGTTGGCAAGAGACGAGCTTGAGGCTATTTTTGGGAAAGAGTTTAAAGTATTCAGTTCTGCTGCTGCATTTGCAGGTTGGGGGGGAGGGAAAACTGTTCTCTTCAACCCCACCCAGGACAATGCGAGGAATTTGGGGAGCGCGCACACACTTCCTACTGGCCTGTGCTGGCTGTTGTGTATGCGGAGATCAAGAGCCTAGCTCCAAGCTCAAGTGATTGTGCTTGAGCTGGCCTTTGAACTAGGCATTCAAGGTTCATTTCTCAGTATCCAGGTCTCTCGGCATCCCTTGGACCAAAAGGAGGAGAGGGTTCAGTGTCTGAGAGGCATGTGATTAGAAGGGAATCGGGAATCAGGACTAGGAGAGGCCTTTATCTGAGAGTGTATTGCCAGATGGGTCAGGGACAGGTTGCATGGACCAGCGCTCTGAGTCTGCATCATACCAGACCAGAGTGGTGGAACTGGCCCATTAAGTATGCACCTACTTGACCAGTGCCCTTCCAGATGTTGTTGCCCCTGCCCACATGGCCCGGGACGAAGGGAGTTGCATTCCTGCAACATCTGGAAGGCCACATGTTCCCCAACCCCTGACCTCTCAACATCCCTTGGGCAAACAAAGAGGAGAACATTCGAAGCTCAGTATTAGACAAGGATATGATTGGCTGTAGAGCAGTGGTTCTCGAACTTTCAGAATAAAAATTTGCTCGTGCCACACCCAATTTTTTTAACTGATAACAAATACATTGGGAAATTAAAAGAAACAACTAGCTGTGCTTAATTTTGGAATGATACCTATCCATATTCTGCAAAAAAAAAATAAATTATATATATACTGTACTGAAATGTTTAAACGTTTCTTTGATTTTCCTTGAATCTTCCCATCATGCTCGCCGCACCCTTAAAAGAACCACTGCTGTAGAGAACACTATTCTTGCAAAAAGGTGTCGGTGGCTTGTTTTACCACATTGCTGGATGTCCTTGTTGCAGGTTTCCCCGCCTGCGCCCTTTCCAGCCCTGACTGCTGCGCCGATCAGCCCCTGTTTGCACAACAGCCTCGACGGTCTCAATCAAGAACTGGAAGAAGTGTTTGTAAAAGAGCAAGGAGATGAGGAGCTCCTCAGGGTGAGTGACGGCTGGTTCTCAACACACTGCTGGGGCAAGATGGAAGAGACTTCTTATGCAGAGCACATCTTTGTGGCCTCTTTTGCCATCTTTTGCACCGCTAGCTGAATACAAAGCCCCCACCCCTGACACACACTCATACGCTGAGCTGTACACTGAAATTCTCTGCACTAAAATTTCCAAACACTCATATAGAAACTGTTATGGCTGTTTTAAAGTACAGATAGGGTGAACCTACACAGCATCAGCCAGCCCCTTCTTCTCAATGAGGGCCGCTGACTTTCTATAGTGATTTAATTTTTAGTTTTAAAAGAAACCTCCAAATGCTTGAGGAATCCTACAGTAGTAGCCTTGTCTCCCATGACTTAGAAACAGACCACACCTAAAGGATCATAACACACTTTAAGTACATGTTTGATTTGGTTCTCTTGAACTCTGGGGCTGTATTGCATCCTTCCCTTGCTCCATAGCTGGCCTTTGAGGCACAGCAGATGTGCAACGTCTCCTCTGGAGGGCAAACTACAGCTGTTTATAGCGAAATACCTGCATGCCTTTTAAACAGTACTGCTGCAGGACAGGGTCTTGGGTTTTCCCCCTCCCAATAGATGCATTGATCTTGCAGCAGCTGCCTTGAAATAAGAGCTGGGGTAAAAAGGCCCTAAGTGAACCAGTATTAATTTAAGAAGTGTCTTCCTTCTAGATCCTGGATGTCCCCGATGGCCACAGAGCCCCAGCCCCGCTGCCGAGAAGCACCAGAGAAGCCTTACTGCTGCGGGTGGAGCACAGCAGTAGCAGCTGCAGCAGCCTCTCTCTCTCTCCGTCCCCTTCAGCTGCCTTTGGGCGGTCCCCGCACACGCCTGCTCAAGCAGCGACAGAGGAACTTTCCCCCAGTGTGCTGGAAAAGCCGCCAGTGGAAGCTAAGGGAAAAGGTAAGCCAGAAGGGGTTAGTAAGAGCTTGCTCCGGGCATGTGGGACCCTTGGAAAGTTGCACATTTTTAAAGAGGGTTTTCCGAGTCTTGTTTGCCCCAAATTCCTCTTGACCCCCACCCTCCACAGTACGCGAACACAGCCTGGAAGCTGGAGGACAGCATAGGGTGCTCCCAGGCATCCCTATTCATCGAGCAGTCATCCTGATTTGTTTGCAGGGAGATCAGATGGCGTTGGCTATTGAATGAGCCTTCGCTCCGATTGGTTTGTGTAGATGACGTTGCATCAAAGCAAGAGTCTCCCCACTGTTTTCCAGATGCTTACTTCAAAAAGTCCAATCTTTCAGGGAAGTGGGTTTTCAAGACCCTCCCCATCCTGAAGGAGCGTCTCCACTCCCATCATTCAGCTCGGACACTGAGGTCCAGCTCCGAGGGCCTTCTGGCAGTTCCCTCCCTGTGAGAAGTGAGGTTACAGGGAACCAAGCAGAGGGCCTTCTCGGTAGTGGTGCCCGCCCTGTGGAACGCCCTCCCATCAGATGTCAAGGGGAGATAAAGAACTACACAACTTATAGAAGACATCTGAATGCAGCCATTCAGATGTATATGTATGTGTGTGCGAAGTGAGTTTGATGGCATGGGTAATCAAGACAGTCTGGAAGTGTTGGTGCTGACCTTTAAAGCCCTAAATGGCCTCGGCCCAATATACCTGAAGGATATACCTGAGGGCCTTCTTGGTAGTGGCACCTGCCCTGTGGAACACCCTCTCATCGGATATCAAGGAAACAAACAACTATCTGACTTTTAAAAGACATCTGAAGGCAGCCCTGCTTAGGGAAGTTTTTAATGTTTGATGTTTTATCGTGTTTTTAATATTCTGTTGGGTGCCGCCCAGAGTGGCTGGGGAAACCCAGCCAGATGGGTGGGGTATAAATAATATGTTATTATTATTATTTATTATTTTTATTAATTGGCTTCAGTTGCACAACCTGCATTTACTGGTATGTGATTGAATCCTGCCAGAAAACAGCGACAGCACATTGACGCCCATAGACTCGCCTTGGAATTGTGGGGGAGGGTAACCAAAGGCAAGCAATGGAGCATGAACCTCATTTTACTGACTTGCGCTGCATTGCTAACTCAAAGCAGTTAAACCCTAAAATAAAGAGATCCAGCCTGCTCTTCCCTTTCCATGGATCATCGGTGTCCACCAAGCAGTTGAAAAGAAGAGTCCGGACATTAGGGATAGCACAGAGTGTGATGTGCCTATACAAGGTCACAATCTAAGGCGGTAACATTGGCTTGAACTTCATTCCAAATCTGAGCCTGCTCATTCAGGATATCACGTCTTTTATCCCTAAATAATTGCCGTTCTAATTATTTGGGCATTTAGAATCCTCCTGACTGTAACGTGTATCAAACCAAATTTCTCAAGTCTTATATGAAGATAAATGGTGAAAATCCCACCCTCTGCGTCCGCCGTATGATATCTCTTTCTTTACATATGGACCTGGCTGCTAGTTTTGTAACCTTTTTTTTTTTTATGGCACCAAGGGCAGGGAAAAGCCCACTGTATTCCGTGATACCCCAGTGAAGGGGGAAAGGATGGAGGGAGGACTTGTAAATATTGAGGCATTTCTGGGAGTGGCCCCTGAATGTGTAAGAAGGGAAAAGTTGGAAACGGGAAGCAGAGACCAAGAGCAAGGGAGGTAGCAGGCCAGACTTCCAAAGCTGACCAAATCCAAAGCTTTCCTTCTGTTTACAGGATACACAGGCAGCCCTGAATCTGCACGTGAACCTCTATTGATAAGAACCTTTATCAACCACCAATTTGTTTAAAAATATGTGTCACGGCAGTTGGCAACAAAAGTATAAAAGTGATGCCGTCTAAACACTGACAACTCTTGCTGTTTGCTTCCATAGGGACTCTACCTATACATATACCTATACCTATACAGAAGACGCAACAAGAATAACTTTAGAATCAATGACCTGGATGGGACATTATGCAAACGATTCTTCCAGATCTAGATGCATTTAAAGCATTACTGTTTCTGCATTTGTCTGTGTCACTTTTAAGCCTTTCTCTTTCTCTCCCCCATTTCTGACAGAAAACGGCAGCACTTCTCCAGTCCTTGCCTTTGCCCTGTCTCCTCGTCCCAACCACACCTATGTGTTCAAGCGGGAACCTCCGGAGGGTTGTGAGAAAATCCGGGCTTTTGAGGAAGCTGCGTAAGTAAGAAGGGTGCTTGCCTCTAGGGACACAGCAGGCTGAGATAATGCAGCCTTATACAATGCAGTCCACCCTCCTACACAGGATTGCCCCTGGGAAACCTCTGGTCCAAATTAGGGGGTCCTAATTTAGCCCCCGAGGCTGCTTTCCCCAAAATACACACCCACCCACCTGATGTCATATGCGTGGGACAAATGATGAACTGGGAGCCTTAAAGTGTACCCCTGGTTGGCACTGACAGCAAGCCCTACCTGCCAAGAATAATCAGCTGACTGGCCGTGACAGCAAACCCTGCCTAAAGTGGGGCTTTGTATAAGAGCCTGTTGGCTGAAAGGTTAAACAGCAAATGGTGCAGGGAGGAATGCTTTTCCTAATGTCGTGGTGATGTCAAGTGATTGACATGTGAGTGGCCCACAGGGGTTGGGGGAACATCACGATCCAACCTGCCAACCAGCCCTCACCATTCTTAACCATCAGTCACGATGGCCTGGGCTGATGGGAGTTGGACCCTGCAGGTGTTATTGGACCACAGATTCCCCGCCCATGTCCCAAAGTGCAAAACCGAGGAACGTCAAAGATTCTCTTCCTTCACACACTCCTCCTTGCTGTTCCCACTGTACAGGATCTTTACAACGACCGGTCGAAACCCTCAGCCAGTTGATGGCATCAATCCTTGCATTCCTCATCCTTTTCTCCTTGTGGTTTCTCCTTCTCCAGGCCTCCAACCCCTGATCAGACTTTCCTGCCCTCCTGTCCCGATAAGAACAAAGTTCACTTCAACCCAACAGGCTCTGCCTTTTGCCGATTCAGCCTGGTGAAGCCTTTTATTCCCAGTGTGGACTTCCTGTTCAGAGACTTCTCTTCCTCTCCCAGCCCCATGCCACCGGGCACGTTCTCCTCCTGCCAGCCCACTCACACGGTCCCACTCCTCAGTTTGCGGAAAGACTCGAGGGGAGACGACTTCAGCGAGAACCCGAAATCGCCTCCGCTGAGCTTGGAGGCTTGGAAGCGGCACCAGGCTGAAGACACCGTCCTCTTCCACAGCTCCCTGGTTGTCTGAAGCTCAGGGAGAGGGGCAGACCCAAAATGAATCTGTGGTCCCTCCATGGCCTGTGGAGAAGAGTGCCTTGGAATGGAGAGAACAGAGCACTTCTAGGACACAAGTCCTCCAGCAACTGCCTTAAAAAAATGCAGACTGCCACTGGACTTTTCTGCAGCCGCAGTAGTTTTCCCCCTTTTGACTCCTGGTACTTAAAAGCACTTCATTTCCCTACAAGTTCATGTCACTGTCCTGCTATTGTGATGTCCAAAGAGCACCTCATCCTCTCTGATGGAATATACACACTATAAGCTACCGGGTTTTTCCTCCTCTTGTTTGCTTGCTGGGTGAGGCAAGAGCTCATGTATGTTTTGTTTTGTTTTTAATTATCCTAAGGATGTGTCTCAGGCTTTCCACAGACTAGGGAGGATGAAAGGGTTTACATGTATCCAGAGGAACTGGTGTACGCTGCTCTAGCAGATGGCTGCCGGGCAAGAGTTGTGCTGGGCAATCTGTTTCCAGGGAATGAGACATCTAGAGATTATTTTGCATCCTGCCCTGCACTCTATGGGACTAGCATTACTGGAACACAGCTAAATGCTTGAAAGAAGCATTTTCTCTTCCAATCATGCTGTAACAGTTAGAAGTTGAATTGACAGAAATTCAACTTGTGTGCCTTTTTTGAGGTCTTACTCCCTTCGCTTATGGAGTAAGAATAAGGGAATGTTCTCTCTTCCCCCCTCCCCCCTCCCCAGACATCTTTTCCAGTGGACCTCTTGAGGAGATTTCTTGCAACAGTTCTGGCAAAGGAAACTGATGCTGAAGCCAGAACAATGTCTAAAGTTCCCTGGTGGAATGCAGCTCTTAGCAGATCAAATCCACTTCCTTCCTTTTTTTAATTGTAATGATTTGGCCAGTCCAGTTAGGTCTGACACTACTACAATTCTGGCTGATGAGCCAGGGGGATCTGCTCAGCTTTAACCCTACTTTTCAATGCACAGAACACTCCAAAGATCCCATGGTTCACTTAAACTTACATTTTAGGCCACCCCCATCCCCACCCCCCACAGCACAACTGTGAAAGGCCTTAAACCTGGTGATGCCTTGATTGCAAAGTATTAGAAATGAAAGCGACTCGTCTTTTTGCTAAGCCTCTGGATTGCATTGAAAAGGTTTTCTTGAACCTGAGATGGAAACTATATTTTCTATTTGAAAACAGTATTTTTGCAGCTACTTTTGAAGTTTTGTAAATTTTAATGTATGTATCACAAAAGCTTAAGGAAGAATGTTAGCCTTGGAGGATCACTGCCTTGTCTTTGAGAGGCTTTTGCAGATTTTGGTGTTTAAACCAATTAAAAAATAAAATTGTTGGGTATCTGAAGTACCGTATCTGTACTGTGCCTTGTCTGAGAAGTAGAGATTGGTCAGTGGGATTGGATGAAGTATTGGACACACTTGCAGCTCTGTAAAAAGAATAAGAAATCCACAGGTGGGTGGCATATTCTTGGGTTGCTTGTTATCCCATCAGTTGAACCTATTAACTAATCTCTAGTGAAAGAGTTTGGCTTAAACCGGGAATAATATACTTTAGGAGGCTGTGGATTTCAGTTAATACAGGCTTTAAGTATACACCACCTTTCCTGATGATGTCAAGACTATCCTAATGAGCGCAGAGACTGGTAACAATGCATGCTCAACTTAGAGGAGCAGAAGAGCCAAAACATTTTTTCAGGAGGCTGTGGACTTTGGCTGATGGGAGGTTTGTGACTGCCACATCATTCTTCCCATGTCACATCAAGGCCAGCCTAATGAGTTCAGAGACGGGTAACAGTAGTAGATGGCAACAATGGCTGCATAGCATGCTGAACTTGGAGAAGCAGAAGAGAGACATTTAGGAGCCAGGTAACATCTATAAAGACCTAGTGTTCAACTGAGACAGCATATAAACTTCAAAGGGAGTCACCACGACTACTGAAGTTTTTGTTCAGCTTTTTTATGATCAAGGGGCATATCAGTTTTCTTAATTAAGCAAAACAGGCCACTTTGGGTTGTAAAAGGCAGGATTTAATCAGGGCAACTTCCCTAAAAGGGATTTAATTTGCTCGGTTTCTTGAGCCACCAGGACGGGGGTAATTTTAGGTTAAGATGGAAGGCTAGCAAGTAAGAAAAACCAGCTTGTATGTGCCTTTTGTGCATAAAATTGAAGGCACGTTCATACCAGAGGGGACTGGAAGTGGCATCCCGCCAGGACTCTGCACTTGTTATCTGTGCAGGCGCTGCTTCGTTTATTCCTCCTTAATTATAATTATTTGGGGGGGGGGTGGAATGAAGGAAGGCGGTAAATAAGCGCAATAACTAATTTACTACTGCAGCAGCAAACGCGTTTCCTTTAGGGAGCCCTGACACGTGTATCCCGAATCCTCACGTTACCGTGCCGCCTAGCCGCTGCCCCCCGCGGCTCCGCCCTCTCCCGGGACCAGCAATAAGGCTCCGACACGAGGCGAAAGCCCTTCCCCGCGGGCCCCGCCTCCGAAACCATCGCGACGAGCCACATTTGCCGACGTCTAAACCTGCCGCCCGCTTCCTTCTAGGCCCCGCCGAGGTGCTGCCCCCCCGGGGCGCCTGAAGAGGCGCGTAACAAGCGCGGACAAAATAACGCGGGCGCTCCGGAACAGCGGGAGAGAAGACCCCCCCCCAAGCGGACCCGCGCGCGGCTCGGTCGACCTTCGTCCAAACGGCGTCGTCAGGCGCCGCGGAGGGCAGCCCCCGGCCGGGAATCGGCGGGGGTCCTTCCGGGCCGCCGTCGCAGCCGCCTCTATGAGGCCCTCTTTCCCCCTGCCGGCGGCGCCGCTGAGGGATGTTTGCGTGGAGCTGCCGGCGCTGAGGCTGCCGGCGCCGGGAACGGTTCCAGGGCCTGTCATGGGGGTGAGCGGCGGGCCCGGAGGCGGCAGCGGCGGCGCCCTGTTCCCTGAGCGGTTTCGCCTGCCGGTCTGCTGCCTGGGCGTCTTCGTCTGCTACTTCTGGTACGGCGTCCTGCAGGAGACAATGTAAGTTGCCCCGAAGCCACGCACGACACGCGCCTGTGGCTTTGAAGGGTTGCTTGGTGGCGACCTCAAAGCCTCCTCCTCCATGGAGGGAAGCCTTCCAATCTCCCTCTCCCTCTCCCAACCGCCACCCCGACTTTCCCCTTACGATTGCTGTCATTGCTGCTTGCAGAACTTCTGTGCAGGGCCGGATTTAGGTCTGATGAAGCCCTAAGGCTCCAGTGATGGCTAACCTTGACACTCCAGATGTTTTGGGACTTCAACTCCCATCATCCCTGACCACTGGTCTTGTTAGCTAGGGATGATGGGAGTTGTAGTTCCAAAACATCTGGGGTGTCAAGGTTAGCCATCACTGCGCCCAAACTATTGACGGTAATGGGGATTCCCCAGTACAGTATTTTAATTGTAATGAGCTATCTGGGAGTATGTGTTTCCTCTCCCTATGCCTCCCTGCCTCATTATCTGGCTTTGATCTTATTTCTCCCCTACCCCCTCCACAGTTAAAGCACTTTCAAGAGTTGGGCTGCCCTCCCTTCCTATTCCTTGTTGTCGGTTTCCAAAGCAGCTGCTGTGTCGTGGCCCTGCAAGAAACCACGCAAATCTGAAAAGAGCTACAGTTTGTGTGTTCTCCTAACGGGGACACAAGTGCAATCCAGCAATTGTGTTCCTGTGCTTTGTTCCCCTTGACTGCACGGGGGGGGGGGGGGAGATCCTGATGCTCACTGAAAAAAGAAGTAAATGTACCTTGACCTTTCTCAGATGTTCAATCCACCGTAAAACTAGCACATGTCTACCCTTTGCTACTGACACGTGCAAATAAGTTGAGTCGTTTGATGTCTTTTGCTTTGCAACTGACACTCCTCTCTCAATTTGGTTTTCCTGCAGTACAAGAGGCAAATATGGGGAAGGAGCAAAGCAGGAAAAGTTCAGATATGCTCTGTCTTTGGTCTTCATCCAGTGCGTGATCAATGCCATTTTCGCCAAACTGTGTAAGTACTTATTTATATATTACTACCTTTTTATTCCACCTTTCCTCCAAGGAGCTCAAGATGGTATGGGTGGCTCTCCCCCTATCCATTTTATTTTCTCAAGAACTCTGAGGTAGGTTCTATGACTTGAGTGGGGATTTGAACCCTAGCTTCTTGGGTCCTAACCCAATATTCTAGCCACCACTGTATTTCCAAAGAAATTAGTGGTGCGGCTGCTCTGAGCCCTTTGCCTATCCCTTGCTTCTGAAAGTTTTCTGTAAAACCCACCGGGGTTTGAAGCACACCCTTTGCAGGAAGGAGTTGCTTTGGCCTGATTCTGATTAACACATGCAGCCAGAGATTTGGTTGGCTCCAGATAGGAAATTCAGTTCCCTTTTGATACCTCTGCATCACCCTCATCAGGTTTCTCTGAGGAAGGGAGGAGCAGGTGAATGAGAATTCCTATTGCTTGTGTGCTTTTCTTTCTCTCCCGCCACATGCCTTTTGGTTTTGAAAACTCAAAATAGGGTAGGGGCAAAAAGTCATGCAGAAGACATCTCTGTTCCTTTTTTCTTTTTCTCCCCATTCAAAAATGGCTTCAGAAAAGGTAGAAGGTTGTACAGTCTTTCAAGTGTAACCATTTCCTCAGCACCACTACCATTGCATGTGGAAGGGAGAGTTAGTCTTACCATCAAGCAACTGAACTTAGCCCCCTTTATCTTCCTCCCTCCTCTCCTTAAAAAATATTGGCCTGCTGGATAATCCAGAGATTTCATGGATGGGGGATGGGGGTGGGGGACAGGATAGGGTGATTTGATCAGAAAAAAATGGCTATGGCGGAAAGGATTATGTGCCTTCTGTTGCCTACCATCCCAGCTGCTGGTGCAATCAATTTTACAGGGTTCTGATGCTGCTCTCTCTTTTTAAGAGTATTGTGAGAAAATTGCATGTGTAATGTCTTGTTTGGCTGTAAGAAACAATACGAAAGACTTTTAGGGTTCTGGGTCCCCCCCCTTGAAACAAGTGTTAGAATGCTGCTGATTTGCACCAAAGTATGCCTGTGTGGTCTTCCCAGATATACCTTTGCCTCTATTCCATGTTCAGGTTTTAGAGCAGGCATAGGCAAACTTGGCCCTCCAGATGTTTTGGGACTACAACTCCCATCATCCCTAGCTAACAGGACCGGTGGTCAGGGGTGATGGGAGTTGTAGTCCCATAACATCTGGAGGGCCGAGTTTGCCTATGCCTGTTTTAGAGATAAGAGGCCTGAGCACCTTAACCATTTCCCCTTTTGCATATGAAAGCCAGGGCCGTGCAGCTCTGCCGTTGGTTGGCCTGCTCTTGCTTTGTTGCCAACATATCTGTTTCTTTCACCATTTTTTCTCCCCCAATCAGTGATCCAGTTTTTTGACAGCGTCAAGGTGGATCGGACACAGAACTGGCTATACGCAGCTTGCTCCCTCTCCTACCTGGGTGCCATGGTCTCCAGCAACTCCGCCCTGCAATTTGTCAACTACCCAACTCAGGTGAAGAAGGGGAGGTTGCTGGTGGGAGCAAGGGGGTTGGCAGGAGATGAAGAGGGTCTGGGAAATGGGATGTCTCCTGCTTTCTGGTGCACAGCTTGGCAACCTTTTCACTGCAGCGTGTGCGATACCTTAAGCCCCGGGAACAACAAAGACAATATATTGAAAGCAGGATACCAGCTGCATAAATGTGTCAGATGTGATGTTCTTCCATGATGGTTCTGAAATAGTGGTGCTTAAATGAAACGGGAGTAATAAGAGGCTCTCAACAGTGTGTGACCCTCCAAGGGGGGATGTCGACAGTAGAGCAAACCATTTTGCCTACCTTTTTGGTAACTACCTTAGAAGAGTTTGGTGCTTAGAATCTGCCAAACAAGGCTTGCTCCAGGATTTGGGGATACCCATATTAAAAGGAAACCAGCCAGACCAGCATAACCCCCACTTCAACATTCACCCAGATCCCCCTCGTCTCTCTGCTACACACACAGGCCCCTGTGTACTTTTTCTTGCAGAGATTTATGGGGTCTTTCACTGTCTGCTCCTCTTCCAGTAAAGTTGGAAGTAGCATTAGCTGTTTATGCTGCTTAAAGCTTTTCTGCAACACAGAGCAAAGTGACAATATTCTCTATTCCCTGAGTCTCCTGCAATGTGCTAACAGAGACAGAAGACTGTGAGAGAGGTGCCTGGACACATGGCACAAAGGCAAGAGTGATGGCCCAGTTGTTTCAGCAAGCCCTCACTGGGCTTGCGAATCTAGGCATTTTGCTTAACCCAGACAGCATTTTGCACTGGCCATGATTCCAAAGCAGGGGCCATGGCCTTTCTGGGATTGCTGAAAGGGATGAGCAAGATTGGAGATGTGTGCAGGAGACAAAACACTGCAGGTGGGGGAGGAGCTGGCATTCCGAGAAAGCCATGGCTTCAGGAATGTAGACGCCAAGCAGGAATGGCCAGTAACACCACCAGGAAGATTTGGCAGGAGATGTAAAGGTGGGAGGGGTGTGATTTTGTAATAGTGGAGAGGGAAGAATGAGTTAGCGAAGGAGGGAGAGAGTATTGAGTAGAGATAGAGCACAGAGCGTGAGAGCTTTTAAAATTAAGGACTAGAAGCTTAAAGGGTGCCGGATGTGATGAGTTTGCAAAAGGAAAGAACAGAGATTTTCCGTTTCTGTTCAATGAGTATCTTCTGCACTTCAAACATCAGTTTTTCTCTGGGGTGGAGTTGACTCAGGCACCGGCTGATGCTGCTAAAGGTGAGGCTATGGAACGCTAGGTCTAAATAAATCTCTCCCTTTTCTCCCACGTAGGTGCTGGGGAAGTCCTGTAAACCTATTCCCGGTAAGTAGCCCCTGTGCCGGTAACCAGAACCATGTTTCGTTCTTTGCAGAGCAACTATGCGGATGAGTTGAGCCTATCGACAAAATCTGCATGCCTGCTGCTTGGTTTTGCTACGTTTGCTTCCCAGATTCAGACTTCACGCCAAAAAGTCAGGGTTAAGGACTGGAATGGCAAGGAGGGAAGGGAAGGCTCTTGCGACTTTGCTGCCTGCCGTCTCTTTAATGAGCCTAGAATGGCATGTTTATCCTCAAACAGCCCTGAGTGGGAGGCTAGGCAGAAAGGTAATGGCTTGCCCAAGCGCAGCCAGTGGCTGTCCGACCTGAGTGGAAATCTGAACCTAAATTTCTCCCATGTCAAAGGCAGCCCCTCCAGTGCTTCACTTCAGGTATTGATGCATTCTGTCGCATCCATCAGAAGGATTGGGTAGGTAGCAACACTTTACAAACAATGCAGCTGAATGAAAATGGAAAGTGTGCTAAATATTAAATAGCCACAAGTCAAATTAAAAGTGGCCCTTAATGCCACTCACCAAAAGCCAAACCTGAGCAGCAAAGGGGGTTAGAGGGCGGTTTAAGGGCTCCAGATATACATCTGAAAGTAAAGGGTGGGCTGGAAGCCTCATATAATACAGGCTGTTCTAAGCTGCTTGGAGGAAAAGATGGCTCAAGATGATAACTAATGAAACGCAGCACCTAATACAGTGCAGGTTCTTTTCTTTTTTAAAAAAACAATGTTTATTAAAAGATTTTCATGAACTACAAAGAACGTGCAACGTCTCTCACTTTTTTTTTTACTTTACAAAAACATTGCATACAGTCAAACCTCGGTTGTCGAACGTAATCCATTCTGGAAGCCCGTTCGGCTTCTGTGAAATGTTTGACAACCGAATTGCAGCTTCCAATTGGTTGCAGGAGCTTCCTGCACTCAAGCGGAAGCCGCTTCGGACGTTTGGCTTCCGAAAAACATTCGAAAACTGGAGCATTTACTTCCGGGTTTTCGGGAGCCGAGGTTTGACTGTACTAAGTAGGAACTGGCAATCTGCATACCTTTTAGAAAGGGTTCTGCTAATGCTGTGGTTCATACATGGAGTGGTGCACCACAGTGGTGCAGCAGGAGAGGATGGCAAGTAGGGTTGGAAAATTAAAGGACAATCAAAGAGACATTTAATTAGACCTAATATAAATGAGATTACCAGGCATAGGCAGGCTCACGCCAGAGGGTCATTTATCATTATATTTTGGGGGGTGATTTGTGTTCTTATGCAGCTGCATTGTTTTATACTTTCTGGATGCCCCAGGATCATCTTATAAAGTAGTTGTGTTCTATGTTATAAATCAGGCACCGCTAGGAGTTCCTTTTTGTTTTCCAAAGTATTTCTTATCAATAAATAGCTTGGTGTGGCACAAGCAAATTTTATTCTGGAAGTGTGGCCCAGGAGGAAAAGTTTGAGAACCATTGTGCTAACGGGGTTGGAGAATTCATTTTGGGTCCTCCCCACAGATTGATTCCTGGAAGGGAAGGGAGCCTGTAAAAGCCAAACTGGGCAATGCCAACCCACATTTTGTAGCCCCGTGGGATCCCTCCAGATGCAGATCTGCAAGCATCTTTTGTTCATTTGACCGGGGCCTTTTCCAAGGCCATATTGTCGCAGGACCAGGCAGAGACTCAGCAGGTTTGGAGCCTCACTTGGACTCAGTGTGACAGTTCCTGTTCTTGAGACTGGCCTGGGTCTCCTGCTCTTTGGGAAGCAACATTGCCGCAGCACGGAAGCTGATGTCGCAGAGTCTGCAAAAGTTGGTTATATTTCTGAACAGACCCACCCAGGGAGTCACCTTGTCCATGGTTCCTTCCTTTCTCTCTTTCTAGTCATGCTCCTGGGGGTAACAGTGCTAAGGAAGAAGTACCCCTTGTCCAAATACCTGTGTGTCTTGCTGATCGTCACAGGCGTAGCCCTGTTCATGTACAAACCAAAAAAGGGAGGAGACGTCGGGGACGACCACCTCTTTGGGTATGGAGAACTCCTGCTGGTAAGCCCCTGAGCATTACTAAGTCTGTGGCAGCAGTGGCAGGGTGCTCAATTGGTGCTGGACGCAGCAGGAGGGGCACTCATGCCTGGGAGCATTAAACCACCCTTGTAGAATAAGTCCGCACAAGTTTGCCACTTCCTTCCTTCTTTATTAGCCTACTGGGGGGCTGGCAAAGAAGAGATGGAGAACTCCATCCATTTTGCAGCAGCCTGCTGCGTTTCTGTGCTGAATGCCCATGAAGGGGGCGGCTTCTGTCCTCTGGCAACCCACTCAGTTTCTCTGCTGGGCACAGAGGAGGTAAGGAGTTCTCAGTCTGTGTGTGGCCAGTCCGCTCACTCACTTGCATACAATGCCTTGCTCCCTGGGGCTCCCAGGCACATGCTTAAAAACAAGGCTGGCGTAGTCAGCCATGCTGAACTGGGTGGTGGTTAATTTATTAGCACACTTGGAGGGCTGACTGCAACATGGAGTTTTTTCTGCCACGGGGCGGGGAACCTGTGGGCCTCCAGATGTTGGACTGAAGCTTTTGGTTCAGTTCCCACCTCGCTATCCAGGATCCTGGATAGCTCCGTTGGGTAGAGTGTGGTGCTGATAATGCCAAGGTTGCAGGTTCGATCCCTGCATGGGACAGCTGCGTAGTCCTGCATTGCAGGGGCTTGGACTAGATGGTCCTCAGGGTCCCTTTCAACTCTACAATTCTATCATTCTATGACTCTTGAGAGGCTTCTGCGTGTTAAGGCCTTTGATACCTTAACACTGAATGGGACGCTCTAGTTAATTACTTCTTGTGTGAGTCATCTTCTATGGGTTCTGATCGTGCTCACATTTCACTTATAAAAGCCCTTTCTCCTGTATTGGAGGAAGGGGGAATCCTGTTTGGATTGGCTCCGCCTACCTCTCCACTGGTAGAAAGTAAAAAACTTTGAGAGATTACAACTGGGGCTGGGACAACCCCTCTCTCCGGCTCAGCTTCCTGCCAGCTCCACTGCAGGTTGTTCTAGCCAGCTGCTCTAAGGCATGGCAAAATAGAAAAGGTGGGAATGCCATCTTGGAAGGGATTTTTCCTTTGTCTGTTCTTGGTTCCTTTTTCTGCTCCCTTCCGCTGCTACTCCTGGATAGAGTGGCCAGTGCTCTTTGGGCCCTCCTCTTCTGTCACAGCTTTTCCAGTCTGTGCCTGTCACTGTCTACAATCAATTGGAAATCGAATGGGGAGCATGCCTGGGCGGTGCAGAAGAGTCCCCCCTTTGGGCCTACAGCAACATTTGGATGGTGGCAGGGTGTGGGGCTGGCAGGGGTGAAACAAACAAGGCACATTCCCACTATCCTGGTGCATAGCATCGTGATGAAGCTGCAACAACCAAAGGAAGCTGCTGTGATGCAAGGGGTTTACCTTGGAGAAGGGGCACATTCTTTAAATGCTAACCTTTCTCATCTGGAGGACCAGGCTGCTCCTTGCCACCCCTCCAGGAGCTGCATGGCACAGGGCGGGTGTGGCCAACCATATAGGCCACACTCATGTGCACATTTGAATACTCAATAAATAACTGGTGCAAAAAGATGGCTCCTCCATCTTTTGTTCATTTACTTTGTCTGGCAGTTGGGTAGCCCCATAGAGTGAAAATTGGGATGGGGGGAGATTTAAATTCATAACCAGACGGTGGTGGGCTTCCCTCCCTGTGCCTTAATCCATACACTTATATGGAAATGGAGACCACCCTACCACTGTTGTCATCATTGAACACAAATGTAATTTTTGTAAGAGGCTTTTAGGGAGGTCAGAGGGAAATGCAGATAAGTCGGGTATGGAAGGCAAGGAGGCCGGAATAAGTGTCTGGGAAGCTGTGCGTGTGACTTAGAGATTCTTAAATCTTCATTAGTAACTGCCTGGATGTGTTAGCTTTCCCACTCTGAAGGCTGGATATTGGCCCTTCCTTAAAGCTGCAGTTCACAGGTCTTGGAAAACACCACCCATTTCTGCGCTGCAGAACCAGATTTTGCATATCCGCGTTTGAGCGCTGTGTTTGTTGGAAAATGTGTGTGTTGCTAATCCCCTTGCTAAGCAGGTTTTGTTCAGCCCAGCGTGCCGTACTCAGCAGGCGTACATGTGTGTCTGATTTCTCTCACCCACCCTAGTTGCTGTCCTTGACCTTGGATGGACTGACCGGAGTGTCTCAGGACCACATGAGAGCTCATTACCAGACTGGTTCCAATCACATGATGCTGAACGTCAATCTGTGGTCTACTTTGTTCCTCGGAGCCGGTAAGCACTTTCTTGTGGCATTGGGGGCGGGGGGAGCAGGACGGCCTGGTTTGACCTCAGTAGCCCTGATCTGCACCGTCATGGAAGCAGCCGAAGGCTAAGTCCATGTGGCTGTACCTGCAAAAGGGGGTGAAGGTCTAAGCCTGGTTAGTACACTAGCCTTGGATACGTCGGAATTCTTGTGGCATGTAAGGCTCAGGGATGTGCATTTTCTTATCCCATTGATGGATATGGTCTGTCCTGCTTCCTGCTCATACACAATATGCCTGGGTCCAGTAAATTCACCTGCAGGAACCTGTTTCCACGCCCAAATTGCTATTTGTTGAATTAGGGCAAACCTTTCCTTGGTTGGCAGCTAGACTGCCCAGCAAGCCAGTTTAAATAAACTGGATAGCTCATTTGGTAGAGCATGGGGCTGTTAATCTCAGGGTTGTGGGTTCGAGCCCTGTGTTGAGCGAAAGATTCCTGCATTGCAGGGGGTTGGACGAGATGACCCTCGTGGTCCCTTCCAATTCTGAATATGTTGATGGCTGCCTCCCATGAGTTGCGACTGCTGTGCAGTTCTCCACATGGCCATGGAGTGGTGCTAATGTCATCGGTAGGACTCCCCTTCCCAAAAGACCATTCCTGTGCGCAACTCAGTTTTGCCTGGGGTCCCACTGCAGCTTGGCAGCAACAGCCTGTTTCCGCCGTTTGGCGTCTCCCTCGTTCCAGCAACCTGGGTGGTTTCCACATTCTGCTAGGCTTCCAAGAGTTAAACCTTTGCAGTTTGCTTCCCCCCCCCCCCCGCATGTAATTGTTAGACCTCTCCGCTGAGGCTGCCTTAGGAGAAACAGCTGATAATTAATGAAAAGGAGCAGTCCCTTGCAGCCAAAGTAATTTGGAGAATGATTGTTCCCCTGTATATTATTTTAAAACAAGGCAGTGTGTTAAAATGAATTCCGTAGAAGCTGCAAAGGAAGCCGGTTGGCCTGTCGTCTTCAAACTTCGTATTAAACTGCGCGGTTTCCTTCAAGCCGTGGTCCACAGTGACAGGCAAAAAAAACCCCAAAATACAGAAAACACCAGCCTTGCAGGGTTTGTTAGCCAGTCTAACCCGTGAGGAAGGGTCTTCCTGACTGGAAGAGGAAGGGTGATCAGCCTGAATGTAAGGTTCAGCCAGCAATTTATTTTTGCTTTATTTATTTTTCTCAAATGCCAGTCTTTGACAGCACACCAGACTATTCCTCCTGGTGGCACATCCTTAACTGTGTCATCTCTTGGTGGCCTAGAGCAGAAGTGGGGAAGCTGTCACCCTCCTGGTGCTCCTGGACTCCAGCCTCCATCATCCCTGACCATTGGCCATGCTGGCTGAGGCTGATGGGAGTTGTAGTCCAATATAATAGGGAGGGTCACAAAGTTCCCCACTCCTGGCCTAGAAGCTGGTCCCGGGAGGATGGTGATGCTACCCTGCAATTGGGACCTTTGCCTCTGATATTTTAGGAGGGGGAGGCTCCGGCTAATGGGCAGTGTTTGCAAACTGCCTTTTGACCCTGCTACACCTTTACATGCCCTACACTTGATGTCACACATATGACCACCGGTGTAGGTGTGCTTGGCTGTCAGGGACTGGCAGGATGCTGGTGAGTGTGTCACGGGGGAAGCGGGGCCGGAGTCTGACTCGGGAGAGGGGACAGTGGCTTGTAGGGATCTGTACCAGCCAGGAGGTAAGAGGCAGGGGAAGCTTCAGAGCTGGAGGGTGGAGCTGCAGGATGAGTCAAAAGAAGAGGCAGGTTGGGAAAGTGAAGGGGCAAGTGCTTCCCTACCCTCTTCTGCAACACTGTCTCCCAGAACCAAGAGGGGGTTGAAAAGGGAGGAGCAGAGGAAGTTTCCATGCAGGCATAGTCTCTGGCTGTGTGCACGCAGTCCACCGGGAGAAGGTACATAAACCAGTGGAGGGGAATTGGTCCCGTGTTGCTGCAACTGCTCCATAAAGCGAGGACCTGGGAATAGCTGCCTAGACGCTAGATTGGTATGCGTAGGTATCCAGAGTGACGGTGTTATCTTTGACAATAAAGACTTAACTTTCTGCTATGTAGAACTATTGAATTGTAGAGTTGGAAGGGACCCCGCGGATCATCTAGTCCAACCCCCTGCAATGCAGCTGTCCCCTATGAGGATTGAACCGGCAACCTTGGCGTTATCAGCAGCATGCTCTAACCAACTGTGCTGTGCAACATTCCTTTGGCTGGGAAGCACCTGTGTCATTGGCCAAGACAGCCCTGCGAACCAAGCGGGGAGGCCCGGTGGGCCTAATTTGAATGCTGCGTTTGGCCTCCCTGGTACAGAAAAACGAAGGCTTCTGCTCCATTCATTTTCTCTCTGCTGAAGGTGGCTGGAGGCTTTTGCATGTGTTGGCAGATGAGAAAACGTGGAGCAGCTAGGCAGGCACGTCGAATTAAAAAATAGCTCATTGAGCAAGGAGCAGGAGGGTCTGGCTTTTTCCTCTTCCAGACGCAGCTTGCAGCGTTGCAGACTTACCTGTGGGCTAGGCAGGATGTTTCCTTGTGGAACAGGAGATGGCCAAGGATGCAGAATGCTGGTCAAAAGTGGATGGAAATACTTGGAGCCTGAATTGCTGGCAAACAAGGTTGCCATAGTTAAAAGTAGTTGTGAGGGAGTCTCCAGCCATTTGGGCACAGGAAGAAGGACCGGGTGGGACTGAAGTGGAAAGGAATCACTTTGCAGTGTGTCTTTCATGGGGTGGGAGAGGATTCAATGCTTTGATTTCATCCCAATCCTTGCAGTTTATTTATATATTTAACACAACTTACATGCTGTTTAAGCTGGGACGCTAACCACAGAGCCTAGGGCTTGCCGATCAGAAGGTCGGCGGTTTGAATCCCCACGACGGGGTGAGCTCCCGTTGCTCGGCCCCAGCTCCTGCCAACCTAGCAGGTCGAAAGCACATCATCCGCGACTGGACCTAATGGTCAGGGGTCTCTTTACCTTTACATGCTGTTTAACTGTATGTGTAACCTCTTAAGCAGTACACACACAAACACGTGTATTTTGGAGGGTGTTCCTTTTGGAAGACGTGACAGCAGCCACTGGGGAAAAAATCAGGGCTCCAGTTTCCATGTATTCAAGGAAGCAGGCATGCTCCCTTCCTTTATTTTGTAGTCTGGTCACCATACCAAATAAAAAAGAGGACGGCAGCTTTTTCAGGGCGTGTTAGGGGGAGATTCCCCCATAATGTGCTTCCAGGTATTATGAACAGGAGCAGCAACTCTGCTACACACAGGATCATTTTTAGGTAACTGGTGATACTGAGTCATCTTCCTTTGTTTTCGGAAGTGGAGAAGGGGGCTTTTCCTCTGCTAATGTCCATATCACCAAAGAGGTTGGGAACAGCGGGATATGTTTGTTCAAGAAGAGCCTGTGCCCCTGTTCTTCCACAGCACACTTCTCTCATTTTCATTGAGGAGCTGTAGGTATTAGGCTTTATGAAGTGTAAGTAGCTGTTCTGGTTAGACGTAGCCTTATCCTGCAAGCTCTTTCAGGACACACCTGCCTGTTTCTACCCCCTGTCTGAGTGAAGGGAAGATTGAGCTGTAAGCATAAATAAATGTTTTGCCTAGGAAAGTTTAAATACACTTAGTGGCTGAAGTGAAGAAAAAAAAAGGAGTGAGCTGAATTCTAAACAAACATGTGAGAGAACACCCAAACCACCAATAGAATCAGAATGCTTTTATATGGTTTCTATTTCATCTTTTATGATCACACAAACACACACAAATTATTTTGATTCATTCTGATAAACTGCTGCTATTGGCGACTTAGATTTTTCTCTATATCGCTTGTCTGGTTCTGGTCTGTGCCGGGATGGAAGACTTATCTGCGAACCCTGCATACACTGCCTCAAGTTTAATGACGGAAGAAAAAGATGGGAAGAAATATTTAGAAAAACAATACACACAGCATGTGAACACAGCTGCAGTTACCTTTCTGGCATATTCCTAATGCACACCTAAAACACACAAAGACAGCAGTTTCTTCCAGGTCCAGATTTCTCCCCAGCCAGTATTTTATGGTTTTGAACCACCCAAATTTGGTGGTTGAATATTGTCAACTGGCCAGTCCTGGTCAAGTGAGACCGTTGAGCCCAGTAGCTTGCCGGTCTGATCCATCACAGCAGTTGAAGCCAGATAACTTTGAACGTTGGCTGATTAAAGCAGACAGAGGAGAGCACATTCTATTTTTCTAAACACCCCCTCCCTTCCTTTTGCAGGTATCTTGTTTACAGGAGAGCTTTGGGAATTCTTGAGTTTCACTGAGCGTTACCCCAGCATCATCTACAACATCCTCCTCTTTGGCCTGACAAGTGCCCTGGGCCAGGTGAGTGGCGTGCGTTTGCTATTCTGTGCCCTGCATTTCTTCATTTTGACCAGCCCAGGATGTGTCTGTTAACCCTTGCTCTGTTCTCAAGGCGTTTGGAGAAAGGTAGGATAAAGTCTGCTGCTTGAAGTACATGGATTTCCGGATAGGTTGTTCATGAGACTATTTCCAGAGTGGGAGGCCCTTCCCAAGATGCACTTCACCACCACAGAGCAAACTCTAGGTTATCCTGATAGGATTTCCCACTGCTCATGGAAAAGGTCTTCCTGTACATCATGGGTAGGCAAACTAAGGCCCGGGGGCCAGATGCGGCCTAATTGCCTTCTCAATCCGGCCCGCGGATGGTCCGGGAATCAGTGTGTTTTTACATGAATAGAATGTGTCCTTTTATTTAAAATGCATCTTTGGGTTATTTGTGGGGCATAGGAATTCGTTCATTCCCCCCCCCCAAATATAGTCTGGCCCCCCAAAAGGTCTGAGGGACAGTGGACCAGCCCCCTGCTAAAAAAGTTTGCTTACCTCTGCTGTGCATCATTTAGTTCTCTTAATATGGGCCTGAACAGAAGCAATGGTTTCTTTCTCACTACGGATGTTAAGGTGTTATCGTATATCGCTGCTTTTAGTAAAGGGCCATCGCTCATTTTGCATGCTAATGAACCTGCCCTCCTTGCATTCCATGGCCATTTAATGCCAGCTTCTAAATACACCCATGTCTACCTGCCAGCTGACGAGTACACTTCGTGCATTTGTCTATTTATTTATTTATTTATTTATTTGGATTTTTAATAGAGACAGTAAAGAAGAAGGAAAAAATCCCACGTCCCCTTCCCTCCACCCTCAGTAGTACAACTTTCATGTCAATCTCGACATACAACTAAATACCTGGTGAATTCCCTTCCACCTTTTTCCTGGTTTCTTTATTTTTCTATTAAATTGCATATTCCAAATTTTTAATCTTCAAAATTCTCCCTCCGTTAAATTCTGTTAACTTCTATTCTGCTGGATTTACTCAAGACCTGCTAGATTATTTACTTGTTTATACAGTTCTTAAAATATTCAATAAACGCTTTCCAATCCTCCTTATATTCTTTTTCATCCTTTTCTCTTACCCTGTTCGTTACACCTGCCAATTCAGCATATTCACGCATTTTAAACTGCCACTCTTTCTAGGTGGGTACCTTACTCGCTCTCCACCTTTGTGCCAATAAGATTCTAGCTGCAGTGGTGGCATACAATAATAAATTCTTTTGTTTTTTAGGGACTTCTGTTGTTACCATTCGTCAGGGTGGTCTCTAGTCCATGGAAGCCATAATAAATGTGTTGGTCTTTAAGGTGCCCCGAGACAAGCCCTGCAGGAATACACAAGGATCTTTGCCTTCATCATGTGAATCAGGAGGGGACGATCTCTGTGTATCTTCTCCCATTGGTCCTGTGCACTACAGATGCCTTTTAACTCCTGCAGATGATTCCCAAAGACTGCAGCTCAGGCCATTTTGTGGGGTGTTCTTAAGGCTCTGCCTCTTCATCCTGTCCCTGCAGTCTGGCTTTTGACACTTTGCTGGCAAGGAAAAGACATTCTGCGTGTGCTTAGAGGGGCCATTTCCTTGCATGTCCTGCAGCTGGGCTTTCTGTCACCTTCGCACCTTTCACCTAGATCCCTTTTGCTCTAACGTGCAAATCAGCAAGAGAGTGCCTTTTGCCTTTCTGCTCCCACGCCGGGTTCAGAAGCCACCCATTTGGCTCCTTGCAACGTGCGGGAACCGAGCCCCTCCTTTTCCTCTTTGCTTGGACCTCTGTGCTTCAGCAGCACGTTCCCTTCCACTCCTAAGAGGGAGCGGCCTCTGGAAAAGGAAACTGCCCAAATCTTTTTTTTTTTTTTTTTTTCAAATAATTTTTATTGGTTTTACAATATTTGTCTGGCCCCGTTTCAGGCCAGCTCACTTTTGTTACAATCATTGTCATGCTTCCTCTCGTCCACTCCATTGTTTTCCAACTAATTACATATATCCATTTTTTTTAAACAGGTTCCTAAATTCATAATCCAATAATTATTTTCCTAATATCAAACTTCAATCTTCCAACTTATCATTTCTTAAATCCATTAAATCACTTATATTTCTTCATCTACATCCCTCTTGCCTCCCCCGGTCCCCGGGTGCGCAACTATTATTTGCAATATTAATTACATTATCATACTTATCATAATTTTTTAGAATCCCTGGCGTGTCCATAGATCTAAAACCATAAGTCCACAAATCAGGCCGTAACTTTAACAGTTCTTATCCTATACCTGCTGGTTGTGAAACCCAGAACCAGAGGGAGTCCTGCATTGTATCCTCCAGCAAGGCTTTTTCCAAAAACCGTAACCAGCCTTCCCAATTCATACTCAGTTCGTCTCGGCTTCCCTTCCTCTGCTTGTCGGTCAGTGTCTGAGTGCTGTTTTTCCTTGTGATTCTTATGATTCTTCTCTTACTTCTTAAAGTGACAGCACATTTTCTCTTTCGGTTGTAAAGTCTCTTCCTGCAGCTGATGTTTGCCAATATAGTCTTCCGTTGTCCAGCCTTGACGGATCCTGTTAGTTCCTTGATTTTTTGTACATCTGTTCCAGCCGGCACGGTGTTTGGGTTTTGCCTTATCTCGTCCACAGACTTTCCCATAGCATTCCTCTCTCTCAGTTCCGCAATGTATTCCTGCATCTTCTCCAGCACAGTTTGCCAAGTAATATCCGGTTTCTTCGCCATTTTCTTTGATCACAGTTCTTATATTTTTAAAAACTTCTAAAAAGCTTTTCCCAACTTTTCCTCTTATGAAATTCACAGCTTTTCAACTTAGAATAATCCACAGTTCTATCACAGTTCCTTCTGCTTCCCCCAGGACCAGGGGAGGCTCAAGGGTTAATTTAAAGCCGCATAACAAAAGAGTCAATTCAATCCTTTTCAGTGTAGCTGTAGCTATTCCCTGTTTCACTGTATCAATGGAAAGGAACGGACCTCCGTGTTTTCATTCCAATCCAGTCCTAATTTAGTCCAAATTCCCTTTTTGCTGCATTTTACTCACGATTCCAATTGCAGGTCTTGGAGAAATCAGCGTGCTCCGAGGAGTCGGTCTCGCAGCTTCGCCCGACGGGGAGTTAGCGGACCCTGTGGCTCCGCCGCCCGCTCACACTCGGGAGCCCTTGCTGCGGTCTCCCGAGGAGCAGGTCTGGCGTCCGAGCCTATGCAGGTCCTGTGGACCCCGGGACGCCCTTCCCGGGGGTTTTAGGGATCGCGGCGCTGGCGCGATGTCCCTTTTTCCCAGTCGGACGGGGGAATGTCAGGAGCGACATGTCCCCCCGACCTTCTCCTCCGGCATCGCCGACCGGAAGCCGCCTGCCCAAATCTTTTTTTTGGCCCAGGTGGGTGAAAAGTAGCACTACCTCTTCCCAGTACTCCAAGGTGAAAGGGCTGTGTAACCCACTGTTGCGTCCGGTCACGTGCAGACTCGACAGCGCAGGGGCACGTCCCGCAGCAAAACCGCCTGGGAGGATAATAATAATAATAATAATAATAATAATAATAATAATAATAAAATTTTATTTATACCCCGCCCTTCCCAGCCAAGACCGGGCTCAGAGCGGCTAACAACCATAAAAACCACAACAAAACATACAAAACAATCAATTAAAATGCAAGTTAAAATACAATTTAAAATTTAAAATGCAGCCTCATTTTTAAGTAGCCCACCAATAAAACCATAAAGGAATAAAACATCAGGGTTAAACTAAAACCAACCCAAAGGCCAGGCGGAACAGCTCTGTCTTGCAGGCCCTACGGAAAGATGCCAGATCCCGCAGGGCCCTAGTCTCTTCTGACAGACCGTTCCACCAAGTCGGGGCCAGTACTGAGAAGGCCCTGGCCCTAGTTGCTGCCAGCCTAGCATCCTTATGGCTCAGGACCTCTAAGATGTTATTATTTCAGGACCTTAAGGTCCTACACGGGGCATACCAGGAAATGCAAAATCCGTGTTGCTGTTGTTTGTTCCCGCATTACCAGCCTGACTCCGCATCTGCCCCTGTCTCGTTGCAGAGTTTCATCTTCATGACTGTGGTATACTTTGGGCCCCTGACCTGCTCCATCGTCACCACCACCCGCAAATTCTTCACCATCTTGGCTTCGGTCATCCTGTTTGCCAATCCGATCACCGGCCTGCAGTGGGTGGGCACCATCCTAGTATTCCTCGGTAAGTTTCAGCTCCGTTTTGTTTCTGGGGGAGTTTTGACCTCCAGCAGCTCAGTCGGTAGAGCACGCAACTCTTGATCTCAGGGTCGTGGGTTCGAGACCCACCTTGGAGAAGCGGTTCCTGTATTGCAGGGGGGGTTGGAATAGATGACCTTTGTGGCCCCTTCCAACTCTACGATTCCTAGCAAAACTGCCAAAGGTAGAAAAGGTCTGGTGCTTAAGTGGCATTTCCTGTTGGGAGGAGCAGCCTGGCTAGTCCCTCCCCATGAGGGTCTGTAGGCAGGACGGTGCTATCCTTCTCCCCATCCATTGGGGAGGTGTGGGGGGGGGAATGGTTTTATTATTATTATTATTTTAAATCTATTTACAGATTCCCAGGGTGGCATCCAATTTAGAATAACAAAAGCCAATAAAAAATTTCCATATAAAGCATTAAATACACAGGAGCAGTAGCCATAAAATCAATAAAATCCATGCAGAGCTGTAAAGACAATAGTAAAACCCATTATAAAATACGCTGGAAGGCCTGGGCAAATTAAGAGGCGGGTGGGAATATTTGCCTGGCGCTGTGTAATGTCAAGCTTCTCCAGGAATTGCATTCTTCTAAGTACAAAGCGCCACAACCAGCACCCAGCCTGCACCTTCCCTGGGCACCAGAGGTAGGGGAGGTCGTCCGATGAGCAAATGATCTGGGCTGATTCCCCGGGCGGGGGGGGGGAGGTTTTCGGGTTTTAGTTTTTGGCTATGGCGCCCGGAAAGCAGAAAAGCTTTTAGGTGAGTTGGGGGAGGGGGGCAGGGGATTATTTATTTACTTACTTCGTTCAGAAAGCATTTTTAAGACAGGACCATCTAACAGGGTCTTGTCCCGCAGCTGTTTTATTTGCCAGGATGCTCTGTAAAATCAAGGATTGCCGGGGAATTCTGCCGCTGGGCGGAGGAACCTCCACTTTGTAAGCCCTGCTGCACTCTCACCAGCCAGGGCAAAAGGTCGGAGGGAGCAAGTTTGTGCATTCCAGGGTGGATTTGATTTAAATCAAATTGATTTAAATCACGATTTAAATCACTAGTCAGTAAGGCTTGATTTAAATCACTAGTCAGTAAGACTTGATTTAAATATTTTTTTTAGAGAAAGACTCATTCTTGCTGGTATAATCTTAATATTTACATCCATATGAAGGTTTCATTTTTGGAATAATAAATTTTCAGAGTAGTTTTTACAGTTATATCAAAAATTACTGATTTGGTTATACTACTAGAAATACATAGACAGATAATTATGAAATCATGGTGAGGTTTAATAAGTTAACGGTTTATATTTGGACAACTTTTCTGCTGTACTTTATTGGAAGGAGAAAAATAATCATTTCCTTAATAACAATTTAAACAATTTATTTAACTAAAACAATAACATTATAGCATATGTATCCATGTTTGTTAACTGATGTGGTTAAACATTTTTTTTAAAAAAAACTTAGACTGAGTTTTAGCACACTTGATAAACTTAAAACAAATCCTGATTTCCTGATGAATAGCCTTTGGACTACAATGTAACTTAAATAGAAGACTATATTTAGAAAGATTTTTCCTCCAAAAGCATTTTATTTTAAAAATCCAATTTAAATAAAAAAAATCTGATTTAAATTTTAAAAAAATCCGATTTTTTTGATTTTTTTTTTTTTTTTAAAATCATTGATTTTTATCCACCCTGGTGCATTCCCCACCTCCCCTCGCTTACTATCAATGGGAGGGAAAGTAATCCCAGATCCAGGGGACGTGGCCAGAGGGCATTGGATCCAAAGGCAACCATGATTCGCCCGGAGCACCCTGTTACGCTTTCCACATAGAGGACAGGTCTGCAACAGCAACAGAGCTGTTCCATAGCCCCTCTGCAGAGGCTGCTTTCCACGCACGCCACCCTCCAACCACAGGCAATGAGGTTTGCAGCATCCTGCAGGCCCTCGGCCGCTCCCCAAGGGAGCACTAGATTGTTCCCTTTCCCAGATTTTGGTCCCTAATGACAAGCCACGCGAATACGTATTGGTATAGAAAAGGAGGCTACCATAGAATGAATAACGAAAATAGGACCATCTGTCCTATAGACCACTGTGGTCAGAGAGAAGGTCTCAGCTCCTGGTTGTGCTAGTCATGTGAACCACGTGTGTATATATTCATAAAGTATAAGCATAAATGTGCATTTGTCTGTGTGGAGAAAGAGAGTCTTTCCATAAAATAGTTGAAGGCTGCATGCTATTTATTTAATTGCTTGATTGATATACCACCCTTCATCATATCTCAGGGCAGTTCACAGAATAAAATACAGGATAAAAGCATGAAAATAAATAAAACAAAACACCAAAACATTACCCCCACCCACCCACCCACCCCTTTGCACAGACACCTTCAAAAGACTGTAGAATACTAATCAGCCAAAGGCCTGGTTGAAGAGGAGCATTTTCTCCTGGTGCCTAAAATATTATATTTAAATTTACTGGTATACTATGGATTGCAGATGGCCCCGCCCACAAAGAAGGGGAAGGTGTATGCATGCTTGGATGGGGGCGGGGACCCAGAGATATACAGACTTGCATTCAATTTCTTAAAAACTGCAGAGGAGACAAAAAAAACCCCAAATGGACATGAAACGACTGTGCATGTGTGAACTTGTGCAGGGGAAAATGAGAGGAGGAAGGAGCTTATCGATTACAGGGTTGGTCAGCTCAAGCAGCCTGTACACAACACAAGTCACGTTTTCACCATCCCTACAAAAGCAGGGAGCTTTCCTGTTTGAAGCAGCCTCCTAGCCTGAGATGGGGAAGCGTCGAAGGTGCCAGTTTTGCCTTCTGAGAGCCAGCATGGCTCTTGGGGAGTAATTGGCCGGTGGGGCAGCTTCTCTCTCCCATTCATTGTAAATAAAACCGCACCCACCCACACGAATGACCTATCTGCTGTGAGGATGGCCTCTTAAAGTCACGCTCCCCTCTTGTTTCTCTGCAGGACTTGGACTGGATGCCAGATACGGGAAAGTGTCCAAGAAAACCTCACATTAAGACAGCAGTGGGTCCTTCTCTTGGAAACCTCAACCTGAACAAACTGTTAACTTATTGTCTTACTCCCCGGCACCTATTATCGGATATGGACTTGTGCTTGGGGGAGAGGGGGTTTTATGGGAGTGTGGGCAGGGCATTGGTTTGGTGTGGCTCCAAGAAACTTGGAATACTTTTTTAAAAGAAAAATCAAAGGTTTTGTTTTAATTGAAATCAACAATGTGAAGGTTTCCACGTGCACTGCCTCCTCCCCTCTGCGCCAGGAATCAAAGCTGGGGTTGGCAGGCGGCAAAAAAGAGAAGCAGTTGACGAAAGGAGAGGAGTCCTTCATAATAAATAAAAGGAGGAGAAATTGAGAGAGATTTGTGTTCTCGCTTTTTTCATCACCTTATGGTCCTTCACTCTTAGAGGATTTGGGCGGAAGTCACATGGGACTTCCTCCAATTAATATGTGGGGAACCTTTGGCCCTCTAGATGTTGCTGAATGTCATGGACTGGTTGGATGCAGAGGAATGGTGGGAGGAACTAGCTTGGGAAACCTCCAAGGGAAGAAAGCTTAGAGTGGTGGTGGGATACCGGTAATAATAAAAATAAAAATAAAAATAATTATTATTATTTATTATTTGTACCCCGCCCATCTGGCCGGGTCTCCCCAGCCACTCTGGCCGGCTTCCAACAAATATCAAAATACATTACAATATCACAGATTAAAAACTTCCCTAAACAGGGCTGCCTTCAGGTATTTTCTAAAAGTCAGGTAGTTGTTTATTGCTTTGACCTCTGATGGGAGGGCGTTCCACAGGGCGGGCACCACTACCGAGAAGGCCTTCTGCCTGGTTCCCTGTAGCTTTGCTAATAATGGATGACCATAAGAAGACTGGGGAGAGGAGCTGTCGGAAGCTTGAAGAGGTAACAGGGTTTGGTGAGCAGGGAGCATCTGTGGCAGAGCGAAGTCAGGAACCAGAGCTGAAACAGCAGAGGAGGGAGGCCAAGAGGGAGAGATGAATCAGGCCGGTGAAGAGTCACAGGTGTCTCTCCCTCCTGCTGCAACAATCTCCCCTTCCCCCATGGTTTCCCAGAACCAGAGGAGGCATGAAAAGGGCAGAGAAGAGGTTGGCTTCATGCAGGCGCAGTCTCCAGTTGCTTGGGGAAAGCCCTGGAGAAGAGGGGACTTAGATGGCTGTGGGCAGGTGGGGACTTTCCGCCTCAGCAACTGATTTCCATGGAGGAAGACCACCAGGAATGAATTGCTCTGCTCATTAGGCTTCACACTCAGCTGAGTCTGTAGCGATCGTGGTTATTATTATTTTTCTAATAAAGAGTTAACTCCAATTTTGAACTGTGTGATTACTGACCGACACGCTCTCTGACACTGAACTACAACTCCCATCAGCCCCAGCAAACATGGCCAGTAGTCAGGGATGTTGGGAGTTGTAGTCTAGCAGCAGCTGGAGGGCCAAAGGTGCTTACAGGTTCTGTATCTGCTAACTGAAAGCTCACTATGTTCACATTGTAGCGTAGCTATTTGTGGGTTAGCATTACTTCACTGAAAAGACCTTTTCTCCAGGGAGCCCCTTGACAGAGCCGTCATATATATGTTGACTCAGAAATAAGTCCCAGTGTGTTTACTGGGGCTTACTCCCTAGCTAAGCATGCATGGGGCTGCAACCATAGCTTGAAGACTTGGATTTGAATCTCAGGTGCTGGGGCTGCAAGCCAACCTTTACTATGCACTCACTAAACTCTGAGCAAGTTGCTGCCTTCCTAATCTCTAAAAATGGGAGGTAGCAGTCTCTGATCAAGAAATCCTAACTAGGTATTAAGGTATGCAAATAAAGCATTATTTGTCATCCTGTCTCTTCTTCCCCCTTCCCAATTTTTGTAGATATGCTGAATTTAATCTGTTTTCTCAAGCTTTACATAAGCCGGGCACTTGCTAACGTTGTAAACCTGTGTTCTGGAGGTACTACTTCAGAATGCAGGTATATATGACCTGAATTTTCCTTCTGTGCAAAATTATAAAATAAATCCACATAGGGTTAACACAGGAACCCTTCTCACTCCTATCTATGTAGATTTCTGTGTGGAGAGAATTGGTTAAATGTGTCTATACTCGGAAGCTGTAAGGCCCAAAGTATTTCACCTCTGCGAAAAACGGTCGTATTTGTGTTTTATAGAAGCTGGGATCTTGGTGCTTAGCAGAAGAAGTAGACAGAGAAGGCTGGAATGGCAGCAGAGGAGGACTTTATAGAGAACAGGAGCCAAAGAGATGTTTCATGCTGCACCTGTATGTTTCTTCATTCATTCATTCTTCATTCATAAGTACTTTCCAGCAAAATATGTGATGGGTTTTCTGAATGAAAGATGAGACCACCAAAACTCTGCACCATTTACCGAATTCTGGTTCTGGTCTGTCATTACACAGAGAGAGAGAGAGATAGCAGCTGCTTTGGGGGAAGCTAAAAGAAGTTGTACAGAGTTGTGATTTTTTTGCAGTCTAATCGCAGAATGGTCATATTTCCAGGCCTCATGAGTGCAGAGAGGAAACTGGAGAGAACTGCGCCAAGATGAGTCATAGACTCTCAAATAATGAAGTAAGTCGAAAGAAGGCCTTTCACTTTGATCCTTCATGATTATGAGTGCTTAACTCGTGCCAGCTTGGACCTTTTCGAAGCTGCAGCTTCGTTTTCTTTGTGCATCTCTCCCTGGCTGCAAGATCATACAGGGACTTGGCTGCACACAGCTACAGCCTGCCAGGGCTGGCGGCCATTTCTGCCTCGCGCGATGCTCATCCAGTGCTTGAGCCTGTTCTGCATAAAAATAACACAACAATGTGTTCGTAAGAGAAAGCAAATGAGAAGGAAGGTGACTTGGGATCGACTTGTTTCTGCACACAGCGTCACAACTCCCAGAAGGTTGATCTCTGCTGCTGAAGATCTCGTCTCCCAAACGCCGCTGAGCCTTGGCCAATGGAGACGTGCATTGCAATGTTTTTAAAGGGGCTCCCCATTGTCATTAAGCACCAGCCCTGAGATCTGCACCAGGCCAGGCCGTTTCCTGAGCGCACAGTAACAGGGAGGGACTGTTAGCAGAAGGATGCCATCAAAACCAGAGTGCCAGAGTCTCTGTGGAGCAAACTTTACACATGAAAGCGTGTCTCCACCAGCTGTCGCCACCAGCTTCCATCTGCTCTGTGCCTTTGGCCTCTCGCCCTTCCAGATGGGACCTTGATCTCCCATCCTCAGTGGCTGCTGCAAACTTGCTCTCCCCCCTCTGCTCATCTTTTCTGATTTCGCGCCAGTCTTCGGCTGACTTCTATGTTAATCTCTTCTGATGCCCTCAGTCACTGCTCCAGGAACGCTTTTTGCTCCCCTTGCCCCAAAGGGTTTTGTTGTTGTTGTTGTTGTATTTTTAAGGACAAGGAAAAGAAAAAGTTAAGGAGTTTCTGTAGTCAACCTGTTCCTGTTTTCCTAAAGGTCAGCCAACTTGGGGCAAAGGGAAGATCTTTTTCACAAAGTCAAGAAAAGATGGTATTCTTCATCTTCCTTCCTTTAATGAGCTCTGCAAAATTTTGGAATGGTTTCCTGTTAGAGCAGGCATGGAAGCGAGGGACCCAATCTGTAGATGTGTGCTTTCAACAAGGCAGGCATGGAAGAGAGAGAGAGAGGCTATTGACGCAGGCTGTTTCAACCGGTGCCCTGTTCCCACTGGGCAATTCCAGTCGTCCTACTCCTTAATTAAGAGTGAGAGGCTTGTTTGGAAGGTGCTTGCTTTCAGCTGGAGAGCCTTTTAGTCCGCAGTCCCTGAGAGACATTGATTTGTTAAATGGGACCGCCTGCTCAGCCTTTCTGAACGGCTGTTCCAGCCTAAGAACAACCCTGTGAAGTAGATTCAGCGGAGCAGGCCAGATCCTAGCTGATCAGAGAGCGGCTTTGGAGTTGCCTTGATGGCTAAGTCAGAGAGACGGGCGTGGAGTCTGGCTGTTCTTATCCCTGGTGAGAAACGAGCCCTTTGTCCGTGCTAACTCCTTGTTGTTAATCCAGGGCTGAGCCGTTGCATTCAGAACAGGGGCTGGGATTGAGTCTTGGCTCAGTAGCTTTTTAAAATATTGTTAACAAAAGTTGTGTGCCTCCACGTCTCTCTGCCAAGCGATAGCAAGATCCCAGGGGGTTCCAGGCTAGGGTCTGTGGTCCTTCGGAGAATTGAGACACAGTGGAGACTGTTGTAGCTTTAAGAAATATCGTTTATTCACCTGTTTGCATGTTCAGTCTGCATGGAGGGAGTCCGTATCTTACAGCAGGGTCATTTCAAGAGGAGCAGCAGTGCAGCCCTGGAGCCCAAGGCATCTCTTCCAGCCAGCCTTCAGCCAGCCTGCCCAAGATGGACCCCAGTATTTCTTCTTCCTCCCAGAACACCTTGCTAAAAACCTCACTTTTCCTGTCACCTCACATCCAGTTTCTCTGGCAACCTTCCAAACCCCCAGTCTCTGTTCACACAAGGAGGAAGTACAGCTCTCTTGCATTGCCAATGGCCCTTTATTGTTTCTTAATGGCTCTAGTTTGGCCAGGTTGTTTGTTGTTGTTTTTTGTTTTGTTTTGTTTTGTTTTGTTTTGTTTTGCATAGGCTAGCCCAGGAATTCCTCTGCAGCTGGTATCTCTCCCTTCATACCCCCCAAACAATCAAAATCCTACCATTTATTAATTTCTAGGTTTTTTGGGGGGGGCCTCCCAAATCTATAACAATATACACATTTTCTTATTGGAAGATGAAACAGTACAAATCAAATTTTATTATACGGTCACAGACCAGGTTAACACATACAGGTAGTCAAGAAAACATAACACAGGAATAACAAGGATAGGTTCAAAACGGTTTGTGCATGACAGCGATTTAAAATTGGGAACATAGTGAAGTTAGATATTCGCCTTTGCCTGCATATTGGCTTTGGGAGACTCTTGTTTCCTGTGTCTCACGGCGGAAACACACAATTTGGCAACGTTGCTCGTAATTTCAGGAACCTTGTCTTCTAGCAAGGCTCTCATCTGTTGGGGATCTGGTTCATTTTTTAACTTTTGTAGGACAGATGAAACAGTACATCAAATTCATCACCTTTGGGATTAAACAGACCCTTGCTCTCAGCAAATCAAAGGCAAAAATTACCCCCTAAACACACACATCTTGCAGGACCACTTGTCACATCTCCCAAAACCCCTCTTATTAGAATTTCCAGGCTCTCCCTTCCTCAAAGTGATGATCCACAGCTCTCAAAGCTTAGAAATTTTCTATTAGCGCTGACCTCAAGCTCAGCTCAGTCAAAGTAAGTTTCCAGCACAACTAAACTGAAATGAAAGGCTGCACAAATTTGCCTGAACAAATTAATCTGGAATTGGAATTCTGAAAGTGCAAACTGCTGTTCTGAAAGAGAACTTCTAAAATACTCTTTTCGGAGTAATTCTATGTACTTTGATGACAATCATTTTAAATGTTATTGTGACAGGCAGACTTAAATTTGGCCCCCGTATGTACTATAAAATTAAAGCAGTATCACTTTAAAGAGTCATGCCCCCCCCCAAGAATCCTGGGAAATGTAGTTGGTTGAGGGTACTGAGCATTTTTAGGGGATTACTATTCCACACACAGAGCTACAAATTCCAGAGTTCCCAAAGAAGAACAGTGATTGATTGTTAAACCACTCTGGAAATCGTGGCTCTGTGAGGGGATATAGGGATCTCCTAACAACTCTCAGCACAGTTAACAAACTACAGCTCCCAGGATTTTTAGGGGGGAAGCCATGACTCTTTAAAGTGGTATGATGCTGCTTTGAACATATACAGTGGTACCTTGGTTCTCAAACTTAATCCGTTCCAGAAGTCCGTTCCAAAACCAAAGCGTTCCAAAAACAAGGTGCGCTTTCCCATAGAAAGTAATGCAAAATGAATTAATCCATTCCAGACTTTTAAAAACAACCCCTAAAACAGCAATTTCACATTAATTTTACTATCTAATGAGACCATTGATCCATAAAATGAAAGCAATGTACTGTACTATAAAATAAATAAGACAGTATTGTAGATGATGAAAATTAAAATTATTATTTTTTCTTACCAGCACTGATGATAGTCATTGTTTGGATGGGGGGCTTTTATCCATTTCCACAGCCACACCATCCATCCATCCATCCATCCATCCATCCATCCATCAGTAGCTGAACTGAGTTCCACACAGTCACAAAAACAAATTAATCAAAAAAGCCTCAAAAACAAAAACACAAAATAAATAGCAAAAACAAAAGCGCCAAACTTAATCCGTTCCAGACGTCCATTTGACTTCCAAAATGTTCAAAAACCAAGGCACAGGTTCTGATTGGTACAGGTGCCCTGGAAACAATTGCCAACAGCCGCATCGGATGTTCGGCTTCCAAAAAAGTTTGAAAACCTTACTTCCGGGTTTTCGAAGTTTGAGAACCAAGGTAACACTGTAGTACAGATGGAGCCTTAGTTTCATTGACCTTCCCCACCACTTACATTTAATTCAGTCACAACATTGCACTAGATTGTTTGTTCTCTAAGAACAGAGGAACGAACAAAACCAGTAAAACCATCAACTGCCACATACGGAATGAAGGCGTCATTACAACCGAGCTGATGTCAAAATAGCCTTGAGCTGTGACCCACAAAATTTTCAACGCTACACTCACGCAACTGCTGCAAATAGTTAGAGCGATGGTAACAACAGGAAATGGGTGCCACAAACTTGACACGCTTCTAAGGTAAATGGTATCTGGAACAACCTGTTCTCAGTCGTTGCAGCAAGGCAACTTGCTGCAGGGCTGAAGCAGGGTTTCCCCTCACCCCGTGGCTATGCCTTGCAGGGATGTGCTCAATGCTGTTGGGCGCAACAGTCATCATGCTGGAGAGAGCATGCACTGGGAGGAAATGGTCACTCTCTTAATGCCTTGATACCAACTGATGGGAGCAACCGTTCCTGGAATATTGTGCTTGGCTCTGGTCTCTGCACCTCAGAAAGGGCTTTTTTTACAACCAGAACTTGGTTCCGGCACCTCTCAGGTGGGTGCCATTGCCATTCTAAGAGAACAAGGGAGGCGTTCAGGGTGAGTTCCGGCACCTCTTTCTCTTGGAAAATAGCACTGAACTCTGTACATCAGGGAAAGGTGCAGCAAAGGGCAGCCAAAATGACCACGGGGCTGAAAGAACATCCCTGTTGAGCTTTTTTTTTTTGGTGCAGAATAAAGAAAGTGGATGGGGAGGTTGTGTTTCCCCCCCTCTGTTCCTCTCATCATAGTGGAAACCCAGCTCACCCGAATCGTCGAAGATTCAGGACAGGCAAAAGGACGTACACAGAATCATAGCAATGGAAAGGGACCCAATGGGTCACCTAGCCCCAACCCCCTTGCAATTCTTCAATATTTTGCACTGCAAATAGTTAAAACTACAGGATTAACTGCCACACTATGTCGTGGTTGGGGCAAGGAGTTTTGACGGATTTGTGCTGGATAAATCTTCTGATGGGTACTAGTCATAATAGCTCTCTGTTAGCTCTAGGACCAAGGGTAATGGGTGACACAAGTGAGGAGGGGGCTATTGCCCTGTGTTGCTTTGGGGCTTCTGACTGGCCACTGTGATAACAGAATCTTGGCAGAGATTTGGTCTGATCCAGCCGGGCTCTGCCTGTGTTGTTAGTTAGGAACACAGGAAGGTGCTTTATACAGAATCAAGCCATTGGTCCATCTAGCTCAGTATTGTATACCCCAGGGTTGGGGGGACCCTCCGCTCCGCAGGCCAGATTTTGCCCACCAAGCCTCCCCATTTGGCCTGCGAGGCTCTTTCCTCCAAACTACGCCCAGCTGTAGAATCATAGAGGGGCTCTGAGGATCATCTCGTCCAACCCTCTGCAATGCAGGAATATGCAGCTGTCCCTTACAGGGATCGAACCTGCAACCTTGGTGTTGTCAGCACCATGCTCTAACCAACTGAGCTATCCAACATGTGACTCATGCAGCCAATCCTTGCAGAAAGCACTGGCAGCAGCTCCTGGGTTTCAGGCAGAGGTGTTCTCTCTCAGGCCTACCTGGAGGTGCCAGGGATCGAATGTGGGACCTTCTTCACGGAACGTAGATGCTCCCCCACTGAGCTATGTCCGTTCCCCAGTTTTGACTTCTGGCTCCAGTAAAGCCCGTTGCCTAGTGACCTAAGACCGTTTCTCAATGACCGAGTTGCCGCTCAAACAGAATATCGCCTCTCTTGGGTATTTACGCCCTCATTCCCTGCCAGTTTAGCCTTGGTCTTACGAAACTAAAACAGTTGCTTTTGCTCAGAAGCTGCCCTTGCCTGCTGTGTGTGTTTGCTTTTTTTAAAATTTTGTTTTGTTTCTAAAAATGTACTTCTAGCAGGAAACCCTCTGAGGAGCCTTGTCAGTTCTTGGTCGTTGCAGAGATATGAGTGGGCTATTCACACGGATACCGAACCAAACGGCAGATTATGATGCTTCTGCCTCCGCAGGTCCTCTAGGAAGGAGTTGCTTGATAGATCAGCTAGGAAAGGTGAAGCTTTATCTCCTAGCCAGCCAAGATGTGGCATCCGTGGGGGGAAGAACTTGGCAGAGCATCTCTTCTCTCTTTCATCTCTTCCTGTCTCGGCTGGTCCCCAATGCAACTCCATTTTCAGAATTTTCTTAATAAATAAAATTGGACTGAGGAAGAATGAGCACTAAACCGGAGGGGGCTGGCATGACCTCACATGTAAATATTAAAAGCTTGAGTGGGAGGGAATCTACTTTCCTAGCCAGTGCAGGACGAAGGCATAGCTATCAACTGTCCCCATTTTGAGTGGGACATCCCAGAATTACAGAAGTCATCCCGGCTTCTGATTGGATGCCGGAATGTCCCGTTTTTGGCTCCGGTGCCCTGGTGCTAGTCAGTTGACTTCTGTCATAGTGCCAGACCAAAAGACACTCATTTCTTGCGCTTTTGCACAAATCAGCTGGCATGTGCCAGAGAGCTCAACCAAAATAGGCTCATTTTGGGGGGTCTTGCACAAATCAGCTGTCTCATGCCAGAGCGCCAGACCAACAAACACTCGTTTTGGGAGGTCTCCTAATCTTGCATGAGTCAGATGGCTCCCATGAGAGCTCAGGGCCAAAATCGAGCTTCAGGCAGCTGGTGTTTTTTGGGGGGGGACCCCCCAAGGAGCTAGAGAGAACCCTGTTACATAAGCCTGTTGCATTACCAATCTCTATGCAGCCTGAATTCGGTGGTTACAATTTGAGAGTAATGTGCCTGACAGCACAGTAGATTGGGAATGTTAAAAGAAAATCTTTGTTTCATCTGCTGGCAGAAGAAATTCCATAACCCTCGCCAGAAAAAACAACACAAAACTAAAACTGCTTGGGAAACAAGTTAATCCCTCCCACCAAAACTGTGGTCTAACTTTTACTTCTGTCACAGAGGTGATGTCCATAGGATGAGCTTTCCATCTCCTTGAGGGGGGGAGAGCTGTAGCTCGGTGCTAGAACATCAGCTTCACAGGCAGGAGGTCACAGGTTCAATCCCCCCCCCCCCAGCATCTCCAGGTCTGGTTGGGAATGTTCCTCATCTGAAGTCCTGGCGAGCTGCTGTTCATCACTGCAGACCAGAGGTTTCCAACATGGTGCCTTCCAGATGTTTTGGACCACAACTCCCATGAGCCCCAGTCAGCAGAGGGCAATGGCAGAGGATGATGGCAGTTGTGGTCCACAATATTGGCTTCTCCTAATGTAGACTATACTGTGCTAGATGGCCCAAACGCATGCCAGTTTTTTGGGGAGGGGGGGACCATTGGCAAAAGTGACTAGAATTCTGTGCCAAGTATGGCCAGCACTGGATACGGCCCATTTTTTTAAATCATTACTATATAAGGGACCCAGGTGGCGCTGTGGGTTAAACCACAGAGCCTAGGGCTTGCTGATCAGGTTGGCAGTTCGAATCCCTGCGACGGGGTGAGCTCCCGTTGCTCGGTCCCAGCTCCTGCCCACCTAGCAGTTCGAAAGCATGTCAAAATGCAAGTAGATAAATAGGAACCGCTCCGGCGGGAAGGTAAACGGCGTTTCCGTGCGCTGCTCTGGTTCGCCAGAAGCGGCTTAGTCATGCTGGCCACATGACCCGGAAGCTGTACGCCGGCTCCCTTGGCCAACAAAGCGAGATGAGCACCGCAACCCCAGAGTCGGACACAACTGGACCAAATGGTCAGGGGTCCCTTTACCTTTACCTTTATATTACTACACATTTATCTCACTTTTCCTCCAAGTGGCTCAAGGTGACATACACGGCACATTGCAGCCTTCATCGCCACAGTCCTCCTCTAACCAAGTACTGGGGGAAATGAACACAGTGCACTTGTAAGTCATATTTAGATTTATTTATTTTGTCATCTTCTTTTCCCTGTCGCTGTAGATTCATGCCGTACCCTCCCTGCATTGCCATAGCTTTTAGGGCTTACCGGTACTTTGTTTGTTTGTTCTTTTCATCTTGCCCGTGGCAGCTCAAGCAGCAATTCAATACGGCAGACTTTCTGGAGACACAAGACTCTCTTGCAGGGGCATCCTATACTTCCTTTATAATTGCATGCGCAAGAGAGAATGGTACAATTGAGCCACCCAGGATGCTGGACCAGCTTAGAATGCATCCCTCGCCACTAATGCGGGTGAGGTTCCGCCCTGCCAACTGTTGTGTGGTCCTTCCTGGGCATTTTCTGCTCACGAGGCCTTTTCATAAACACGCTGGTCCCACAACCCTGCTTGTATTTTCCTCCCTTCCTGGCGCCAGCAAACCGACAGCTGTCTCCGCGCGCACGTTTGTGATGCCCACTTTGTTTCCTTCCTCTGTCCTCCCATTAAGGCCTACTTTTCGCTTTGCCTTTCCTTGGCTACCGTTGTTTGTTTGCTGTCACTTCTTGCCACTTGTCATACTAGATAGATCACCCTCTTCTTCTGCCGTGCCCTTTGGCCAATTATCCTTCTCTGCCTACCTGCAGATTGGGGGCGGGGGGGGCGGGGAGGGGGCTTGGAGAAAACGCAGCAATAAAAAGCCCTTCGCTTCCCTCCATCAAGACAGTTCTCACTTCTCCTTTTGCAAAAGCAGATTGCGGAGATAAAGCCGAAGATTAATTTCTCTTCTGCTGGGGGTTGGTGGCGTCGGGGTGTGTGGGTAGGTGGGTGGCCTGGGGGGGGGGGTAGAAGCAGATCTGAATAACCCAGAGAAGCTTTTGACAATTCCCACCCCCACCCTTCTCCCACCCTCCAGTGCTCGCCAGCTAGGTGGATGCTAGCTGAATTAGTGGCGTCTTTGAGAAAGGGGGAAATAATTTCACACACCATTAGGGCTGTTGGGAAGCAGCAGGATCAGTTTTTAATGAATACAGGATCAAAAGCATCTTCAAGGCAGGCAGCCGCTGAAAACAAGAGACAGGCCTCGCCGGGGAGGAGGAGGAGAAGACGGAGATGCTCCTAATAAGAAACAAAGAACGGACTCAAAGGCACTAGGGAGCTGGTGCCTCACAACTGAGCATTTTAAAGTATAATTACCTCCTCTCTAAGAAATTAACTTTGATATTCCTCCCCCCTCCCTCCCCCCCAAACAGGTGTACCGGTATATATAAGAGCATCACACAGACGGCATGCAATTAAAATCCCCAGATCGTATTTAAAGGTGATAAGAAACCAACAAACCAAAGAGCTCAGCGGTTGACTTAACAAGACCAAGTTCCCCTCCTCGCAAGCTTGAAACTTTTGAATCTCTGCATCTGCAGCGCTAGGGATGGTGAAGATGTTGCCTACTAAACTAGCCGCAGATGGAAACGCACAGCCTGGGAGCTCCACAACACACTTGCTTAGAGATCTCACCACCCATCAGTGTGTGTGAAACATCCATGCCTTGGCTTGCTGCAATCCAATCCTTGCCCTTTCTCTGTTGGGCTTAGAATAGCACCTGAGACCCAGATGTGGCTCAGGACCAAGCAGAAGGAAAAGAAAAAAAAAGGGCACAACTAGAGGGTCATTTTGAGTTCACTGCATTTAACATACATTACATGTGTGTGTGTTTTTAAATGCCCTGTGCCACTCCCAGCTAGCATTCACTAGCCAAAAGGACCAAGGCAAGAGAACACACAGATTGTTAGGTATCGGTTCCTCAAGGATCTCACCCAGTTATTCAAGCCCTACAGACAAAAACTGATGGTACAAACGTGGATAAACAGAACCTAGTGTCCATTTTAATTGTTTCCTGTCTACATCTATGGCAGTGCTATATTTTAGATCCCTATAAGTAGCTCTGAGACTTTTATAAAAAACAAAATAATAATAAATGTAACGTATAATAATAATTGGTTCTATCTCAGCAGTAATAAGAGGAGCATAACAAATCTTGGAATTTCAAAAAGCAAATTGTCTAGCTAGTTGCTGTTTAAAAGATCAGCATAGGAAGGAGGATTAGGGGGAAAGGGGACAACGACCTGGAGCTGGCTTAGATCATAGAATCACAGAGTTGGAAGAGACCCCAAGGAACATCTAATCCAACCAATAAGCAACTGTTCCATATGGCAGTGTTTCCCAACCTAATCTAGGCAACGGCACACTTGTTTCGTTAAAAAAAATCTCGCGGCACACCACCCACAAAATGGCGGAGGGGAACAGAACAAAATGGCGGCGCCCAGGGGTCACTTACCTTTTTGATGTGGACGGCCAAGCTCCCGCAGCTCTCCTTTCGTTGTAGGCGGCTCTGAGGGGTCCTCGCCGCCGCCGCCGCAGCCGCCATGGCGTGCCAAAAAACCGAGAGCGGGAAGGAGCGCTCTCCTGGCTTCGCTCTCCTGGCTGCAGCGCTGCGGGAAGCAGCAGAGCCGGCCGCCTCCAGCCATGGCGTGCGGGGGAAAGCCTCCCCACCATGGCGAAAAAGGAAAAAAAAAAAGGCGGAAAAGCGGCTGCGGAGCCGCCCGCCTGCAGCCATGGCGGGCGGGAGGTAAACCGCCGCCATGGCGAGGGGAAAAAGCCCCGAAAACCCGCCGGAAAAGCAGCAAAAACAGAAAAAAAGCCAAAAAAAGCGGAGGAGAAGCGGCTGAAGCGGCGCTGCTGAAGCGGACTCCGCTGTCCGCCTGGCCGCGTCTCCTGACCCAGAGTTACCTCTGGGATCAGCTGTAGCGCGGCGTCCTTTCTCCCGCCCACTGGGTCAGGAGACGCGGCCAGGCGGACAGCGGAGTTGGGCGATGGGGGCGGCGTGCCGGGAGCTTCTGCTGCCGGCGCGCCGGGGGCTTCCGTTGCCGGCGTTTTCTCGCGGCACATCAGCCGGTGTCTCGCGGCACACTAGTGTGCCGCGGCACACCGGTTGGGAAACGCTGCCATATGGGGATCGAACCTGCAACCTTGGTGTTACCAGCACCATGCTCTAACCAACTGAGCTATCCAGGCTTCATTGTCACTGGTGTGGTAAACCTGAAGTGGTACAGTCCTGATTTAGGCTTATTTGGCCCTGAGCGAGGGCCAAATTAGACTGTGATATTGGGAAATCTCTTATTGCATCTCCCACAGCCTGTTTGAAACAGGAACGAGGGGCTTGTTGCCTTTCAGATGTTTGGTGAACTCCAACTCCCATCAGCCCCAGCCAGCGGAGCCAATGGTCAGAGGTGATGGGAGGTGTAGTCCAGCAAACTCTGGAATCCCACATGCATCCCAGCGATAGTTTAGAACAGCGTTTCCCAACCGGTGTGCCGCGGCACTGTGCCGCGAGACACCGGCTGATGTGCCGCGAGAAAACGCCGGCAACGGAAGCCCCCGGCGCGCCGGCAGCGGAAGCTCCCGGCACGCCGCCCCCATCGCCCAACTCCGCTGTCCGCCTGGCCGCGTCTCCTGACCCAGTGGGCGGGAGAAAGGACGCCGCGCTACAGCTGATCCCAGAGGTAACTCTGGGTCAGGAGACGCGGCCAGGCGGACAGCGGAGTCCGCTTCAGCAGCGCCGCTTCAGCCGCTTCTCCTCCGCTTTTTTTGGCTTTTTTTCTGTTTTTGCTGCTTTTCCGGCGGGTTTTCGGGGCTTTTTCCCCTCGCCATGGCGGCGGTTTACCTCCCGCCCGCCATGGCTGCAGGCGGGCGGCTCCGCAGCCGCTTTTCCGCCTTTTTTTTTTTCCTTTTTCGCCATGGTGGGGAGGCTTTCCCCCGCACGCCATGGCTGGAGGCGGCCGGCTCTGCTGCTTCCCGCAGCGCTGCAGCCAGGAGAGCGAAGCCAGGAGAGCGCTCCTTCCCGCTCTCGGTTTTTTGGCACGCCATGGCGGCTGCGGCGGCGGCGAGGACCCCTCAGAGCCGCCTACAACGAAAGGAGAGCTGCGGGAGCCTGGCCGTCCACATCAAAAAGGTAAGTGACCCCTGGGCGCCGCCATTTTGTTCTGTTCCCCTCCGCCATTTTGTGGGTGGTGTGCCGCGAGATTTTTTTTAACGAAACAAGTGTGCCGTTGCCTAGATTAGGTTGGGAAACACTGGTTTAGAAAATGAAAGCAGCTGTGTGAGGGGAAGGATCAGGGCTGCAACATTGGTTAACCTCCCTGCTGCATGCATGACATGTACCTATTGTCAGCCATTGCTTAGTGCTGCCATTTTCCACGTGGATGAAAGCTTCCCATGGTAGCTTTTACTTTAAAAATAAAATAAAAAATCCAGGCGATCTATTCACGTTTTTCCTGACATCAAGCCCAGTTTGGCCGCAGCAGACCTAACTAGAAGTTGCATGATGAATGTGCATAATAAAATGGAAACCCACACATGTCTACTCAGAAGTAATTCACATGGAACTCATGCTTATAAATGAGTATAAGATTGCATATGCGCCAACATTTCTCTGATGAAAATAGGGACATCCTAAATTAGTGGTGGTGAACCTCGGCACTCCAGATGTTTTGGAACTACAACTCCCATCATCCCTAGCTAACAGTTCCAGTGGTCAGGGATGATGGGAGTTGTAGTCCCAAAACATCTGGAGTGCCAAGGTTCGCCACCACTGTCCTAAATAATAATAATAATAATAATAATAATAATAATAATTAATAATAGTGTTATTATTTATACCCCACCCATCTGATTGGGTTGCTCCAGTCACTCCGGGTGGCTTCCAACATATATAAAAACATAAAGCATTAAAAAAACTCCTGTGTACAGGGCTGCCTTCAGATGTCTTCTAAAGGTTTTATAGTTACTTATCTCCTTGGATTGGGGGTTGCATAACTCCATACCCAGCAACTTTTCTCCAATCAAAATAGGGACATCCCAGGACCTAAGGGAAAGCGGGACATTCCAGGATCAAATCAGAAACTGGGACGGCTTCTGTAAATCTGGGGCTGTCCCTGGAATATAAGGGACACTTGGTGGGTCTGGGATTGCAGCCAGTCTCAGTCTCTCAGAAGATTATTGTTTTAACTGAAAAGCAGCTGGGGGAGAGTAGGATCAGGGTAGAAGCAACAGCAGGTTGACAAATTGCGGTATGATCTGAAATCAGCCAGAGAGGTTAAGCAGCCCCTTCCCTCATCTGTTCTTCTGCTTGTGATTCCAACTTCCTGCAGCTGTTTTTTATTAAAATAAAATAAAATTATATGCACCTCCCATGTAACATAATGTTTGGCTCCGACATAACTACGTACATATGGAAACAGGAAAAAGCAAGAGCTAATCATTGATGGGGTTCAACAAGATGATCAGCTGTGCAGCATGGGAAGTAATAAGCGTGGGGAGAGCCTCTGGGCACATGCAGAGTGGCTTACAATGCAACTCTCTTTTTAGAAATTAAGCACTTAGGGGTGGGAAAAGGTGGGGGGGAGAAGTAATACATTTTTTAAAATGAAAGTCCTCTGAATGTAGCTCAGCACTTCCTTTGAACACACATAAAAACATTCCTTTTTAGATTACCTTCAGAAAAAATCAGTTGCAAAGATTTCCCAGTGGCATAAGGAGAGGTGAATCAAATTGAGCTCCCATTGTCTTGCTTTGACTGTTGCATAGATAAAAGTCCTATTAAGTCCCTCCAGCGAACAGTGGCAGGGTTTTGTTTGGAATAGTTTTTTGTTTGTTTTGCTAAGACAAAGATTAGCAAATAAGAAGAAATAATTAAATAACTGGTTTTTGTACTGTCTTGATCGTCAGGAGCTTATATGAGTTTTTAATTAGTGCTGCATTTTCAATAAGTCTATCTGTACGTGTTACCGATTCTTTCCTGGATAACGGGGAGATAATTACGCGAATCCTGTTTGGGTTTTCTTTTTATATCTATTTTTTTTTATTCTCTCACTAAAGGAACGGCTGATATATTTAATCATGATGTAGAAATGCTGGCAGCTTTCTCGCAGCCCAGCCTCCCTCTAATTACATTTCTAGGTTTTTAGTAAATTGAAAGGGAAAAACGGAGGAACAAAATAATTAAAAACCGAAGAGGAAGTGAATTTATATATATATATATATAAAAAGCAGACGCTGTTAAAAATCCGCACACGCAACTGCTTTCAAGGACATCGGTTTAGAAACTTGGGGATAAAAGGCTGTCAAAATGCCACCACCAAAGCCATGTCAACGCTCATAAGGTCTGCCGCGGCTTCTCAAAGAGTGGGCGAAATATCCCTAGCCTGTCTCAAAGTGTTCAGATGATTATTAAGAATGTCATGGTAGTGCAGTGGAGGATTCCTGTGGCTCCCCCGGCGTCAAAACTCATATGGCAGTGATGTGTTGTGAGGTTAAGTTCCAAATACAGTGGTACCTTGGTTCTCATACTTAATCCGTTCCGGAAGTCTGTTCCAAAACCAAAGCGTTCCAAAACCAAGGTGCGCTTTCCCATAGAAAGTAATGCAAAATGGATTAATCCGTTCCAGACTTTTAAAAACAACCCCTAAAACAGCAATTTCATGTGAATTTTACTGTCTAACGAGACCATTGATCCATAAAATGAAAGCAATAAACAATGTACTGCAGTCACACAATCAATCAATCCATCCATCCGTAGCTGAACTGGGTTCCACACAGTCACAAAAAAGTGCCGCGAAAACAAAAACGCAAAATAAATAGCAAAAACAGACAGACCTCAGCGTAACACTCAAAACAGAAGTGTGGCCCTCAAATCAGAAGCGTAACACTCAAAACAGAGCTTGTTCAGCTTCTGAAAGAATTTCGCAAACTGGAACACTTACTTCTAGGTTTGCAGAGTTTGGGTTCCAAGTTGTTTGAGTACCAAGGCATTTGAGAACCAAGGTACCACTGTACAGTTGTCTGCATGTGGGACTGACCTCCACAATTGTCTTATGACCTAGAATGCCTCTTAATATTTTTTGAAAACATGTCATGGTTCACTTTGATCCTTTCATCCTCTGAGGGCTATCCGTACTCTCAGATAATGCAGTTTAACATGGCACCTTTGCCCAGTTTTGTTCATTCACCGGTTTGGGGACTTTTATCTCGGCTGACTTTCATCTACACCATGATATCCATATGAAGATCTCTGTGGTAAGAACGTGAACCAAATCACTGCAAAATGCTATCTGGCTGTCTTCTGTGTAGAAGGTGGGTCAGACTCACGTGTGGGCATTTTGTTCTCCATATAGATTACATTTCCTGTATTAGGGTGGCACTTGAACTTTTTCATACTCAACCATCATCTGAGGGGACCAAGGTTGAGAAAGAGTGGCTTAACTGGAATTTGAACTCCCATGCCCAGTATCTCCATCCATCGTTCAGCCTGGAAACTGAGGTCCAGCTCCAAAATTACAGGGAACCCGCTGAAGGCCTTTTCGGTAGTCCCACCCGTCCTGTGGAATGTCCTCCAGTTCCGCCAGATGTCAAAGAGTTAAGCATCTATATAATTTTTTGTAGACCTCTAAAGTTTCAGGAAGCTTTTTAATGTTGATGTTGTTGCTGCTACTGTTGTTGTTTTTCCTGTATTTTTGTTGGGAGCCATCCAGAGTGGCTGGGGCAACCCAGTCAGATGGGTGGAGCATAAGAAAAACACTGTTGTCATTTAAATCTTCCTCTTCTTGTTATTTAAACCTATCACCTTCTGGGTTTGTTTTTTTTTGCAGATATGCACCAAAACAGGTGATGAAGTCAGCATGCATAAAGTTTCTATGGCTTCTGTTTGTGAAGACAGACTGACAACTGTCCAGGAAGGAGGATTCCTGCTCCAGAGATTCAAAGGAACAGTAGAAAAGTGACTGTATTCATGGATCAACAGTGTCTAGCGCAATACAGGACAAACTCTTGGGGGATATGAATGAGGGAAACGGAAAGGGTTCCATGTAAGTACCGGTATATTCCAAAGCTGCTAGATTAACTCCCTGCCTCTCCAGTTGCAACACTAGAGCATCTTGTATAGCAGATCTACATGAAGAAATCTGTTTCTGCACACGGATTACATTCACTTGATCAGTGACTGAAAATGTCTCTCTTGCTGACATGTGTAGTATACCCCTCTGCAGTGCCACAAATCCAACTCAATAGTGTAACACTGGAAAGTGTCGATCACTTCTCCTACCTGGGCAGTTATCCTTCCACAAGGGCCAACACTGATGCCGAAATCCAGCATTGCCTGACAAGTGCAGCTTTTCTCCCGATTGAAGTGCAAAGTGTTTGAGGACCGGGACATTTGCAATGAAACGAAAATGCTTGTTTACAAAGCTATTGTACTTACCAACCTTACTGTATGCTTGTGAAACATGGACTACTTATAAACACCATCTCCGACTCCTCGAAAGATTCCATCAACGGTGTCTCCGAATATTTTTACACATCACTTGGGAAGACAGGCGAACTAATGCCAGTGTACTGGAAGAAGCAAAGATCACCAGTGTCAAAGCGATGATTCTTCAATATCAACTTCGTTGGACTGGTCATGTTGTTCGGATGCCTGAGTATCTTCTTCCAAAGCAACTACTTTATTCTGAACTTAAAAATGGAAAGCGTATGCTGAGATGGATAAGCTGACAGGGCAGATAAGAGATCAAACGAAACAAAAATTTAAAAATGATTGGAATATCTTTAAACAGTATTTGAAAGAGTATTGCGGAGAAGTAAATTCTGGTTTAGAATAACCCTTGTACAGTAAGGAGAAATCTATATATATATAATAGTTCAAGTTGGATGTTTGTTAACGATCGCCTTTCTCCATAACCCCTTGATCGATTCCGTTCAAATTTGGACACAAAAGTTCCATGCCCATATGGGAGTAATCATATGTACTTACATTGCACAAATACCACACCTTTCCCAGGTAAAAATGTGATTTTTGTGCAAAACAATATAGCACCCTCCAGTGGACGTTAATCAGAACAGCACAACACACCTGTTTCTGACCCCTCCTCCTCCTTTCCCGACGTCACTACCACCATCCAATCGACAGACAGATCGCCCACAAACACTACTGCTGGCTCCGCCAGCGGGTATAGAGCCACACCGGGAGGAATCGCCATTTTCGCGGTTTGCGACGCTACCTCAACCGGCTGTAGAGAGAGGCCAAATGACAATGCCGCTACTCACATTTCGGCCCAGATACCACACCTTCCACAGATACAAACGTGCTCCTATAAAAACAAACATACAGGCCACCACTACACGTCAATAACATCGAAGAAGGCCATTGACAAAATCAGGACAAAGAACCTCATAGACTAAAATAGTAGTAATAAACAGTTGTAGAAACGAAGACAAAAATGGGAGGGGCAAACGGAGAACACATGGACTGAACTTCAACGAGATAAGGTGTAAGTAAACATACGCTTTCTCCTTCATACTGTGTCTTACTTTTGCATTTTACCAAATCAGCCACAGCAAGGTGTGGCCGGGTCAGCTAGTATTAAAATATAGTAGAAAAGTAGGTTATACAGATATGTTATGACAGGCTCTCACTTACGCAAAATAGAGGAACCAAGTAAGAAGGGGAGGGAAATCAGATGTAAATGGACTATAAATGAATCAAACGATTAAGAATATATATTTGTTTTCCTTATTTTGTTTTAGAATCACATGTTTAATGACAGGAAAATTTGAAATGTTATAATGTGATTTTATGAATATTTGTTAAAGGAAACCAATAAAGATGAACTGCAAAAAATAATAATATGGAAAGCGTAATGCTGGTGGTCAACAAAAGAGGTTTTAAGACTCTCTCAAGGGAAATCTTTAAAAATGTAGTATAAACACCGACAACTGGGAAACACTGGCCTGTGAGTGCTCCAATTGGATAACAGCCTTTACCATAGGTGTAATGGACTTTGAAGATGCTCGAACTCAGGACGAAAGGGAGAAACATGTAAAGAGGAAGGTACATTTGGGAAACCCTCACTGTGATCAACTCCCGCATGGAAACCTACCGGTATGTCCCCACTGTGGATGGATGTGTGGATCCAGAACTGACCTCCACAGTTACTTACGGACTCACTGTTAAGATTGTGTTCATGGAGGACAATCTTACTCGGCTATGAGTGATCGCCAAAGAAGAGAGAAAGAAGAGTATACATGATACAAGTAAAGACCCTCATGTTTTTTCTAAAAGGATTTGTAATCTTCACACTTGCACCCACAACTCTCTTAAGCATTTTTATGCTCTCTGCCCTTCCTCAGTAGATATTCTCTCACATATGAGAACTGGAGACAGATTGGTGGAATTTCCATTACGGGCTCAAGAACGAGGCAGGGGAGATTTATCCAGTCTCTCAACCTCAGTTTCCTGATCTGTAATATGAGAACAATAATAAGATTGATTTACCTATTTCATTTTAGGAAGAAAAGCAGTTGTAATAACAAGCGCAAGGTGCAGTTAAGAAGCCTGCTATAAAAAAGAAAACCAACAACCTGTAGTATCCTACCTTAGAAGAATTAAATATTGCCTGTGGACACCTTGAAAGTCTCCATCTTTAACCCCCTCAAAGTTTCATTCAAAAGCCCATGCTGAGTAGGCAGTACCTTTGTGGTTTAATTTTATACAGGTTGCTCATGAGTCTCAGAGTTCAGAATCAAAGGATTCCTTTTGCTCCTAAACAGTCTGCTTCATGGATTAAAAGCAGGAATTCATAAACACACCATGTTGCCAGCAGCAACCATACATTTATTTCTGACAAGAGCTGCGTGCCCATTGAAAGAGCGCAGCTTCCTTCCCCTGCAATCACAGTATGAAAAGGCCACTCACTGTTCCACACTTTGGTATGGGGGCTCTTCTGCACACACACTCTCCTTCACTGGAGGTTTTTAAGCAGAGATTAGATGGCCTGGCCATCTGTCATGGATGCTTTAGTCGAGATTCCTGCATTGCAGAGGGCTGGATTAGATGACTCTCAGGGTCCCTTCCAACTCCACAATTCTATGATTCAGAGGAGGATTGGAATTCTGGTCTCTCCTTTTGCATCAAGCGTTAAAGGAAGTCAGAAAAGTGGCGGGGGGGGGGGAGCTTCTGCCCTTTCCCGATTCTTCAGCTACCATTGGCTCATCTGCTCTGATTTTGGGAATGTGATGAACAAAGTATGTGACCAGACCCTCCAAGTGTCCCTATTTTCCAGGGACAGTCCCAGATTCACAGAAGCCGTCCCAGTTTCTGATTTGATCCCGCAATGTCCCACTTTTCTTTAGGACAGTGATGGCTAACCTTGACACTCCAGGTGTTTTGGAAAACAACTCTCATCATCCCTAGCTAACAGGACCAGTGGTCAGTGATGATGGGAGTTGTAGTTCCAAAACATCTGGAGTGTCAAGGTTAGCCATCACTGCTTTAGGACGTCTCTCTTTTTATCGGAGAAACGTTGGAGGGAATGAAGTTATGCGACCCCCTGAGTCAAGGAGATAAGCAACTATACAAGCTTTAGAAGACATCTAAGGGCAGATCTGTATAGGGATATTTTTTTTATGCTTAATTTTTTTTATGCTTTTATATATGTTGGAAGCTGCCCAGAGTGGCTGGGGCAACCCGGTCAAATGGGCAGGGTGTAATAATAATAGGATAAAGTCCCTACCAGAGAAGAATGGCAGATTAAGTTAATGGACTATGCCGAAATGGCAGAAATGACTGGAAGAATCATAAATCATGAAGACCAAAATTTTAACAAGGAATGGGGAAAATTTATTAATTTATCTTAAAAAAACATTGTGAACAGTTTAAATCGTTAGCAGGGTTGGAATAACACTTGTAGTTTAATGGTGAATTTTGGATATATTGGATATGTAAAAGATTTGGATTATTATAAAAGATGCAGGAGGAAATGACTAACAATAGGACCCACAAAGGATAGGAAGTCCAGGAGATTCTTCGGCATCTTGTTTTTATGTTGCATGTTGGATATGTGACTGTAAAATTTTAATTTGAAAAACCAAATAAATAAATGTTAATATTAATAGAAGAAATAGAATAGGACGACCCTACTGTATTTTCATCAGAGAAATGTTGGAGGGTCTGCACTTAAGGAGTTGTGCTTTTGACATATGTAACTCGTACACAGTACCTGTAGTCACTCAGAATAGGAAGCCAGGGGCTTTAAACGCTTCTGAGGAACTACTGTGCACCGTCTGCCTGCCGCACCTCCCCTTTATGCTTCCCCACCCCGTTAATCTAAAATCAGCATTTCGACGAATTGCTGTTTTTCCCGCCAATTTTTCTTTCCAGGGAAGGTCCCTTGCGGCGCATGCGCAATACCTCCCCTCCTCCTGTTGAGTGAATGAAGCGTCGTGGCGACGTCACGGGAGAGTCCCGGATGTGTCAGGTCAGGGCGCTATGAGGAGACCACAAGGGGACGGTCGCAGCTACCGCATATCGCTATCAGGTGAGGTGGAAAGGGCGACGGATGTGGCTCGCCGTGCCGTAGGGACAAAGGGAGACGTATATTAACGGCCGCGGGCGATCGGCCGCAAGATAATGAGCTGGAAAGGCCTGACGCAGGGAGAAGGGGCGGGGCAGAGAGAAAGAAGCCTCGGGCGAGAGGTGCGCATGCGCGCGCCGTGTGGTTTATGTGCCGGTGGAACTGCAGGCGCATGCGCCTTAGGTTCAAACGGTTGCCGGGGAGCTGCGCAGGCGCCTTACTGTGCAGTCGCGTCGTGCGGTTGAAGGAGGCGCAGGTGAGGTCCAGGGCACGCATGCGGCGCCAAAAGTTTTGTAGCACGCCGCCCCACTGCGCATGCGCAAAGGGGAGTGGAAGGGCAACAGCCACATCCTGCAGCTTCCTGGCTTCCCTTCTCCCTTCTCCTCTCCCCCCTCCCGCACCTCCTATCCCTTTCCTGTTGCGCTTGCGCATAATGTTGCTGCAGGGGCCTTGCGGAATAATGATCCTCTGCAGCTGCGCAAGGGGGAAAGAATTGCAAGAGGAGACATGCTGCCAAATAGTGAGCCGCGAGTGCTGTTGCTAAGCTTTCACAAGGGGAAAGGAAGAAGGGGGCCAGGAATGATGGTGGAGTAGAGAGGGAGGGGTTTGCCTTTTTTTGCCTACGTTAATACCCCACTCACCTCACCTGCCTGGGTCACTGGCCTACTACCCCTGATTATTCTGATAGCGAACAAAGTGGCAGAAGTTACTTACTGAGGCCAACAGGTAAGAGCTCCATCCTTCTGATACACCCCCCCCCTCCTGAATGATGGAAAAAGTGGTTGGGAGAAATAGATCTGTACTCCTTACGTTAATAAAGGAATTGTCTGGTGAGGCGGCGTTTGATCCTTGAAACCTTGACTGGGATCTTGTATGGTCCAATGAGTTTTGGTTTTGGGAGACATGGTGTGAAATCACTGGTAAAAGCCTGGAGGGTGGGGGAGAAAAAAGCCAGGTAGTCTGTGGGTAAGGGCTTCTACTTCCCACACCTGTTAAAATGGTAATGATAGCATCAAGTTGTTGTTGTTTTTTTGGTAGGGATCGGAAACTTTAGGATCAGAGATCATACCAATGAATGGGTGGGTGCCCTGTGACAGGTTTACATGAGTTGGATTTTGAGTTCCCTCTCTTGTCCACTACACAAGTCAGTTGGAGTTGTGGAATGTGTAAGTTTACTTTTGAAAACTTAGAGCCTTTGAGGTGGAGAGTTAGAAATCAAAATAGAGGCCCTTTTCATATACTTTGCCACCCCATTCATTGATCCAGTAAAGAATGATAATTTTCATGATGAGTGCGGTGCAGTGAGTTTAATTCTGAAAGGAAGAAAAAGAAGAGAGGCATAATAGTTATTTCGCAGTTTAACTTACCATTACTCCCAGAGGTCTGAGAGAGCAGATAAATGGACTAACTAGATTAAGAATCAAAAGTGGCTCCTATGTTGTGTGGTAGTTGCATATGAGGGAGAATTTTTTGCAGCTTCAGCTGTCACAGTATTGTAGTAATGGGTAAAGCTGCAGCTGCTGAAAGTTTTTCTGCTCTGCAGCTGCTGGAGACATAGGAATCTCTTCTTCTGTATTGAAACTGACCGTCGTAACGTCTGGACAAACCATAAAATACAGAAGTGGTCAGCACCTCTAGTCTTTGTTGTTGCTGTGCCTTTTTTTGACTTACAAAAGTGCTGTCTTGCTTATGTTGTCGTAGCACCTGTGTAACTCATCCAAACTGTTTTCAAACCATCTGGAGGCACAACCAAAATAAGCAACTGAGTGTACTTAATAAAGGGTTGTGTGCAAAGCAAACTGATAATCAAGAGATTTTAGACTTTTAAGCCACCCAGTCCCCAAAAGTTCTGAATGTATAACAGCATTTAATATTAAAAAGGCTCCATTTGGACATACCCTCCACGAAAAAACCCCCAACCCACACCTGTTAAAAGCACATTCGTTACTCATTCATATGACCACTTGGCTAAACAAAGATTGTCCATCACTTGCTAAGTATTTTGAGACTTAGGCTCTGATGGTACTTCTGGGAAGAGGACCATAACTAAGATGTGGGTGTGAAATCTCTCAGCGTGCCTTACCATGGTATTTTGGCATACTTCTTAGGAGAAAGCTTGGCTCAGTCAGTTATGTTTGGAAGCAGGTGAGAGTAGAGAGAAACCTAGGAGTAAAGTGTTACTGGAACAAGGAGTTGATGGAAGAGACGGTGATGTGCTAGCATCACGCCAAATCACTCTTGTCAGCATTTCTCACCAAGCTGTGAGGGGATTTATGGGTAAGTTACCAACTGCATGGCATGCAGAGAGGGTGGGAGTGATAAGTTAAAAGCAGGTTTTTTTTAAAAATAGCCATTCAACTGGGCACCCATGATGGGTATGAATTGCTTCCAAGTGATCAGGCAGGGAAGCTTTTGTAAAGTGGTTCTTATTTTCTTTTCAGCCAAACATCATTAACATTGACATGTGTGGGCAGCAAAGCTAGTGGAAAAAATAGTGTGAACTAGTAATTCGGTAAAGTTATTTGGAGGACTGTCTTAAAAGGTCTGGAATAATGGCTGCTGTACAAGGAGTAGGTTGCCTGTTCTGTGGATTGCTAAGGGATGTTCCAAGCTAAAAGCTGTGTTGTGAAATTTTGGGCTTACAACTACCAAAGCATAATTCAAAAATCTATTCAAAGTGGGAAGCCAGTTGGCCTAGAGAATGTAGAATTCCCTTTGGCATTTTAGGAAAAAGATCAGTGTCGGTTGCCTGAACATTCCAAGCTACCTAACAGACCAAACGGAAGGTGCCTGACTTGCTGGGTGGCACTTCTCACCCTTCTCCAAACATACTGTAAGAAAAGGATGGGGCAGGGGTTTAAGAGGATTTTGGAATTCGTGTTAGAAACTCCCCAGGCACGTTTTGTGACTGGAGCTGGTCCAGTTGCCACCACATGGCATCTCTGGATGCCAAGTTGGCGACCGACATCTCCATCTGGTTGGCCTCTCCAGCTTTCTTAAGCAGAAGACGTTATTTATTGCATTAATATACTGCCTTTTTCTCCAGGGAGTACATGGTTCACCCCTCTCCTCAGTTAATCCTTACAACGACCCTGTGAGGTAGGCTAGGAGGTTATGACTGGCCCAAGGTCACCCAGTGATTTTCATGACTGAGTTGGGATTATCCCAGTCCTAGTCCAGCCACTATATCACACTGGCTTCCTAGGGTACTTCTGCTATGGGGCAGCTCTCTCTCTATATATATATGGGGAAAGCAAAATGTCACTTAGAGAAGGATCTAAAATATTTTATCTTGAATTTGTTCCCCCCCCCCCCCCGGATTGTTCTATTTGATGTGTTAATGTGCTGTATGTAAACTGCTTTGAGATTTTTTTCTTTCAAATATCAAACGGTATAGAAATGAAAAGAAAAGAAGAATAAATTTCATTGGGTGGGGGGGGGGCAATAGGGCTTAGACATTCTGTTGTGGCGACCGTAACCTAGGTTTAAGGCGCCATTTGGCGATTAGCTTATATATCTGAGTTCCTAACACTGCTTGGAACAGAAACTCCCCAGAAATGCTTTCCTTTTAACACCTGATGCAGAGAGCTATTATAGAAGTTTCGCATGCTTTATCTGCTTCTGTGCTGTACCATTTGAGACTGTATGTGGAATCAAATGTTTGAATACTCTCCCACTTAAAAAAAATAGGCTCTTCACATTCAATGCAAGTGTGTCAGGGAGAGGACTAGCTTATAATCTCTTCCCTAATATAATAGTTCTGAATGTGTTGTAGAGTATTTTCTGTGGGGAAGCATTCAGGCATTTAATCCTCATCTGCAGTCTGAAATGATACAGCCCAGCAACATAGACAGGTTAGACACCTGTCCACATGTGTAATCTCTAACAATTGCCCTGGGCAGTTGAACAAGCTGCTTTAATGGAGAATTGGTCAGTGAATGCCAGTTATGTAAGTAAGGAGGCGTTGGGAAAGAACGTGTCTCCTCTGAGGAACGTTTGCCTTATACTTTGAGAACCACCACCGTATTAGGTGGTTGTTGAGTCCTGATTGAGGGACGGTATAATCCAGATTGTCCCTTCCACTGATCTATTAGACCCTAGCATGCCAAAATTGACGGGATGATCTTCCCTGCCTGCCCGCCCATCCTGAACTTCAGAACAAAATATTTTTTAATGTTTTATGTACCATAGTAACTCAGCCAGCGGCTAAAGGCAGGTGATTGGGCAAGGAAGCGTTTGTGAAATCTAAAACAGTAGTTTATCTAGCCATTGATGTGATAGATATAACTAACTTACATATATGGAAAGGCAGACTACTTTTTTTTTTTTTTAGGAGCTGCCATCTAATTTGCAAGAATTTACACTAAGCCATGCGAATACAATTTTGCTAAGATGGTTCTTGTAACTGAAATTCAAGCAAATTTGCTGTGAGAGCTACGGTTTTGAAAAATAAGGCCTGCCCTGCTGCTGCTACTACTTCCTCCTATTTATCAATCTGAGAATGCTTCTAATAATTCAAACTGCTCCATAGCCTTTGCACTTCCAAGAGACCTGGGACGGAAGGTTGTTGCTGCTTGCCTTTTCTAGATCGGAAATGGAGGTTGAGAGATAAGTGACTTTACTCAAGACCACAAAGTTGCTGTGTTCAGACACAGTGCTAGGCCGCATAGGATGGTTTGTTTAAAATACTATGCACAAGCTGTGTGCTGGTGCCTGCAGCTTGAGCTCCCCCACTTTACTCCTCATTCAAGCAGGGAGCCATACCACAGAGCAGCTGGCTTATAGCATTGCATCCAAATCAGCACTTGGAAGTTTCTCTCCAGATAAGCCACGATTGGGAAGCCATAGTTTTTCCCTTGGCTTCCCAGTTGTGGTTTCTTTGGGCCAAACACCTGCTGGTTCAGGTGCAATGCTGAACTATCTGTTCTGTGGTTTGCTTGACTGAAGGAGGTGTGAAACTGGAGCAATCTGACCTTCTTCCATCACCACACAGTTTGCGCCTGGTGTGCTTAAGCATATGCTATTTTGTGGCTTAGTATTGCACCCAAATGTAGCTGAGGTGAGCTCTAATCTATATCTGACTGCTTTGTTCACTTGATTATACATCCGCCCCCGCCCTAAATACAATAAATGGATTGGATCAAATCCTGTAGTTCTGCTTATGGTTAACTTAACAGATGTGTATAGTTTGGTTCTTTCTGTGTCTGCAATTAGGGCTGCCCTTGGATATACAAGCAGCAAACCATAGTAAGTAGATATGGCATAAATCAAAGATGGGGAAGTGGATTCTGTTGGTGGGCTGGATCCTTATGACCTTCTACTCTCTACTGGCCAAGTTTGACAAGAGGGCAGGACTGCCCACATGCCAGTCACCTGATGTCACAATGGCATTGGATGACCCGTTTTTGCCAATGCAGTTAGAAGTCAAACCGCGTATTGGCAAAGGCACTGCATTTTGCAAACACTGATGAACAGCTGATTTTCAGGTCTTGCAAAGTGCTGTGCATGGGGCTTTGTACAAAACTTTGATGGTGGTGGTGCTAGGTACTACCGATCAGTGGCTGCAGACCCCCTTTCGTCCCATCTGTCTATACCTGCCCCACACCTGACAGGTGTTAAATATGTTTGGCCCCCTTGTGCGCCCTATGGAGAAGCCTGCAGGCCACAGGTTCTCTGCCCCTGGGTATTTGCTTAGTAAATGGATTTGCTAAGTAACTAGAAGCAGTTCATGTTTTGGATTTGCTAAGTAAGTAGCATCAGTTCATGTTTTAGAGCATGGCTTTGGTGGTGTGACTTGTCTGATGGATCTAATAGAGTAGTAAGATCCCATGCCATCCCTCTCCGAAGTTCTACATTTTGTGCCACTGTTCTTGAGGAGTCTGTGCTACAGAAACATCAATAGTGTTTTGTTGCTTGCCTCTTTTTGTGAGATCAAGGACTAATTAAATTGCTTTAGGCAGTAGAGCTTTAGATACATTGTGGCCTGCAAATGAGACAACACCAGAGGCTCTTAAAAGTTTGCTAACAATTTTTTTTTTTTTTTAAGCCTTGCACGCTGAACTTCCTTTTCTCCTGCTCATTACTACTGGCCTAACATAATGCTGACTTCTAAGTACTCCCCTCTCCCTGACTACTGTGAGTTACGATGGCAACCCTCACCGCTAGTTGCATGATATTATAGCGCTTACACTGGGTAGGACAAATGAAACATGCATGGGCAGGAATTGTTGGTCAGAGGAAAAATAATGGTGGTTAGTAAGGCCTGTTGTAGTGTCCCTGCAGTGAGCTCCGCCTACATGGTGTGATCCCACCCCAACATATTGGTCTGCTGTTGGGGGCCACCATTCTCTTACCCATAGCTACTCATCCACTGCCTGGGAACAGTTGAGGGATAAGATTGAGGGATAAGTAGCATGACAGATTAAGTGCTCAAGCCATGCTGTGTCATACAAGTGGTTGTATTGGCAAAGCAGGGGGGGGGGGAGTGCTCTTCTATACCTGTCCAGGATCTCCTTTTTAGAGAAAGATGGGGTGATTTTGCATTCCATTAAAACAAGTAAACAGGCAAAAAGAAACCAACCCTGACTGGGAATGATTTCTGTCGTGACTCATACATATTTCAGAAAGGCTAGAAAGCTATTTGCCAAGGATGCATTCTTCTTGAGCTTCTACTTGCCTTCCGCACTGCATTTAGATTTGGAAATGCTCCTAGTCCTAGAGAAGTGGACATGTGCGAATTCTCAAGGAGCATTGCAAGTATTCTCGTTAGTGTAGGGTAGGCCTGGGCGACGTACCAGTACATTGCCTGAAACTGCTTTAAAGTTAAAATCGTGAGACCGATTTCGGAATTTCCAATCAGGCAGTGCATCGCAAATCCCCCCAGCCCTGCTCACAGCCAACATCACACACTTCAATCAGGCCACCCGATAGTCACCTGCTGGTCACCCACTCCCTCCCTCCGCAGCCCAGCCACCAGCCTCAAAAGTGGGGCTTGTCTGCCAGCCAGCCGGTGCCTTCATTTCTTTCCCTGGCTGAACAAACACTGGCAGGCTGCCTCCTCTTTCTGCTCCTCCTTGCGCCAAGCGGGACGGTGGCTCTCAGTAGCCGCTGCTTGAGCAGCGAGACTATTGTAGGAGTGAGCCATGGCTGGCAGTTCTGGGGAGGCTGGTGGCTCCGCGGTGCCATGCCATGTGGTGCCCTGGCTGCTGCACTCCTCCTGGGGCAGCGCTGCCCACCTGGCCTTTCCAGGAAGAGGCAGAAGCTGTTGCATGGTGATGCCAATCATCTCTAACTGGCAACTGCCTTCTTCCTCCCTGCCTCCTTTCTGACATCATAATATACCGCCATACCGCAAAGTTTAGCTAGCAATATATTATGATGTTGGAAAGCAGATATCGCCCAGTCCTAGTGTAGGGGAAATCTAGCGGTGCCTAACTTGTTTTAGCTTTATAGCCTGGCCCATCACAAGGCTTTGGGAAGGGGCACCTTTTCATACTATTAAACGAGAGTCATGTTCTGGGAGCCCACATTCTAAATTTGGCAAAGCCAAGACATCCAAGTTCTTGGCTGTGGCTCTACTATAAATAACTCACAACTCGTCAGCTCGCCCCAGTTCCAGTCTCCTCCTGCTACAATATAGAAAGAGATAAATGCCCATTTAGTTATCCATTAATTGTGATAACTCTTCTCCCTCTCGCTTCAAATACTTCTGTATTGGGAAGGCAAAGTTGATATAGACCCTCCGCTGGGACCAGTTAGTTCAGCCAGCCAGAACAAACATTATTTAGTTTAGATTAACTTGCCCAGTCGAGAGGGCTCTGTACAGGTATCAGCGCTTGAAATAAAACCAATACATAAAATAAAATTGCCTCCTTGCTTGCCTCCCCTCCTGCTGTCTCTCTTTTTCTCCAGCCATTGAAATGCCTCTGCTAAATCCATCTTTCTCCAATTGCTGTGATCACAATATCCTTTTCCGTCAGCTCCCTATACTTTGGCTACTCCTCACAGATCTGCTTCAATCCTTTCACATATCTCCCTGAACCTGGAAGTTCTTGCCGCCAAGTGAATTGTGGTGGGTAACCACCAGTGAGAGGTTGTGAAATAACCTTACTTGGGAGGCTCGCCTGGTGTCATGGTCTTTTCTAGGCCAGGTAAAGGACCTCTTTGTTCATCCAGACTATTAAATACCTTAGCCTTGAGTTCTTTTTCAAACACAGTTTTATTTTGGGATGTGTCTGCTGTGCTTTGTGGTATTTATGTAGTTCCCCCAACTTAATTGTTTTATTTTCCTTTATATTTCTTTACTTGGAATGCCAGTTGATTTTTACTTATTTATTGTAAAGTGCCCAGAGTATTTTCTATGTTATATAGGGCATGGGTAGGCAAAGTAAGGTCCGGGGGCCAGATCCAGCCCAATTGCCTTCTAAATCCGGCCTGCGGACGGTCCGGGAATCAGCGTGTTTTTACATGAGTAGAATGTGTGCTTTTAAATAAAACTAGCTGACTGGGCCACACCTTGCTGTGGCTGATTTGGTGAAATGCAAAAGTAAGATACAGTATGAAAGAGAAAGCGTGTGTTGTGCTGTGCTGTTTAACGTCCACTGGAGGGCGCTATATATATTTTTGCACAAAATCACATTTTTACCTGGGAAAGGTGTGGTATTTGTGCAATGTAAGTACATATGATCACTCCCATATGGGCATGGAATGTTGTGTCCAAATTTGAACGGAATCGATCAAGGGGTTACGGAGAAAGGCTATCGTTAACAAACATCCAACTTGAACGATTTTATATATATGCATCTCTGGGTTATTTGTGGGGCATAGGAATTCATTCATCCCCCCCCCTTTCAAAATATAGTCTGGCCCCCCACAAGGTCTGCGGGACAATGGACCGGCCCCCTGCTGAAAAAGTTTGCTGACCCCTGTTATAGGGTGTCATATAGGTGTGTGTGCATCATTTCTCCACCTCTTTTGCTTTCTCTACGTAGTCTACTACTTACTCTTTGCTTTTTCCTCTCTGTTCCTTCTTCCATTCTGTTCCCGATGCCTCCTGCACCTCCTTCAAGCAACTCCTTCATCTCCCTTCATTGACTGCTCTATCAAACCTCTTTCTCAATCCATCCGTAACCTCTCCCTTCCACCTCTGTCTTGCCTAACACATAAGAGATTGTAAGGTCTTTTTGTTAAGGTAACCACAGAAGCACCAACTCTGAATCAATGTGCAGTGGTAGTAATAGGTCATAGCTCTTCTGCAGATGGAAAAGAAGTAGAAATACTCATTTGTAGCTTGCAAAAAGTGAGTTGGCTAAACGCTGCAAAATAAGTTAGCACGGCTTAAGGGAAAGAACTTGTGTCAAAGTCTGAACACAAGTAGGCACTAGAGAGTTGCTGTGCTTAGTTCAGAAGAAGAGCAGCAGGTTGTCCTGAATCAAGACATTTTGGGAAACAGCTGAAATACTGGAGCCTTGCAGGAGAAGCACTTGGAGTTCTAATCTGAGGGTATAAATTAAATATCCATTAGGCTGCATTCTTTTTTAGCCTGGTTTAATGATGGCTGATGAAAACCCTGCAAAACTGCAGGGCTTGCAAAGAATGTTTGCTTTCTTAAGCTGGAACAACATGCTGCTGTTATAATATTTTGCTAATTAGTTATAAAAATATACAAAAGAAGAATGGGGGGTGGGAGAACTACACATTGTCACCAGGTTTCCAAACCCCAGCTGCCTCTATTTCTCTTTTTCAGAGTAGTATTGAGAGTGTGTGTGTGATTTGTACAGAAGTAGTTGTAGACAGGAGTGGGAGTGCTTAACCCTTTCCCATGCCCACCACTTTTGCAATCTCCCTGTCTCCAGTGATGAGTGTGGGAAGGTTTGAGCCCATCTTACCCCTTTTATTCCCTGCAAGCTGGTCACGACCTGCCAGCATTTTTTCAGTGGAGAAGTAGCTCTGACGCTGACAGTTTGGGAAGATGCCATATTCACATCTAGGTATTGAAGGCAGGTACCCAATTTCTCCATGCTCACACGTTTTAAAGGGGGAAAGCTGTGATTTATATATGCATGTACCTGTATCTGGCACATGGTATCACCTGCACATCTGAATTGTACTTGAGCATCATTAACTAAGTACCAAAACATTTGCTTAAGAGGAATGCCTCGGATTTTCACCATCTTTGTGAATCCTCTCAAAATGTTCCTGAATTTGGTCCATTGTCTTCTATCTTTACATATGATTAATATTACAAGTCTTTGACATGATCCTTCTTGCTTGCTAACAGTGTTTGAAATTTTCCAGGCGCATTTTGCACCTGACTATTGGCCACTTGCGACTAAGTGAAGATGCCCGGGCACCAGAATGGTGCCTGACGTCTCCACCATCTGGAGTGCATGCCTGGGGATCCTTGGATCTTGACTGCTTTCACACACTAGCAACACATCCTGTAGATTTCTGTCCATTATATTTTATCTGCACAATGAGAATGAATTTCAGAAACCAAAAAAGTTGTATTGAAAAATATAAACCCTTAAACCCTGGTTTAAGGAGCCATTTGGCGCCTAGCTTATATAGCTGAGTTTCTAACACTGCTTGCAAAGTTGAGTGGCCAGCTCATACAGGGAACTTTCTGGAATACATGGCTCATTTAGTTTAGACTTAATCTTTAATCTGGAAGCTCTCCGTTTCTAGCTGATTTGAACTACTAGAAACCACTTTGGCAAGTTAATGAGGGGAGGGCCCAAGTCCCATTACTCCCCCCCCCATTTAAATGCTTAGAAGCCATTTTATCAATCAGTCAACCAACCAACCAATCAACAGGACTCCTACAAGATTTCAGTTTCACAAATATTGATCATTCACCTGCCTGATATTGGCAACTGAGAGGGCTGTGTGTTAGCTGCCAAGAAATCAGTTGCTAGCATAAAGGTTTAGTTGAGTTTCTATATCACTGAAAGATTAATGTAATTGCCTCCTCATCCTACCCAGTTTTCCCAGTAAGTACCTGGAGAACCTGGTGAAGGCTAGTAATTAAAGGCACACTCTCAAAAATGAGTGTTTCCTAGGAAATTGTTAACTTTGGAACTGATTATCACTGAACTCACAGATTACTTAAATCAGGGTTTCCAAAAAATACAATTACAACATATAGCATCTGGCAAGTGCACCACAATTGCTACAAAAGGCCAAAAAATTATTAAGTGGTCTCCACCCAGACCCTCAGCAATTTTCAAGCGGTTCATGGGAGGAAGGTTTGGGAACGACTGACATGGGAATGACTGACATGCAGCTGTTATATAGATCTTAATCCCATGTGATTCCCCAACTGTAGCCTGCAACCTCAGCAACTTTAACTACAGATACTTGATATATTGCAACTGAGGAGCTCATTAACACCCTTTTTGTTGGCCAGGTCCTGAGGAACGTGTGTGCACACGCAGCTTCACATATGTGGATCACTTTATTACCTTCTGTAACGCTGAAGTTAATGTGGCAATCTCCACACAAGAGCTTTTCTTATGTTTGCTGGAGCCAGGCCAACTTCTCGCTCTGAGTCTTGTGTGTTTAATTTTGGACCCCCAATCTCTTTCTTGCCAGATAGGCGTGTTCCTTAGGGCATTTGAGCACTTGCTGCTTATGTTTTACTGTCTTTTCTCTTGAACTGCAGCTTGCCCTGATAGAGCCTTCGGATTTTTATTTCGTAATAAGAAATGAGATGCATACTGCAAGTAGTATTTCTGTGCATCTGTAAAGATCTTTATTGGGTGTGGAATGTTAAAACGATGCACTTCTATGGTCCAGCTGGAGGTTTTTGTGTAACCTCACTTTGCCAAAGGGTACGCGGGTGGTGTTGTGGGTTAAACCACAGAGCCTAGGGCTTGCCGATCAGAAGGTCAGTGGTTCGAATCCCCGCAACGGGGTGAGCTCCTGTTGCTCGGTCCCTGCTCCTGCCAACCTAGCAGTTCGAAAGCATGAAGTGCAAGTAGACAGATAGGTACCGCTCCAGCGGGAAGGTAAACGGCGTTTCCGTGAGCTGCTCTGGTTCGCCAGAAGCGGCTTAGTCATGCTGACCACATGACCCGGAAGCTGTACGCCGGCTCCCTCGGCCAATAAAGCGAGATGAGCGCCACAACCCCAGAGTCGTCCATGACTGGACCTGCTGGTCAGGGGTCCCTTTACCCTCTACCTTTACACTTCTGGTAAGAGGCTGTGGAAAGAATAACTTATTTGCTGATGCATTAAAGAGAGGAATGTCTCTCTCCTGCTTTGATTCAAGGCATCTGTTTCTCTACTCAGTGATCACAGTGTTACCAGGTCATGAATTCTGAAAACCAAAATACAGTGTTGGGGCACCTTAAAGATGAAGCTGATCTTTAAGGGGCCCCAAGACTTCGTCTGTTGCAGATAACACAACAAACAGGACCAGTGTTAGAAATTAGCCAGGTGCGTTTTGTGGCTGGCGCAGGTCTAATTGGGACCATGTGGAGATCTCTGGATGCCAGGCTGGCAACTGGGGAAAGCAAAATGTCACTTAGAAAAGGATCTGAAATATTTTTCTTGAAGCTTGAATTTGTTTTATTCTAGATTGTTTTATTTGATGTTTCAATGTGTTGTGAACTGCTTTGAGATTTGTTCTATAAAATATAAAGTGGTATAGAAATGATGAAAAATAATTTCACTGCAAACAAAAAATGGCACTGAGACATTCCATTGTGGCAGTCACAACCTAGGTTTAAGGTGCCATTTGGCAATTAGATTATATATCTGAGTTTCTAACATTGACCATGACTATCATTCCAGAAGTCAATTAATTGTATTTCTTCCCATTCAAATGACTTGGCTTACAAACCATAAATAACAACAATATAATGGAACATCACAAATACAGCATAAATCATATAATTAACAAATCATCAAAGCAATTGCAATCTATGAAACACTATTAACAAATCAGCAATTAAAAAATAAGCTAAACATCACAATTACAGCCTAAGTTATATTATATGATTAACAGATATATAAGGCATTTACAAATCTAATAAAACAATATTAACAAAATAGCAACTAGAAATAAGCTCATACATGCACACTCCCCCCAATGACTCATAATCTTTAACTCTATTCAGTTTATTCAACTAAACATACACATCCATCATGCAGGAGGACCCCGATCTAATAGAAATACCCCCAGCTGTTTTTCTGCAGGAGAGCTCCCTCCATGTAAATAGTAGGTGTGGGGCCAAAGCCAAAGCGTTGAAAGTTCAAATGCGCGCACACACCAAATTCCCAGTCCACTTTGGGGAGATCACACTGGAAACTTTGCTTTTGAAAGATGCACCAAGTTCTTTCCATGAAGTCTGAAAATATGTTGGCAAGGCATGCATGTTTAGAGTCAAATGTGCTCCATGCTGTTACCTTCCATCTGTCCTTTTGGTTTGGTTCTTTCCCCTTTGCAACTACATTTGGTTGAGCTGTATTCCCTGCTGCTCCAAGAAGGGTGAACCATGTGGGTATCTTTTAGCCATCAAGAGCAGCCAAAAGCATTGCCGCCGAACATCATGGGTTGCTGCTTCCATAGGGATACAGCTAGGTGCCACTTCACCTTTACCTCTTCTCCCCATCCCTCTCTTTTTGGTATGTTTGTCTCTCATTCTCTTGTAGCAACAGCTTTATACCAAATTATATAGTTCTGGCAATGCTGAAGAACAGCATTAACAGCAATTTTCCTTTCCGGCCTGCTAAGTAATCCTCCTTATAAATGGAGCAGTGTTTTTTCTTTGGCTTCTTTTACAGCTTGAAGTTCAAACTCCTTTTCCTATTTCATCAGTGTGCATCCTTCTCCTAATTATACATCAAATCTCTTGCTTTTGCCTTACTGGTTCTATTGTGTCTTTCACATTAGTGCCTTTGCACCTTCCCATTATCTATGGAATATGCTACTTCTCATTTTTGTGTGATATTTTTTTTCCTTCCTGAGTCCCTAACACCTATTTCTTTTATGAAAGGTTTCACATTAGGAGTGATTTCACTGTCTTTGGTGTGGGCGGTCCCCAGATCCATTTGTCTCTGCTAATGTTGTTTGGGTCTAGCCAACCGTGTTCTCTAGATATCAGTGCTTGTTTATTTGTTTCTGCTCCATTTCAAAAGCTTTGTCTAAAAAGCCAGCTCTGAAATGGAAACGGTAGCCAATTAAAACCATGCTCTAATGTTTAGGTGGTAATTGCCTCTCCTACACCCCCACCATGGTAAACTTATGACACTTAAGTTAGGAGATTTATCATACCTTAGGAAAAAAATGTGGGTTTCTTAAACTTGTTCAGAACATGACATACCTGTAGACATTTTACATGGGTGCACATTGAGGAGAAGAAATTTCCTCTGTATTAAAAATGGTGACTTTCCCACATCAGAAATGAAAATGAGACTCTAGTCCAGGGGTGGGGAAGCTATGGCCTTCCAGATATTGCTGGATTTTAACTCTAATCAGAACTGACCACTGACCATACTGGTGGGAATTGGAGTCTAGCACCACTATCTGGAGAGCCACAGTTTTCCTGTTCTTGCCGAACATATTCTATTTTGAACTCTGGCAAGCCTCCACAGTGGTGGAAATGGCATTGCCAACTGTAGTTTAGACTTCATAGTTTGAGGGAAGGGCCACAGCTCAGTGATAGTGCATCTGCTTTGCGTGTAGAAGGTCCCAGGTTCAATCTCAAGATAAGGCTGGGAGTGTGTTCTGCGTGAAATGCTGAAGAGCATCTGCCACTTAGTGTAAAAAAAAAGGTAAAGGACCCCTGGACGGTACAGCTCAGTCAAAGGCAACTATGGGGTTTTGGCGCTCATCTCGCTTTCAGGCCAAGGGAGCCAGTGTTTGTCCACAGACAGCTTTCTGGGTCGTGTGGCCAGCATGACTAAACCGCTTCTGGTGCAACGGGACACCGTGACAGAAACCAGAGCGCATGGAAATTCCGTTTACCTTCCCGCCGCAGCAGTACCTATTTATCTACTTGCACTGGCATGCTTTCGAACTGCTAGGTTGGCAGGAGCTGGGACAGAGCAGCGGGAGCTCACCCCGGCGTGGGGATTCGAACCGCTGACCTTCTGATCGGCAAGCCCAAGAGGCTCAGTGGTTTAGACCACAGCGCCACCTGCGTCCCTTGCCAGTTAGTGTAGACAGTACTGAGCTACATGGACCAACTTTGTTTAAGGCGGTTTCCCATATTCATTTGTAGAAAAGATGGCAAATAGTATAGAGCAAGAGAAACGATAATCTATTTAAAGACTGGTTTTCAGGATCTCTTGGAGAATTTGATTGGCGATAAGTTTAGGAGAACTAAAATATTACTTCCCTCAATACATAATAAATCTATGGAAGCAAGCTTAGAAGATACGATGACACATATAAGTTTGGAGTTCACATTGGCCGTCTGCTAAAAATCCAAAATGTGCATCTAACTCCAGGTAAAGGTAGAACAGACTTCTTACCTGGATATAGATTTCAGTAGCTTGGCCCATAAGATGATGCACAGAATCCTGTCCTTAGGGGGCAGCGGCCATTGGGGGCAGAGTCTGCTCTGCCATAGTCCCAGTGCTGTGGAATGTGTGCCCAGAAAATTCATTCTGAAAATTCAGGCTTTTAAAGTCTGAGTTGTAATTGTACACAGTTTGTTTTAAGCAGCCGCGTTCAGTCGGTACTCACATGATGGGACAACAAGGGCACAAAGGGGCTGCAGGGCTTTGCCTTTATTTAGTCCCCTGCTAGCAGCTTCTTCCAGCTTTTGTAAGTCCACTGCAACTTGCCACGCTGCAGACATTTACCCTGAACATTTGGAAGGATTTCTTAAAGGTTTGCTCTGAACTTGTGGGAAGTTGGAAGGCACCACATGACAGCACATGTGGGGCTAAAAGTATAGCCCCACTTGTCTTGCCTGTTTCTGTGAGTAATGGCTAAATAGGGCTGCTGGCTCTGCTGGTTTTGGAATCGTGGATTACACTGCTGGTGCTTTATTTAAGTTTGTAAATAGCTTTGAAGAGGTGTGGGAGCTAAATGTGTCGGAGGAATTAAAACCAGGACTTGGAAAGGTATGCCGTTGCTTCTGAGCACCCCGTGTTGAAGAATGACAGTGTTCAAAATTAGCCAGGTGCGTTTTGGAACTGGCGCAGGTCCAGTTGCGACCATGTGGAGATCTCTGGATGCCAGGTTGGCAACTGGGGAAAGCAAAAACTTAGAGAAGGATCTGAAATACCGGTAGTTTCCTTGAAGCTTGAATTTGTTTTATTCTGGATTGCTTTATTTGATGTTTCAATATGTGGTACACCTCTTTGTAATTTTGTTCTTTAAAATATAAAGCAGTATAGAAATGGAAACAACAGCCCAGGGGAAACAGTGCCTCGACATTCATACCATTGTGGCGACCACAGCCTAGGTTTAAGGTGCCATTTGGTATTTAGATCTGAGTTTATAACATTGGTGACAAAGTACTGTAGTTAGCCACAAACTACTGATTAGGCTGCAGTTCCAACCCCACTTAGCTGAGGTAAAGCCCCATTGAACTCATTAGGATTTATTTCTGAATAGGTGTGGTTAAGATTGTGCTGATAGTCATCCTCCTTCTTGCATAAACTGTTTTACTTTAGGGGGGAGAAGGGGCTGTGCTGCTGAAATTGTTTCACCCCATCTCTGATATGCCTCAGCAGCATGGCAAACAGTGCTCTTGGCGATTCAAATGTTGTGTTGCCGCATGTTCTCGAGAAAAAAAATGGAATCTGAGGCATGCAGGAGTAGAGAGAATTGGTTTTTATCTGCCCTTCTTCGTTTTATTGGTGATTCACTTTTATAGAAATTGTTATTGACTTTAAAAATTGTTTTTATATTTTTATTACTACGAGCTGCCTTGAGTGCTATGTGCAGAAAGGCAGGATCTAAATTGAAATAATAAACAACCGCAGGGAGAGGGAGAACTTACCTCTTCTCTCCCTGCTAGAAGTTGGCCAGAGAAACTTTGACCTCTGGTTAGGATTCATCTGTTGAGGTGTTTTCTTCCCCCTTCTCCTTAGCTATGCTGACATCTGCTCTCTGGGAACAAGCTGCAGATTTTGGACAGGGCTTGGAATGCACAGAGGCTTTAAGGCAGGCATTTGATAAACAATTTGGACACCAGGTATTTGTTAAAAAAGAAGAAGAAGCCAGGGGGACAGGCCGGAAGGTATGTGGTTGCATGCCAAGCCACAGAAGTTAAGAGTAGAAAGTCAAGCTGCCTCACCACCCCCTTGTGTAAGCTGCCTTGTCCCGTGTTCTGTCAGTATTCTGGACTCCAAGATGCAAAACAACAGCCCTCGCCTCTGGAGAAATCCAGAGTTGGCTCAGAGTTAAAGCAGAGTCACCAGCACTTCGTGCACAACTGTCAAACTTGTTTCCCCACCAAATAAAATAAAGTGCTCAGTAAAAACCTGGAGAGAGAGCTTGGTGGATCCAGTTGCCCTGCTGATTGTATCTTAGTCATATATTAGCCCTCTCTTCCTGAAACCTGTGATTATGGCTGTCTGTCTAGCCATGAGAAGCCCAGAATAAGAACTGCCCCATGACTACTGGGGAGCGGGGAAATAAGACAGATACAGTGGTACCTCGGTTTTCGAACGTCTCAGAAGTCAAACGTTTTGGTTTTCGAACGTCTCGGAAGTCAAACGTTTCGGTTTTCGAACGCCGAAAACCCAAAAGTAAATGCTTCGGTTATCAAACAAGCCTTGGAAGTCAAACATGCTACGTGGCTCCTGATGAGTGCAAGATCCGGAGGCGTAGCTGTCAGCTATTGAGGTTTTGGAAGTTGAACGGTCTTCCAGAACAAATTACGTTTGAAAACCGAGGTACCACTGTATTCTGAGACCCATCTAGAATTTAACTCTCTGATTTTCTTTATGTACACCACCTCAGCATTGTAGTCATGCTCTTTAATTTCATTCATTACGTTTTGGTTTTAACTGAGATTTTGTTTACTGCATACATACACTTAACTGCTTTAGTTTTCAGTTTAGAAATGAATAGAATAAAAATGTTCTGTAATCCAAAATTCAGCCCACTCCACCAATCTTCTGTGGCTACTCAGTACCAAAGAAAAGGTACTCTGCACATATCCGTACAAACTCTCCTTTTCTTCAATCCTGTATTGCAATGGAAAGAAAAATCCTAGCAAACATATCTGTCTGTGATCAGACTGATCATTCAGAATGTGACCAGTCTCTCTGTGCTTGAGAATGAAAGCGAAGGACCACATGTTTATGTTTTTAACCCCCTCCCCCCCCAAAAAAAATTGCTCGTGGAAATACAGTACTTCACGGATTGCTCTGATATGTACCGTGTTTCTCCTAAAATAAGACACCGTCTTATATTTCCCCCCCTCAAAAACAGTATGGCTTATTTTCGGGGGATGTCTTATTTTAACCGCTCTGCGTCGGTACGCTGCATAGCCACGCCTATCCAGGCCGTCTTAAGGGAGAGGCGCTGCGTCACTATGTCTTATTTTCGGGGTATGGCTTATATTTCACAAATGCGTAGAAATCTTGCTACGGCTTATTTTATGGCTACGTCTTATTTTAGGAGAAACAGGGTAGATAGGCTTCAGAATACTAGGATCTGAAAGAAATACGACAATGGAAACTATTCAGAGAGAAGCATGCTTCCAGCATACAAAACTGCCCATATGAGCTCCAGATAAAATCACTGACACCACCAATTAAAGAATCATGGGTAGGAAGTGGAAGAGGAGAGTTTGACTGAGCTTTTGAGGAACAGCTCACAGCAGCAGACCAGCGATACGATTCTGCGGAAGACATCTCTGTTGTTTTCAGAACATTCAGGGCAAAATGAAGCACCAAAGTTTCCCCCCCCCCCCTGGTTTCAAAGCAGATCACTATAAATAAACCTAGGAGTACATGGCTGTTCACAGCTAGCTTAATTGTAAGGACATAAAATACTGCGCTTCTGGATCCGACCTAAGGATCCCTGTTTCTAAGTGCGGCAGCTAGGTGCCCTTAGGAAGTTAACAAGCAGGGCATGGTGGACATAACTATACTTACCCTGCCATTTCCAGCCTCTGGTTGTTGGATGCATAACACCTTTGACCATCACAGTTCTATTTAGCTTTCGAGACGCCTGTCGTCTGTTAATCTGTTTTGAAGCCACCTTATATCGTGGTCATCACTGGATTTTGTGGCACTAAATTCCACAAGTTAATTAGGGATGAAGTAGGACTTCCATTTATTGTGAACCTTCATTGGAAGGATCCAGAGTTCGGGTCTTTTGGAAGAGAGGAATTTCTGTTCATACCCTTTATGATTTTATATACTTCTTTCATGTGCTTCCAGGGTCACGGTTTCTGGATTTAAAAAGCCAGTTTCATGATACTAATTTTTATGATTCAGCTGCCAGTGTAGTGCACATAATGGATTAATTTGGACAATAATATCTTAAGATAAGAACAAGCATTATGGGGGTGCATGCTGCCTTTCCAATCTTCCTTTCATTGCGGGGAAGCAAGCAAACCAGGAAACCTTCCATGATCTGTAGTTTCCCATTTCATCTAAACTGGTAAACAGTTGAAATAAATAAAAAAATTGTCCAATAGCACCTTAGAGACCAACTAAGTTTGTTCTGGGTATAAGCTTTTTTGTGCATACACATGAAAGCTTATACCCAGAACAAACTTAGTTGGTCTCTAAAGTGCTACTGGACATTTTTTTTATTTATTTCAACTGCGTCAGACCAACACGGCTACCTACCTGAATCTGGGAAACAGTCGTTAGCTGTTTCAGAACAAGCCAGGCTATGAAGGCATAGTTTCAAGTTGGCTTCATATTCTGGTCATTAACCATCTTTTCCCAGTTTGGATGAACGGGGAAACTATAGATAATGGAAGACTTTCTGGTTTCCTTGCACAAAGAGAGAAGCAAAGGGGCCAACGGCATGGCCAAAAAGCTCATTCATATCTCACCTTTATGAGTCAAATAAATGATTGTCTGAATATAGCCCATGGCTCTGTACACACACCTGTTTACTCTGCATGCAGTACATTTCTGCTGCTGATTTGGGAATTGGTGTGCGCATAACATTAGTTGCAATTCATACCTACAGTTTCTTATGAAATAATGCATTGTGATGCATTCATCCCCCAACCCAGCTTCAGTCTGAGTTGAGAAAAGGGGACTGTGTACCTATCACTGGTTTAAAAGGCAGGTAGGTGATTCTTTTTTCAATGCGGAACAAAGGTGATTTGTGGGGAAACATCAAAACTCAGTATTTCATAAGAAACAATGAAATAGATACAGGATGGATTGTGGTTAACATCGTGCGGACACCGCTTCCAAACCAACGGTGGGAGCATGATAACAGGGTGAGTCCTTTAAAAGAGGCCCCGTGGATACAGAGTACACATGTTCCACGGGACCTCTTTTAAAAGACTCACCCTGTATATGCAAACAGCAGTATGTGCACAGCCTAAATATCCTCACCTTCCTTTATTTCTCCCTTTCACACTTTTTCTCATTTAACACTTCTACTGTCTCTGACTGGTTTCCTGCTTTTCAAGAATTTAGAGGTTATTTTGTTTTGTTTTTTAGTGTTTTATAGCTTTGGCCATTTACACCTTCGATAACTTCCTCGTTGTCAATTCTCATCTGGTTTGCCAGAAGTTGTACTTAAAAAAAAAAAAAAAAATTCTTCATGTATACAATAAAGCAACCTTCCATCCATTCATCTACTTAACCGGCATACTTTTGGGCTTGTTTGTGTCTTTTCTTTTCTATGTCGTTTAAGTCTTGATTAGGGTGTTTGTAAATAACCTCTAAGCTTTCTGTAGAGATTCGATCCTCTTAATTATACCTTTCAGCTTCCTTTTACCTTAACACGTCTTCTCCTTGTCGGTTTCTTGACTTTGTTCCAAGGCACGGTTGTTTGTTTTGCCTGGACATTATTGTGTCTCTTTTCATGATCCAGAATTGCATTTACCCAACTAATCTGAGCGTTGTTGAAGTCCTCCAGTATTATTAATAGTCATTAGCTGTTCCTGTGTTTTATAACAATCAGAGTTTGTCAGTAGGGCAATACTGTACCCTTACCTTTTTTTTCTTTTACTGTACCCTAAGTATTATAGTGTACTAGTGAATTAAGCCCGTTAAAAACGGGCGCGGGTGAGGGGGTGAAGGCTTTGCTCTGCCTGTCGGTCCTCAGGTGCTGCCGGGGCTCTCCTTGGCTCCGCGGCTGCCCTCCCCTCCGCCCGCCCACTTGCTGCGCTGGTGGCCGCCAGGAGACCGTCCCCTTTGGCCACGGGCGGCGGGGCCTCGGCTCCAGTCTCGGGGGACAGAGGGCAGGCGAGCACCGGGCCCCCTTCTCCAGCGGGCCGGGCCTGCTTGTGCCGCCGTCGCCAAGGCCCGGAGGCCTCTGCGGGGCGCCCGAGGGCAGCGCCGAGCCCGGCGGCCAAGCCCGGCGCTTGGACCCGGGGCGGCTTCCCGAGCGGCAGCGGCAGCCGCGCCTTCCGCGCCGAGAGCGGCCGCTGCCTGCTGGGCCGGGTGGGCGGAGCGGCGGGGCGGAGCCGAGTCTGGAACCGCCCCGGCAGCGTCGGGCTCGGGCGGAGGGGCGGCGGAGCGGAGGCTGCAGCGGCGCCAGCGGTGCGTCCGTCCCCCGGGCGGCATGTCGGGCGCGGCGGAGCCGGCTTAGGCAGCCGTACCGGCCGCGACTCCTCGCCGCCACCTCCGCCTTCTCCTCATGGGTGCAGCGCAGCAAAGGCGGCGGCGGGAGCCTCCATAGGCGGGCAGCAGCGGGAGCGGCGCGTTGCGCCGCTTCCCCCCGGCAATGGCGGCGGCGCAGTTTCGCCCGGCCGGAAGTGTCTCTGCATCGTCCCGCCCCCCTCCCCACCCCCTCCAATCCCTGCGTCCGTCTGTGCCATGCGCAGTACCTGACTTCCGTGACACACAGAAAATTGCAGGTGGACGCAGGGACACTTGAAGATTATAATATAGGATTACTGTGCCCTAAGTATTGACCCAGGTGGTGCTGTGGGTTAAACCACAGAGCCTAGGGCTTGCTGATCAGAAGGTCAGCGGTTCAAATCCCTGCGACAGGGTGAACTCCCGTTGCTCGGTCCCAGCTCCTGCCCACCTAGCAGTTCGAAAGCACGTCAAAGTGCAAGTAGATAAATAGGAACCGCTCTGGCAGGAAGGTAAACAGCGTTTCCGTGCACTGCTCTGGTTCGCCAGAAGCGGCTTTGTCATGCTGGCCACATGACCCGGAAGCTGTACGCCGGCTCTCAGCCAAAAAAGCGAGATGAGCGCCACAACCCCAGAGTTGGACACGACTGGACCTAATGGTCAGGGGTCCCTTTACCTTTACCTTTAAGTATTATAGTATTACCGGTATATATAAGTATTATAGGGTGGCGTTGTGGGTTAAACCACAGAGCCTAGGGCTTGCTGATCGGAAGGTCGGCGGTTCGAATCCCCGTGACGGGGTGAGCTCCCGTTGCTCGGTCCCTGCTCCTGCCAACCTAGCAGTTTGAAAGCACGAAGTGCAAGTAGATAAATAGGTACCGCTCCGGCGGGAAGGTAAACAGCGTTTCCGTGCGCTGCTCTGTTTCACCAGAAGCGGCTTAGTCATGCTGGCCACATGACCCGGAAGCTGTACGCCAGCTCCCTTGGCCAGTAAAGCAAGATGAGCGCCGCAACCCCAGAGTCGTTCGCGACTGGACTTAATTGTCAGGGGTCCCTTTACCTTTACCCTTTAAGTATTATAGGCTCTCTTTTTTGCTCAGTATAAGGTTTGCGTTGAAGGGAGTTTATAAATTGCAGTGAAACAGAAAATCTGCACACTTTCTTGGTTAGCCAGCCAAAATTTGTGGTTGCTGTCAATTCTGTCTGACTAGCTCAGGGGAGGCTTGGAGGTTGCTCCCTGCAGTTTTGCTGGCCTTTGAAAGCATTTGGACTAGCTAGAAGTTTTGCTACTTCCGGTTGTCTCTGAAGACCACTGTGAAGTCCGAGATGAGCTTCTGCTACCCATCGCTCAGTTTTTTCTCATCACAGACTTTCTCTCCAAGTAAAAGAGATGCTTGCTGCTGACAAGTGTATTTGTGGACCCCTGATTAGAAACTCAAAAAATGTATAAGCATTCTTTGGGGTGTGGGTGGAGAAATTCAGCTTTATCTTTGAATTTTTCTTCATTCAAATTTCTAGGCATTCTAGTGAGCAAGGGCTTTTCTTTCCCTCTGCCTTTGGGAATTTAGGAATCACTTTTAATAAATAAAATTCTTTTAAGCAATAAAACAACAACAACCTGGAGCAATAGTCCAAATTTCTGGATGTCAGCAACACATTCTTAGGAACCTAGCTATCAAACATATCTGTTGTTTTCAGCCTTGCCATCTTGCGATCTTCAGCCTGAATAGGTGATCACGTAATTGAAGAAGGGAAATGAACCATCAGGGGGAAATTCATTGGAGAGCTTCTGTGAAATAGTTAGGATATAAGTCATGGCTGTGATCTGTGTGCAGCACTGAGGGCCATGTCAGAAATATTAGCAGGAGGCCAGCTCTCAATTTGCAAAGGAAGCAAAGCAAAGCAAAGCAAACGTCTGCCAGAAGTGTCCACCCACATAGTGCAACAGCAGTTTGGTCGGGATGGTGAAATTCCCCTAGCCACTAGATGCTGGTTGGTGCCCAGGGTTTGGACATATTTCCCCCCAGTTCTGCTTACTTGGATAGTGGAGTCAGTCTAATGCTTCCTTCTGCCTATGGGAGAGGCACAGTGTCCTCCTAACAAATGCTTGCACATCTTAATGGAAGCCTGACTTAGACACCTTGAGAATTTCTTTCTCTCTTTCTCATATCATGGGCGTCAATTTAAAAAAGAAACTCCAAAAGCCAGGCAAGTCTTTAATAACATTGTGATCAAATGCAAAAATCTTACAGACTTTTAGATATAACTCTCTCTTAGTGGTGGTTGGTTCCAGTTGGGGCTGGTAGGGCAGAAGACAACAGTAAGTAGAGCCAGAACGGATGCCAGCAGATCCAACTAATTCATTTTGTTGCCATCCTCTTCTTTGCCAAGTTCTACAAGGCCAGTACTGAAACTAAAGTGGAAGAAGCTAGACTGATGGTAAGTAAGCAGACTGGCTGATAGTAGACTTCCATTTGTCCTAATGGGCCATCTTCCACTGTTCTCCTCTGTTCAGATTGTTCTCCTTCTCATACAACCTGTTGCTAGTTCCTAAAACCACATCTCATTTCCAGCTTCCTAGTGCATCTTACCCACCCAAACTTGCCAAAGGTGCTAATGGAACAGATGAGGGGGGCTTATTCCTTCCAGGGTCATCTCTACTGTACAGTCCTTTGGAGCCATGGGATTCACACTGGCATGGGAGTGGGGGGTGTTCTCCACTGACATAATCAGTGCTTCTCCTGAGATCATGCAAAGCAAGCCACCCCATAGCCCCCTCTGTAATCCGGAGGATTTCTGGACATTTGCTTGAGATTTTTTATTATCCTGCTGGCAGCAGGTCTTCATTTGAGTCCCAGAACTAGTTTCAACGTCAGGCTTTGCTTTGTACTTTCGTGTCTGCAATTGTTATCTTATGCAAGTTTAGGGAGTAGCAAGGACTCTGCCAGCAATTTTTGAGAGCAGTCCCAACTCCTGTTCTACAGGATCTATCCTTTATGTATTACATTTGTGTCTCTAGCAAGGAGCTCCAGTTGGCGTGCTTGGTTCTCCCTACTCCTGTTTTCTCCTGTTTGGCTGAGAGAGAGTGTGTGTCTGGCCCAAGGCCGCCAAGTGGGCTTCCTAGCCGAGGGGGAATTTGAACCCTTGTCTCCCAGATCCTAGTCTGGCATTCCATCCGCTCCCCAACACCGCTTCTCGGTGTAATCAAATCCAGGAAGAATCCACCTGCTTTGCATTTTGGCCTCACTCAGGCGAATGTCAGCATCTCAGATTGGCTTTGTGTGTCTACAATAAGCACACACATTAGTTCTTGGTTTGTCCTGCCTAGCGGGTTGTTAGGAGTTGAAATTGGAGTCCGAAACCCTATTATTGTTGGGACTTGGTTGGGGAAATTTCAGGAGCCTGTAAGCTTGATTTCAGCTGCCCATTTCCAACCCCTGTTGGGTTCTTCCTGCTCTTGCTGCCCTCCCCACCCACAGCCAGGCACTTACTGGGAGTGGGAGGTATGCCTGAGCCTGCACAGGTTTCCCTTCCCTCATCTCAGAGTCTCAGCAAGCTTCCATGGATCTTGTGGTGTCCTAAGGGTGTGTAAAAACCTAGGAAGCTTCTGCTTATGGAGAGTCCTGCACAGCAGGATTCAAATTAATGGCTCATTCCAAGTAGTAATTTGATGCCCTGGCATGGTAGTGTGTGAAATCTTCTTTTCAGAGAGTGAAGCAGCGTGGCGGGTAATCTCTCTGTGCCAGGCTAATCTCGATATCTGCTGTGTTTCTGAAAGCTTTGTTGCCTTTTGAAAAATCTATTTAATTTTCTCTTGGTGATTCAGAACTGTGTTGATAATACTCTTATCAGCTTGCTTTAAGCCAGATGTGTATGGTATGTGCAGATTTGTCTGTTTTGTGATGGATTTTTTTTTAACACCTTCTGTTGGTTACTTCTTACTTTTCTTTGCACATTGCTGAGATTCACTACCCCCCCCTTTTCTGTTTTAACATGGTGGGAGGGTGGGTGTCTGTGTGGTTTGCAATGGGGGTACACAGTTGACAGTTCTCGGTTTTTAGCAAATCTTCCTTTTATATGATATAATGGAAACTCGTCCTGAGTCTCCTCCTTAGTTTTCCTTCTCCAGACACCAGGATAACCCAGCTTCCTCTTTGGGACAAGTGTCCTTAGTGTAGGACAGGCATAGGCAAACTCGGCCCTTCAGATGTTTTGGGACTACAACTCCCATGATCCCTAGCTAACAGGACCAGTGGTCAGGGATGATGGGAATTGTAGTCCCAAAACATATGGAGGGCAGAGTTTGTATATGCATGGTGCAGGATGTAATTTGGGGCAAGAAGCTGGATATGTAGATGGAGCAGCAACTTAGGAAAGAAGATGAGAGTTGGTTAGCTCAGGGTGGTTATATGGAATACAGTCGTACCTTGGAAGTCGAACGGAATCCGTTCTGGAAGTCCATTCCACTTACAAAACATTTGGAAACCAAAGCGTGGCTTCTGATTGGCTGCAGGAAGCTCCTGCAGCCAATCGGATGCCCCCTCGGACAATCGGGTTCCAAAGAACGTTCGCAAACTGGAATACCCACTTCCGGGTTTGCGGTGTTCAGGAGCCAAAATGTCTGAAGTACCAAGGCGTCCGGGATCCAAGGTACGACTGTACAGGACTTGAGAGCCACAGACAGGAGAGTCGGATTCTGATCTGGAAACCTGGCCTCATACCCCATTTCTCCATGGGATCCCATCTGTGGTCTTGGGTAAAGCACTTCCTCTCAGCCTCAGTTTTTAATTGGTAAAATGGAAATAATAGTGACCTGCTTCACAAGATAGTTATGAATGTGAGCATAGCAAATGATTCCAAACACTTGGTGAATAGAAAATGCTATATAAATGGAATCTGGGACTTGCAATCACTTCGTATTCAACTATACAGTTTTAGACTTGGCCAATCTAGAGAGAGGCAAGGTTTTATATTTTGATTTTATTCTGTGAACCACCCTGAGACCTCGGGGTATAGGCCGGTATATAAATTCAAATAATAATAATAGTAATAGTAATAATGCCATGGGAAGCCAAACTGTGGATTACCATGAATAAGCAAGCAAGAGGGGGTTTGCTTGGACAGACACAAGCCGCAGGTTGTGGTTTGCACATAATGCTGAGCCAGCCCTCTGGCTTCCTTCCTTCCGGCGTGACACAGGGAAGAAGGGGTGTGCGCAATCTGAGCAGTGTGCACCCGCACCACTTGCCCCTTTCATAAGCCATAGGTGCAGTGTGCACGTCGTGCTAGGCCATTCTTAAACCGCGACTTATTTAAACAGTTCTTTATTGCACCAACTAGACACCATTCTCTGCAGGCGAAAGTAACATAACACAAACAACGTAACAGGCTGTATGTAACTATATAAATTCTTTTTAAATGCAATTCAACATATCATATCAAAATATATGGTTCTATAGACCACCTCATCATATAAACAAAACATATTATGAGAAATTAAAGTCCAGCAGACTGATCAGGAAATACAATCTATTCCGTTCTTATATTGGCAATATCCACGGTGTGGAATTCTTATATTAGTCTTGTAGTGTTCGACGTGAAGATGCTTTTAAGAATTCTAGCGTTCCTTGTATGCAGGTATCAGATGAAAAACTTGGAAGAATGGCACATGCAGAAAATAAGACAAGGATTCCAGGATAATTCCTTGTTTCGCCCAACCAGGCTTCGTCAGCTGTGCATACTCTGGATTATATAAACAAACATAATGTGATGTGAAATGCGAAAGTAACTACGGCTTGTTTTGTCATACTCTGCCCACCCTCAGCTGCCTCTCTGCTTTACATCCCTTAAGTCTGTTGTGCTCACAACCGGCATTGCCTCACAGTGTCACCATTTCCCTTCCTATTAGTTGTCTGTGAGAGCGAGGGTGTGGAAATCTCTGCGATCTTCAGGGCAGCTGCCATTAAGCAGCTGCTCTCCCCTTCCATTCTCCCAATAAACAAATGCCCCTACTCCTTTGCAGCTTTTAGTTTTTCAAACCCTTTTCTTCCCATGTACAACCATGCTTTTTTTTTTTTCCTTTTCCCAACTAACAATCGGGTGTCATAATGAATTTATGCTTTGCACTTAATAACCACTCTGCTGCTGCAAGACTGCTTTTACTAATGCAATCTTTAAGTAGTTTCACCTGTTTAGCGGACTTGAATTTCAGGATCCAATCCTGAGGTTTTGAACCCTACTCCTCCCCTTACTCAACAGACTCTCTTCTGTACTTTGCTATCAAAGCGTAAAGTTTAGCTACCTGGGGAAAGTGCATTTGTTTCGAAATTTCTGTTTCTGCGTGTTAAAACGCACCCCTTTTCCAGCTGCTAAAAAGTCTGGTAAAATCGCAACCCTGTTAAGCTGCCCAACTCTGCAGAGGTGTGAACATTGGCCTGTTTGAAGCACCCACCCTATCAGCACAAACGCGACGCTCCAAAGGTCTTTGTGCAAGAACGTTACTTGGAAATCGGAAGAGACACATGCGGCTTAAAAAACTTTAGCAGCAGATGTTGTGGCGAGAGTGCAGGTGTAGTTGTCAAAGGTGTGTGTATGTGTGTGTGTTGCAGAGTTAGCAGCAATGTTGGCTTCAGGGAAAGTGCCAATGAAGAGGATCTGAGCACGGAGAGAAGCTTTATTTTCCAGCCACTCTTGCCTGATGTCTCTGTCACTTGGTGTGCTGTTTGGGCAGGGTGATAAAACAGACCACATGCTCTGGGTTAAGAAGGAGCCTGGGTTAGCATGTGCTAAGCCATAGCTAAGTTCAGTAAGCCAGCAACAAATAATGGTTTATTTTCCTGAACAAACCATAGTTAAGGTACTGTGCTGGGTTCATACATACAGGTGATACTCAAAAAATTAGAATATCGTGGAAAAATTCATTTATTTCAGGAATTCAACTTAAAAGGTGAAACTAACATATGAGATAGACTCATGACATGCAAAGTGAGAGATGTCAAGCCTTTATTTGCCACAATTGTGATGACTGTGGCATACAGCTGATGAAAACCCCAAATTCACAATCTCAGAAAATTAGAATATTAAATGAAATCAACAAAACAAGGATTACAAATAGAACAATATTGGACCTCTGAAAAGTAGAAGCATGCATATGTACTCAGTACTTGGTTTGGGCCCCTTTTGCATCAATTACTGCCTCAATGCGGCGTGGCATGGATGCTATCAGGCTGTGGCACTGCTGAGGTGTTATGGAAGACCAGGATGCTTCAATAGCGGCCTTCAGCTCTTCAGCATTGCTCGGTCTCATGTTTCTCATCTTTCTCTTGACAATGCCACATAGATTCTCTATGGGGTTCAGGTCAGGCGAGTTTGCTGGCCAATCAAGCACAGTAATCCCATGGGCATTGAACCAGGTTTTGGTACTTTTGGCAGTGTGGGCGGGTGCCAAGTCCTGCTGGAAAATGAAGTCAGCATCCCCATAAAGCTCATCTGCGGAAGGAAGCATGAAATGCTCCAAAATCTCCTGGTAGACGGCTGCGTTGACCCTGGACTTAATAAAGCACAGTGGACCAACACCAGCAGATGACATGGCTCCCCAAATCAACACAGACTGTGGAAGCTTCACACTGGACTTCAAGCATCTGGCATTGTGTGCCTCCCCATTCTTCCTCCAGACTTTGGGTCCTTGGTTTCCAAATGAGATGCAAAAGTTGCTCTCATCAGAAAAGAGGACTTGAGACCACTGAGCAACAGACCAGTTCTTTTTTCCTGTAGCCCAGATAAGACGCTTCTGACGTTGTTTCTTGTTCAGGAGCGGCTTGACAAGAGGAATACGACATCTAAAGCCCATCTCCAGGATCCGTCTGTGTGTGGTGGCTCTGGATGCACTAACTCCAGCCTCAGTCCACTCCTTGTGAAAGTCCCCAACACGTTTGAATGGTCCTTTCCTGACAATCCTCTCCAGGCTGCGGTCATCCCTGCTGCTTGTGCACCTTTTTCTTCCACATTTCCCCCTTCCGCATAACGTTCCATTAATGTGCTTTGATACAGCACTTTGGGAACATCCAACTTCTTCCGCAATTACCTTTTGAGGCTTTCCCTCCTTATGGAGGGTCTCAGTGATGGTTTTCTGCACAGTTGTCAGGTCAGCAGCCTTCCCCATGATTGTGATTCCTACTGAACCAGACTGGGAGACCATTTAAAGGCTCAGGAACCCTTTGCAGGTGTTATGGATTGAGTAGCTACTGCACCTTTTCACAATATTCTAATTTTCTGAGATTGTGAATTTGGGGTTTTCATCAGCTGTACGCCACAGTCATCACAATTATGACAAATAAAGGCTTGACATCTCTCGCTTTGCATGTAATGAGTCTATCTCATATGTTAGTTTCACCTTTTAAGTTGAATTCCTGAAATAAATGAACTTTTCCACGATATTCTAATTTTTTGAGTATCACCTGTAAGCCTTGGTTAATGTTTATTTAAACCGTGGTTTTATGTGACGGCAGCTAAAGCAACTGCTGCTGACATGAGTGAATAAAAGTGGGGCTGCAGTAGTGCTGGGGCTTGTTGGCATGACTATTGAGAACTACATGGCGGTGGAAAAAAGTGCTTGGATTAAAGACCTGCCAGTGGTAGCTCTCAGCAAAAGGGAAAATGACACTGGTGTGCAGATTTGACCCTTTGTGGGCTGGTGTGAACAGATTTGTCCAGGTGTTGTGTGAATGAGGCCTGATACACCCCAGCTAGGGTGCTATATCAAAACACTATTGTTAGCATGGAGATTTTTGTACTTAGCATGGAGATTTTTGTAGAGGTAGCATTCATCTTATTACCAGCCTTCTGGAGAGTGCAGAATGTACAGTAAGGCAATTGTCTTGGATAGCTGATGGTTGTACATCTGTTATTTAAGGAGTTTGTGTCAGTTTTTCTACTTAGAATAGATAAAGAATGTGTTTATATCCTGGGAACCCTGGAAGGTAGAAAGCATCTGAAAATTGTATCAGAGTTTGGAACTAATGTGCCAATTTTAAAAATATATATATGAGAGAGGTTTGTTGTTTTTGGAACATGAACAAAAAACAGCAGTTCTGTTCATTTCTCCCCCTTTCCCTCCACTGCAAATTCTATGAGAACATCTGTTTTTTTCTTTAGCTTATCTCTCGCACCTCTGCTGTTTGTGGAAGTTTTGATTGTTTTGGTGTTGTTGTTTTTTAATTTTAGATTTTGTCGGGCTGGTGGATACACACATTTTGCCAGCTGTTAGCAGTCAAGTCTGTTAGGGAGCCACGAGGGATGGGAAGAGAGAGCCTTGTGCTGCTCCCAGAGGACCCAGATTGCTAGCTGTCTTTGGATGGGCAGGTATCTCATGAGAAAAGGATGGTGCTGGCTGTAGAGGGAACCAGCAAGCCACAGTGCACAAAGGAAAGGACCCGCAATTCTTCTTTATGTGAGCTACTCCACCAAAGCATGTGAGCAAGGCTTTGAGGAGCAAATGTAAGGTACAGTTGTACCTCGGTTTTAAAACGTAATCCATTCTGGAAGACCGTTCGACTTCTGAAACATTCGAAAACCGAAGCATTTACTTATGGAAGCATTTACTTACAGTAAACTCAATACGGAAGCTGCGTGGCACGTTCGACTTCCGAAAAGCGTTTGAAAACCGTAGCAGTTACTTCTGGGTTTTCGGCCTTTGAAAACCGAAACGTTCAACTTCCAAAAAGTGTTCGGAAACCGAAGCAGTTACCTCTGGGTTTTTCGGTGTTCGAAAACTGAAACGTTCGACTTCCGAGACGTTTGGAAACCGAGGTACCACTGTATAATCTTCCCAACATAAATGAGCCACTTTTTTTTAAAAGACATGGTATATGAAAGTGACTAGCATAAAAACCGCTCAAGGCGGTGCACAGCCTAAAAACATAACCTACAACAATCATTCAATCATTCATTCATTCATTCATTCCACCCTTCATCTGTAGATCTCAGGTGGGTTCACAACATAAAATTACAATGCAAACAAACACAAAATACCTAACAAAAACCACAAAATGCATAATAAAAATAAGAACAAAAACAAGCCAATAATCCCTCCCCTTCCCACGACACATTTAAAAGGCCATCAGATGTCAATCAGCCAAAGGCCTGGTTGAAGAGGAACGATTTTGCCTGATGCCTGAAGGAGTATAATGAAGGAGCCAGCCAAACCTCTCTGGGGAGAGCATTCCACAAACAGGGAGCCACTGCAGAAAAGGCCCAGCCTCATGTTGTCACCCTCCAGACCTCTCGTGGAGGAGGCACACGTAGAAGGGCTTCATATTATGATTGCAGGGTCCAGGTCAGTTAATATGGAAAGAGGCAGTCCTCGAAGTATTGCAGTCCTGGGCCGTTTAAGGCTTTATAGGCTGTTTGAATTGGGCCCGGAAACTAATTGGCAGCCAGTGCAATCAAACCAGGATTGATGTAATATGTTCCAACCATCTTGCCTCAGTGGGCCACCTGGCTGCTGGATTCTGCACTAGCTGAAGTTTCTGAACCATCTTCAGAGGCAGCCCAACATATAACACATTGCACTAATCTAACCTAGAGGTCAAAAACATCAGTAAAAGCTGACTGGCAAAGAAAGGCCTATGTGAATGAATAATGGTTTTCCAAAGACATTTAATAATGAGCAGCCAGCCTCTCATTTGCAAGAGTTCGCTAATTTTACTTTACAGTATTTTTAATTGAACATACCTCTCAACTTGGTTCATAGACTCAAATAATTGTATAGCACATAGCAGCTTTTTTTGTTCTTGCCAGTCTCTTCAATCCCCATAATCTGGTGCCTCACATACTGGCAAAATTCCGATTGTAAGCTCCTTGGGGCAAGGACTGCCATCTTTCTAAAGTAATGTACAGTGTGCCTTAACAGTGCTCTTTATTTAGAATGTTAATAATGCAAAGTTTGGAGCTAGTGAAGTGCCTGTGTTAGCTAGCTAGACTGAGTCTGAAGAGGGTTTATATTGTTTCAGTGTACAAGTGCTACGAAAGGTGCAGTAGTTGACTTTGGAGGGGAGCCTTGAGATATACCTTACTTTTAGGTTTAGGGGTAACTTGTGTGCAAGGATGAGAATGCATCTCATGTCTCCAGGGCTGTATTGTTTGGATGCAAGCCAACACTTCACAGGGCTGCTACTGAAAGTCTTTGAATTCTTTGTGATGGTAGTTTGGCCCCAGGTTCCTTTTGTTCAAACACTGCTAAATGTCAGCTTGTGTTTGAAAAAGTGCAGGTAGAGCGTGGGATAAAACAGTTATAGTTGTCTATGTACGTAGAGTGGTGGAAGACCTTGTACCTGTCCCACGACTCTTACCTTGTTTCTTGCGCGTCCCCTTTTATTCCTGTGGATCAAAGACAAGGTCCATATTTTCCACTAGGCTCGTGATTCTTGTTTGGCTGGGTTGTTCTCTTGAAGTTGCAAACCTATCCGTGGTGCATGATTTGACAGCCACTTTGTTCAACTAGCTAAAATGTTTGCTTTGATTCAGATCCCATCTCTGCTTTTGTAATTCCCTATTTCTCATACGTAAAAGAGGAGTCATCAGGAAAACCCCCGCTATAAATAAGTCATAAAATAAATCGTTATAGCAAAAGGGGGGGACCCCATGTAAAATCACATAGAAATGTTTAGTGCTCTATGCAGCACAAACTGGTGTTGCATGTTTATAATGCATTTAAAACACTCCTATTTGACTAGTGTAGCTGAGTCCCTAGTGACCCACAGTGGGGCATTAAGGTAAGTAGTAAATATTGCGAAGCATTACCTTCCTTCTGCAAATTAAAATTGGTGTAGAGACAAGCCTTACAATATACTGTAGTAAGGTACCAGAGGTGGGGAAATCCGCTGTGCCTAACCTTTTCCAGTAATAAGACAATTTTTTTAAAACGAAGCACTGGAAAACTAGCCAGAACCCATGCTATTCTGAGGCAACCTAACAGTTGCTGGGAAGTTTTATCTAACCTTTATATCCCTCTTCCTCTTTAATCAGGGTGAAGTTTGTACACACAGATTTCTTTAACTAACCTGTGGAATCCTGTCTGACCTCCAAACTGGCGATGTCAAGGGTACCGAGTCCTCCTCCTCCGGCAGAGATGTCAAGTGGGCCTGTTGCTGAGAGCTGGTGTTACACTCAAGTAAGTCCGCATTTTGGAATCCTTTTGTTTGCCCCAGGGAGGGGCAAAAAATATCTTAGTGAAAAGCAATACTGGCTGGCATCTTTGGTGCCTTGTTCAAATTGTCATGGTCCCGAGCCAGTGTTTTGGGCAGCGTGTGATGCTTTCTAAAACATGAAGGTCGAGTTCTGCCCACTTTAACAGTGTTGAATCTGATGGGTAAAAGTGGGGAATCCCGTGACCCGTGTGATGCTAGTGTCAGGTTTCCCAGGAATGGCTGCCCTGCTTTCCATGTTCTGGATACCCTGCTAAGGTCTGTTTGAGCCGTCTAATGGTCTACCATATCATCATTGGAAATAAGGTATGTTGTCTTTCCATCATCTTGCTATTTGTAACTGTGTTTCTGCTGTTCTTTCCCCCCCTTAAGATCAAAGTGGTCAAATTTTCCTACATGTGGACCATCAACAACTTCAGCTTTTGCCGGGAGGAAATGGGAGAGGTCATCAAAAGTTCAACATTTTCATCAGGAGCTAATGATAAATTGAAGTGGTAAGGATCATTACACAGTGCACAGTGGAGACCAGCAAGGAACACGGCAGTTGGTAGCATGTGGTGCTTAGAATTGGGTTCAAAACCCCTGCTTAGCTGCACATTCACCCCAAGGGAGGCCTTGGGGAGGTTGCTAATTCTTAGCCTCAGTCCTGCCTTCTGTAAAATGGCACAATAATGACTTGACTCATAGGGTTGTCTTCAGAAAGACTGCTCTGACCTTTAGGGGAAAGGAGAAACAATATACAAGCATGGTTCATATCAATATCCCTGTGGTTTACTTGTGACTCTCAATACCATTCATCCATACTGAAAATGCAGCTAAGACCAAGGTGTTAGAAAAGATGGAAGTGGGTAATACCTTCTTAACAGGAATTAGAGCAAACTATATGGATGCGGGTGGCGCTGTGGTCTAATCCACAGAGCCTAGGGCTTGCCGATCAGAAGGTTGGCGGTTCGAATCCCCGTGTTGGGGTGAGCTCCCATTGCTTGGTCCCTGCTCCTGCCCATCTAGCAGTTCAAAAGAACGCCAAAGTGCAAGTAGATAAATAGGTACCCCTCCGGCAGGAAGGTAAATGGCGTTTCCGTGCACTGTTCTGGTTCGCCAGAAGTGGCTTAGTCATGCTGGCCACATGACCCGGAAGCTGTCTGCGGACAAATGCCGGCTCCCTTGGCCTATAGAGCAAGATGAGCACCTCAACCCCAGAGTCATCCGCGACTGGACCTAACGGTCAGGGGTACCTTTACCTTTATACGGAGCAATCCGTGAAAATAATTGTAAATAATAATCTCTCATATAACTGTAAAATAATGAAAGAGACTAGACAAGGCTGCCCATTGTCCCCGCTGTTGTTTATATTGATGCTGGAAGTAAGGGTATATGAAAGAACGGGGAAGTTAAAGGAATTCCGGTGGGACAACTCCTATAAACAAAAGGCTTTTGCTGACGATGTGGTATTAACAGTAGAACAGCCACTTTAAAGAGTTCCTAAAGTATTAGAGGATATAAGAAAGTTTGGGAAGGTGATGGGCCTTAAAATAAATACAGAAAAAACTAAGATGTTGGTAAAAACATGGATGACCATTCACAAAAAGAACTGGAAATGGTGAGTGGATTAAGAATATGTAAAAAGGTGAAGTGCTTAGGGATATGGCTGAGTTGTGAGGAAGAGGAATCTCAACTTATTTTAAGATAATTATGTAAAGTTGTGGAAGGAGATTAAAAAAGAGTTGGAAATATGGGGAAGAATGAAACATTCCCTAATGTGTAGAATATCAGCCATTAAAATGAATGAATATATTACCTAAAACGTTTTTATTTCAATGGTCAACAATTTATGCTGTTTCAAAGAATGGCAAAAGATATCTTTAGATTTATCTGACAGGGGAAGAAACCAAGAATTAAGCATAAAATTTTGATAGATAGTGAAGAAAGAGGAGGCTTCGCCCTGCCAGATTTACAATTGTATTATGAGGCAGCGTGTCTGTGTTGGCTAAAGGAATGGATTGTATTGAAAAACACCCATCTATTGCATTTGGAAGGTCGTGATCTTAAATTTGGCTGGCATGCATATATATGGTATGGGAAAGCTAAAATACATAAAAGTTTTTCAAACCATGTGGTTAGAAAGAAGGTATATAGTGTTTGGGAGAAGTATGAGAACTTGCTGGAAAGGAAAACACCTTTGTGGTTATTGCCAGTAGAAGCAATCGTTTTGAAGAGAAGTAATATGGATAGACAAGGTGACATAAAGACACTTACTGGATTTTTCAAAAAGGGAACCTAGACTGAAGACTATGGAGGAAATAAGTAGCCAGGTAACAGACTGGTTACAATATTATCAATTAAATGAGTGATTCAAAATGAATAAGAAAAACAGATTTTCAGACCAAAGCTTGCAATTTGAAAGAGATTTATTAGAAAATAATCAAAAGTTATTATCTAGAATGTATAAGATGTTATTGGAATGGGAAACAAAAGTCAAGTTGGTAAAAATCATCAGTGATTCATTGGGCAACAGACATACGACATAATATAGAATTTGACCACTGGGAGAAATTATGAAAGAAATATTTAAAATTTACTGCATGTTATGCATTGAAACAGAACTGTTTGAAAATGAAACAGTTGGTATCTGAAGAAGTGTGCATGCACACGAAAGCTTATACCCAGAACAAACTAAGTTGGTCTCTAAGGTGCTACTGGACAATTCTTTAATTTTTTTAAATTATTATTTTGACTGCGTCAGACCAACACGGCTACCTACCTGAATCTGTTTGAAAATGGTTCACACATGGTATTTAACCCCGAGTAGACTAGCTAAGATGTACAAATCGGAATCGATGTATGTTGGAAATGTAAAGAAGTAGAAGGAACATTCTTCCATATGTGATGGACATGCAAAATAGTTAAAGGGTATTGGGAAATTATATACAATGAGATAAAAAAAATGTTTGAAAAAACTTCCCCCCAAAAAACCAGAGGCATTCCTTTTAGGAATGGTACAGGCAGAAATACCCAGATATCAGGAAAACCTATTTATGTATGCCAATACTGCAGCTCTGATTTTGTTGCCGCAGAAATGGAGGGTGAGTAAGGTCCCTAACAGGGAGGATTGGCAACTAAGAATGATAGAATATGCAGAGCTAGCAGGTTTAACTAGTAGAATAAAAAAGAAAAGGGAATGGAATTTTTTTGTGGAGTATATGGAAAATAACTCTAAATATGTGAAAAAATTAGAAGGATTAAGATAAATTCAACAGTATAAAATAAAGGCATAATAAAAGGAAAAGAGAACAAAATGAATATATAAGAATTTGCAGAAATGATGGGGAAATCAAAGGAACCAGAAAACTGCAAGAAGTCGTAAATGATTGTTTTATTATAAAGTAAGATATAAATGAGGGAAATGTTGATTTCAATGTAAATGTGGTTCTGGAAACTGTAATAATGAAAAATATAAATAAAATTTATTTTTTTAAAAAATGAAAATACAGCTAAGAAACTTTATAGACTCATCTGCAAGGGGCCAAAATGTGTTGTCTAACAGATTGCAGCAAGGCATGACCATGCCATCTAAGCCACAGGCACACCACAAGATCAATATCTCCAGATGGCTCAAGCAAGTGAGCCAAGCCATACTTGCAATCCATGGGCATTGGCCAGTTTAAACTGGGACCCTTACAAGAGAAATCCAACCTAGTGAGGAATCCAAAGGACGAGCACTTGGGTGCATATCCATCCTATTGAATATCTAGTTCTGGTTGTCATTGTTCCTCCAGAAGAAAGCTAGGGATGTGGGAGCACAAATCCCCCGCAAGGGAGAAAATAATGTCCAAACAATCCTTTTCCTCTTTTGGGATCTCTGTGGAGTAACCCGCAAGCATCGCCTTATCACAGGTTGTGCCTCCCTTGTCCCCTACATTGCATTTTCTTGGGCACCCAGTGCAGACAGATCTGTGTGTGGAAACTTGTTTCTGCCAGCAGGTTAAGACCATATCAAGAAGATGAAGATTATCTTTCTGCTTCTGCAGGTGTTTGCGTGTGAATCCAAAGGGCTTGGACGAAGAGAGTAAAGATTACCTTTCACTCTACCTGCTACTGGTCAGCTGTCCAAAGAGCGAAGTCCGAGCCAAATTCAAGTTCTCCATCCTGAACGCAAAAGGAGAAGAAACGAAAGCAATGGGTACGCATAGTTGGTGGCCGGTTCCTTGCGTTTCAGTTGCCGTTTAAACACAGGCAGCGAGCGCGAATTACGAGCCCTGCTTGTGTGTCTCTTGGCTTTCCTTTTTCAAAAAAGAGCCCCCACTTGTTTATATATTTCCAGAGAGTCAGCGAGCCTACCGGTTTGTGCAAGGCAAAGACTGGGGATTCAAGAAGTTTATTAGAAGAGATTTTCTCTTGGATGAGGCCAACGGACTCCTCCCAGATGACAAGCTCACTCTCTTCTGTGAGGTAAGGAGGGGAAACGACGCGAAACCTTTTGTTTCATTTGGAAGAAAACCGCAGAAGGGCTGCAAAGACGCTTCTCAGCTCCCATCGCATGTCCAATCCCTTTGTCCATCATTCCTTCTGAACTGAGCACAGTAGTTGGAGTTGAATGGTGACCCTGAGTGTTTTGTTTGGGAGAGGGGCCTTTTGTAACTCCCTCCCTAAGGTGTGGCTTGGCTCGCTTGCTTGAGTCGTCTGGAGCTATTTCTCTGCAAGCACCTTTTCTCGCTTGTGGCATGCTGTCATGTGAATTACGTGGATTGACCTGTGGAGGGGAGGGTGAGGAAGCAGATGTGTGACTAGAAATGTATAGTTCCATAAATTCTGGGGGGGAAATACTACCTTTTTTTTACCTTTATGAAATTTATAAAACGATTTTGTACATCTTTATTTGGAAGACCCACTCTTGTTTAGTGGAGCTTACTTCCTGGTAAGCATGCATAGGATTGCAGCTTCAAAAAGTATCAGTGCGTTAAAGTGAAATCTAAAACATGTTTTCTCATAAGAAAACCCCATTCAGTTAACCTTGGCTCCTGGATCTCAGCGTTGGTTTTGTACATGCCCAAAGGGCAGCAGATGCCAGGGTATTAGCTTCTAGTATCTCCACACTAGATCAGAATTTACCAGAAGAAAGGAAGTAGCAATTTACAATGGTACCTTGGTTGTCAAACGACTTGGCTCCTGAACAAATCGACTCCCGGACGCCGCAAAAGTAAGTGTTCCAGTTTGCGAACATTTTTTTGGAAGCCGACCGTCCGATGCGGCTTTCGATTGAGTGCAGGAAGCTCCTGCAGCCCAATCAGAAGCCGCGCCTTGGTTTTCGAATGGACTTCCGGAACAGATTAAGTTTGACAACCAAGGTACCACTGTACAAGAAAACAAAGGCCCCAAATCGTCTTCTGATGAAGAGGGCAGCAGCTCTAGGAGTCGAAATGCATCTTGGATCTGAGTGTCACATACCTATACTTTTGCCATTATTTAATGTTCTTTAGGTAGCCTTAACATCAAAACCTTCATGTTTCACATTTTGAGTGAGTAAAAAACCTTGCCTTAAAAAGCATTTGACTTGTGCCAAAAGAGAAAGCAACTTTTGATGGAGTATTTTCAGTGATCTCCCATTTTCAGTTTTTCTGTAGGACAGGATTGGGGGTGGGGGTGAGGGTGAGGGTCCTGGTAGAGCACAGTGGAGAAAAATCATGTTTCTTCCAGGCCTTTGCATCTCTCTGTGTGGGGCTTTTTTGTCAGAAGACAAGGTGGCCTGTCTGTCCCCGCACAGCATGGGATTCATTCTTGGAAAGTATTAGGCTTTTGTCAGAGAAAAGCTTTTGAATCTGGCAAGCCAGAAGTTATGCATAGAAATGAAAACTTGCACTAGTTTTTGCTGATGCTAGGAGGTTTTCCTGCCATTTAGTGCCATATGCTCAGCGAATTCCCCCCCCCCCCCCCGGTTCCTTGCCACAGGTGCTTACAGCTGTGTTTCTGTTTGGCAGGAATGGTGTGTGTGTGTGTGTGTGTGTGTGTGTGTGTGTGTGTGTGTGTGTGTGTTTCCCCCCTCTGTTGAGGCTCTCTAAGGATTTGATAACATTTGGTTGGCTGGGAGAATGTTACCAGGGTTTTTATTTAAAATTTGGAATACTGCTGAGGAAGAGGGTTTGTCTGTCTAAAAAAAATAAATTTGCTTTAGTTCTGCTGGGTCTTCCCACTGTCAACCTGCAGCAACATAGGCTGCAAGTTTGGCCTGATCACATGAGATGCTGGTACACCTGCTCTTGCACAGCCCCTGTTTTGGTGGCTAGTACCTGTGGAGCTGCCAGTTAGCTTACACTGAGATCCTTGCAGCATCCATTTCCAGTTTGAAGTGGCTGCTGTCTCAAAGAGGCAGGCACCCGATTCTTTGTTTTCCATGATTGCACTGCTGGATTCAGAGCAACTTGCAGCATTCTCAGGATCTCGGTTTTTGTTCAGTAAAAAACAACAACAGGGTTTGTTTTAATTTTAATGCCTTCCATGACTGCAGAGGTACGGGCACAACCCACCCAACATCTCACAACATTTAAGTCCTGTTAATTGTGATGGGCGAGATTTTAAAGCGCATGCATAACTTCCATTGAAATCACTGATTCTTGAACAGTTCCCTTTGGCATTGTTTATAAGGGCAAGTAACATTTCAAAAGCAGTGGTTTCAGAGATGGGGGTTCAGAGCAGGCTTGCAAATTGTATTTTTTATTTTATTTGAAATTTTGCTGCCTTTCTCCCATTGCAAAGCAGCGTCGGAGGGGGGCACACAACATTTTAAATGTGTATATTTTCATCCAACAAGGATGATAACAAACCTTCAATTGGTGCTGGGAGTTTTGGGCCATGAAAATTTTCAGCATGCCCTCAAGGCCCTGTAAGGCAGGGATGGGGAAGCTACTACTATTTCTGGCTGCTGGCCACGCCAACTGTAACTGCAGCTGATGAGAGTCAGGAGCCCGTTAACAGCACCAGCTTCCCCATCTTTCCCATAATGGCCATGTGCTTGGAAGTCTTTTAAAAATGGGCAATAGGCTCATTCATGGAGGATAAGTCACACCAGAGGCAACCAGTCACGGTGGATATATGGTACCTCCATGCTCTGAATCCAGGGATATTCTTATATCTCGTAATTTTAATTTTTTTAATTGCCTCCAAAATAGCTTATAACTCCAGGTGAGGAAGTCTGTGAACCTCTGAACTAGTTAACTTGAGCCTTCATTTTTGAAAGACCCGGAGCCTGGGTTGTGCTCAAGGATAGGGACCGATAAAACAGATGTAGGTGCGGTCAGGAAGAAATATGGCTAGTGACTCTGGCTGAATCGAAATGACTTCATACAGTGGTAATCTGCTGCGCTATGTCTGTAATTGCTTGGGAAGCTGGCCTGTGACACTCTGCCAAGCATTGACGATAATGTTACTACACCTCCATATACCTGACATGAAATCAGGAGGCACAAAGGTTCAGGAAGAGCGTACAGAAGACTGGGCTCCCGGCGTTTGTCTGTACCCCATTGTAAGTTGCCATATAGCAAGTGTTCATTGCTATTCATCTATAGAGAGGTTTTTGTCGCTTGTGGCCTGATAACTTTGTCTTCTGGAGCCATGTGGAGCTCGGCAGATTTGTTTTCTTTGACATCTCTGCTCCTTGCTCGCGGCACATAGTGCCTTGAATTGCGTGGACCAGTCTGTAGAAATGGATGGCCCTGCCTTTTATCCCAAAGGAGAGAACTTAGATGAACTTCTGATTCCATCAAAATCTGTGGAATCCTTAGGCAGCCGTACCGGTGGGTGGGTGGGTGGGTAGGAGCACAGTTTTCTTTTCAGTGCATTGCTGTTTTCGTCTTAAACTCCCTACCCAAGAGCATCTGTGGGGTTTGGGGGTTTTTCCCCCCCTCCACCCTACCCCACCGACCCTCTGTGCTCCCCCCCTTTTCTAAAGTTCACTGTTGTTGTTGCTGCTGCTGTTGCTGCTTCTTTTGTTGACCCCCTGTACTTCCTTGCAGGTGAGTGTAGTACAGGACTCTGTCAATATCTCCGGCCCAGAACTCCATGAACATGGTGAAGGTACCTGAATGCCGCTTGGCTGATGAGTTGGGAGGCCTCTGGGAAAACTCTCGCTTCACAGACTGCTGCCTGTGTGTGGCAGGCAGGAGTTCCAGGCTCACAAAGCCATATTAGCAGGTCGGTATCGACATGGGCGCGAGGCTTAGCAGGATGGCGGATGGACTGATCAGGGACAAGCCGACCTCCTTGATGAGTGTTTCGGAGGTTGCTTCCCTTCTTTTCCAGAAAGGGGCTCCAATAGCGGGTCCTATAACATGGGAACAGTTGATTTGACCCGGGGGGGGGGGAATGAAGGGCCATGGGAATATATCATATCAAAACTTCAGATTTAAAAAACGAAACCCATTTAATGCTACTGGGAGGGCGGGGAAGGTGCACATTGTAAAAACTGCTTTGCCAGAGGTCTTCGGGGACTTACGTGTACGTTGTATGTATGCAGTTCCGTGGGAGCCTAGGATATGCCATTCAGCTTTCTTTCCTCCCTTTAAAAAGGCAAGTTTCTGTGTCTTACGACTGCAGAGATATACTTGAAAGTGTGTGGCAATTCCTGCTGGAATCCCAGACGGATTGCTCAATGCGATTTCCGAGTCGTTTAGGGGTACGCCCTCCCGTGTTTCCCCTCAGCTAGGCCCCTGTGTAGATTTTTCACTTTCGTGCGGCTAGCAAAACCGAATGAATTGTGACAAGCTTGTAAAATTTGTTCAACTTGCATAATTCATGCATGTTGCAGAACCTAGCTTTTCTCGGAGCAGAAAGATGTCTGCCTGGGAGCAGAACATTTTTTGTCTCCCTTATTAAGCACAGGGTGCACAGGGCGGCCCGTGTATATTCTGCTCCTGGCCTGTTTAACCACCACAGCTCCCTGGAGGAGAACCCTCTGAACTGTAGTGGGTGGGAATGGAGCCGAGAATGTCTGTGAGTGGTCTGCACCGTCACAAAACTGCAATTTCCAGAGCTGCTCTTGGGTGGGGGGGGGTGATCTGGGCTGATGGAAAAGCTAGTTCTAAGCTGGTCTCCTTTCTCTAGTGTGCATATGCCCTTAGGAAGACATTTGATAACATTTCTCTCATGAACGTTTTATTTATTTTTTACGCCCTGTTATATTGGTACCTTTATTTGCAGGTACTGATTGCATGTGTCAGTTCCTCTCTGGAGAGGAAGGTTATCTCTTCACATAGTTTTAATTGCATTTTGTGGTGTTCTTTTCCCTCCTCCCCAATCTCTCTCTCTCTTTTGTATTCCCCACCCCACCCCTCTGGCCGCAGCACGTTCTCCGGTTTTCAGCGCTATGTTTGAACATGAGATGGAAGAGAGTAAAAAGGTAAGTGGGCAGAGCAGCTCTCTGGTCTTGAGGAAGAGCCATTTGCTGATCTGCAGACTGGGAGAGATAATTCAGGAGCTGGAACAATTCTTGGTTCCCCCAGCAAGTAGCTGAAAAATACTGCAGACTTTTGACCTCCACTTGCAAAGGTCTTGCTCGCCGCAGAGGCTCATAGCAGAAATAAAATACATTGCTGTCATGTATCCAGGTTGGCAAGGCCTCTTGCTATGGGAAGGAATACTAGAGAGCTGACATTGTGAACTGTATTTTAGATACAGAGGTCTTGACCGGAGGAATGACTGGGGAACAAGCGCTGCCAATGGAAACAAAAACCATGTCGGGGGAATACCTTTATTAGGCCAACCAAAATATCACACAATATAATGTGCAAGCTTGCGAGTTCTCCAGAACCTTCATCAATCTTGCAGCATTTTGCTGGACGTAATAAAGGCATTGTCCTAATATGTATTTTGGCATTTACCCTTTCCAGTTTTTGCATGAAAAAAAATCACTGTAGGTGGACATTTGTTTTCCAGTTTTTTTATATTTCAGGGAGCCAGAGCTAGAGCACTAGGTGCAAGTATAAGGCTTGTCAGTTGAGAAGCTTACTAGCTGATGCCTTTCGTTCCAAGATATGTTTTCCCCACCATTCCTACCTTGCAGCCTTGTTGTGAAACCAAGCTTTGAGAGATGGGCATATTGTAAACCACCAGGAACCTTCAAGACAGGCCAGAAAAGAAATTTGGTTAGGACCGTAGGAGGAGTTAATACTCTTGCGCTGCCAGCGTTTTACAGTTGTGATGGCATTTATGTAACAGTAAATGCTAGCTTTTTGCTGCTGCCTGAGACAGTGGAAAAGCGAAGCTTTAAGGAAAAGTCTCAGCACGTTCTCTTCTGTAGTTGGAAGAGGCAAAGGAGACTGGAACATTTCTGTTCCTCCTGCATCTTCTTCCCCAAATATTTATGTGTTCTCTCCAAATAGTTCCACTCTGCCCCCTCCAAAAAAAGAGAGATCTGGGGGGAGGAGAACAACAGTTGGGTCTGTTGCCTGAGTGTCAGAAGAGTAACCCTAATTTCCCCCCCTGGTGCAGAATCGAGTTGAAATCAACGATGTGGAACCTGAAGTTTTTAAAGAAATGATGTGCTTCATTTACACGGGGAAGGCACCTAACCTCGACAAAATGGCTGACGATTTGCTTGCAGCTGCTGATAAGGTACACAGGATGCTTGGGTAGCTGGCCAGCTAGCCGTTGACTTTTTTTTTTCTCTACGAAAAGGGAGAGGGGAACCAGCACAGAAACCGTGGCTTCAACATCATTGTGTTTATACTTGATACCTAGGCTGTAAGGTCCGTGTGGGGGCTACTCAAGAGTAACGAGGCTAGACTCCGACCTCTGTTTTTACAGGTTTATTGTGCAAACTATTTACAGTGCAGAGCAAACAAGTCCATGACTTCATTTATAGGTAGATAGCCGTGTTGGTCTGTCATAGTCAAAACAAAATAAAAAAATTCCTTCCAGTAGCACCTTAGAGACCAACTAAGTTTGTTCTTGGTATGAGCTTTCGTGTGCATGCACACGAAAGCTCATACCAAGAACAAACTTAGTTGGTCTCTAAGGTGCTACTGGAAGGAAGTCCATGACTGTTTCAGTCGCTAGCAGAATCTGGGAGTGGCCCCTTCCGGCTCCGTCCCCAACATAAGAACTTAGGCACCCCTAGGCTCCTCCTATTCTCTTTACGTTTCACCCCTCTGCGCAATTGGGGCGACAGGACTGGCGCGTTTCCCTCCTGACCAGCTGGGCAACGTGAGTGCGGGGCCTCAGTAACATCCCCAAACCCTCTCCCCGCCTGACTGCCTTGTTCCCGTCTCTCCTCGCTGGAGGTGGTGCTCCCTTCCCCACTGGACGAGGTACTGCTGTCCAGGAGGTGCTGGGGCTCTCTGTATGCCAAAGGGTCCTCCACCGCCCTCCGCTGAACAGGCGGCGTATCCCTGACATAGGCCTTTGGTTTTGTGGGGTTTTTTTTTAAACCGGAGGAATTTTCGCCTCCTGGAGACAGAATTGTGGGGGACTTACTGGCATGAACTGAACATGCTGTTGGTGTCTTACCAAATTCACTCCTGGGTCTTTGGGCAAAGCTTAAAGAGATTTCCTTGGCCCACCCAGCCTATTTTGTAAGCTGTGGGTGGCTGTGTACTTGAGGCGGGCCACATCCCACTGCTGTCAAGAGGCTCAGGGCCTGGTCAGCTATGAGGCATAGCTAACCCCTCTCCTCCTAGTAGTCTGTCCCATCCTCGAGATGTTGACCTGTGAGAGGAGAAGCAGGGCCAATAGAGACAAGCTCATGCTTCCTGATCTTTGTAGGAATGCACTGAAAGATGAACAGTCTGCTGTAGAAGCTTCCAGGATGAGACGGCACTCTTTAGGTACACCCCTCATTACGCAGAGAGAGGGGTGCCCTGCTCTGTTGAGAGCAGCGTGTGCCCCCTCTTGTACACTGCCATTTAAGTAAATCACTATCACTCCCTGGACCAGCACTGAGTTGATTAAAAGGGATCTGATGTCCCTCTGTGAAATGAGGCATCACTGCCTCATTGAATAAGCCCCAGAGCCAGCCTCTCACAACTCCAGGAATATGGGGGTACCTGCAAGTTAAGGACGCTATGCTGATGCTTCAAGGTCACATCTTACGCCACTGAATTGTGAGGTTTTGTGCTGTTTCTTACCTGTGTGTGGCAGGTTGGGGGGAAAGGGCAGAGGTGAAGAAGCTGGGCTTCTTGGAATTTCCAACCCTTGGTTCAAGTCGTTAATAGAATAGCAGTGAAAAAGCCCCTGCCGTATGTATGCAGGGAAGAAAAGTAGCATAGCGAATTTAAGATGGAATATCGCAGTTTTAATTGGGGATGGGGTGTAGAAAATTGTGCCCCCTTCACAAAATCAAAATATACTACCATGCAGCAGATGCCAAGTGAGTCTTGCACACTTGCCCAGCAGAAGCCCGTATTGGCCTCTGGGGATGGTTTAGTGGCAAGTTAATTTTCAGCCCTGCCTAGCAACAGCAGTTGTCCAGCCCATTGATCAGACAGTACAGTTTAGGGGTCTTTAATTGTGACTTTTTATATAGCTCTTCCCCAACCCCTAATCCTTCCAGGGTGTCTATATAAGAACAGAAAGCAAAACCTTTTATGGCAGCACATGAAGCCTCTTAATATTTGCCCGAGAGGCTTGGGAACAGCTTGTTCTGTCTTCCTCCAGTCTCTTGGGGAAAATACGTAATTATACTATAAACAAAACACAGTGCATATCCTAAACCCTGGAGACCTGCCATTGGGCTCTTGGGTGAAGATGTGATTAGATAGTTAGGCTTTGTCTTTCAGAAGTGTTTATTGAGGAGGATGGGAAAGGATGTTGTTGTACCTAAAGATCCAGACTCCATTGACCTTTTGTCCAGCTGCTTGGGCTTGTATGTGTTCTCTTTACCAGCCCTTCAAAGCTCTTAAAGCAGAATTAAGTTATGCAGATTACCTACTAGAATTTTGCATAATTCTGCTTCTGCAGTTAGGTTTGGTACTCGTTATGCATGTTTTTGGCAAAAGAACTTAAGATATATCTTCGTTTTTTTCCTCCCCAGCCAGAAGGCTTCAGACTTTTGTGAGGAATGCTGACAATTGCCCAGAATATGCATCTCTCTTCCTCCTGAATTTTGTGCTTCCAAACATTACTACTGAATAATTGGGGGGAAAGTACAGTACAATACACTTTGCATGTATTAGTGCTATGCAATAGATACAGAAGCACTGCACAAGACTTGGAACGTTTGTTCCAACAACTACTAGCCAGAGACATTATAGGATTAAGGGAAGTGGGGCACCACATCTACAAAAGCCATTCAAAATAGCAGTGCTAAAACCCACCTGTAGGGAGTTTTGCAACCAAAGCGCAGCCTCTTTTGGGTCTTCCTCTTTCAGGGCAAACTCATTTCAGTATCTCACTGTACCTTTTTTTTTTTTAAAGTATGCTTTGGAACGTTTGAAGGTGATGTGCGAGGATGCTCTGTGCAGCAACCTGTCCGTAGAAAATGCAGCGGAGATCCTCATCTTGGCTGATCTACACAGCGCTGACCAGCTAAAAACTCAGGCGGTTGACTTCATCAACTAGTAAGCAGCTTTTATCTTTTCTCCCCCTCCCCTCAGAATGTGGGGGAATTGACAAGTAAGAACCCTAGAGAACAAAGCCCCATTGCACCTCTTGTACTACAGTTTGTGTTCAAGCACTCTCATAACCAGCTAAAATTGGTGCACCCCCCAAAAAAATATTCCACTTCCTCTGTTTCTGTTTGCTCGCTGGCGCATCTGCAGCTTCTTTTTTATCAAACATAATTTCTTCCCTTTTTGCCCTTGCGCTGGAGAATCAAGTAGTGGCTGTTGCGTGCTCCTTTTGCGAGGAGTGCGGAAGGCACTTTTCTGAAATGGCTCTCTGCCCCACTGTTTTCTGCCAAGGGGGACAGTGGTAGCTGCATTCATATTCTTTCTCTCTTAAGCATCCCAAGAGAAACAAACAAGGGGCCTCGAAAGCACATCCTGTAAGAGAAGAGAAGACAGGTGTCTCCTGTAGTGGACAACCAGTGCAAAATACCGTCTCTCTTTCTCTGTCTTGGATGAATTGGATGTTTCTTTTAGAACTGCTTGAGTTCTTAAAGATGTCACACCCATTGTGTCTGAATGGTGAGTTGCTAAATGCAAAACAAGCACCTCTGACTTGGGGTGCGAGTGGTGGGGGGGAATAGCCCCTGAAGCAGCCTCAATTCTTTCAGGCCAGGGGTCAGCAAACTTTTTCAGAAGGGGGCCGGTCCATTGTCCCTCAGACCTTGTGGGGGGCCGGACTATTGGGGGGGGGTTGAACGAATTCCTGTGCCCCACAAATAACCCAGAGATGCATTTTAAATAAAAGCACACATTCTACTCATGTAAAAACACCAGGCAGGCCCCACAAATAACCCAGAGATGCTTTTTAAATAAAAGGACACATTCTACTCTTGTAAAAACATGCTGATTCCTGGACCATCCGCAGGCCGGATTGAGAAGGCGATTGGGCCAGATCCGGCCCCTGGGCCTTAGTTTGCCTGCCCATGTTTCAGGCCAAGGTAGTGTCATCTTCCTCACATAGTGTCATCTTGCTCACTGCGGAGTATCTACAGCAGATGATGAGGCATTTAAACAAGACATAAAAGCAGCTGCTGAAACCCTAAAGTGGAAGTATTGATAGCTTCAGAACTTCCCCTTCCCTTCTGTGTGTTTTGCCTTTCACTGTTAACTTTTGTGTGCGTGCATCTCTCCCCCCCCCCCCCCCCCGCAACTGGTAACCTTGGCTCCTTCGTTGTTTCTTTCCAGCCACGCTTCCGACGTCATGGAGACTTCAGGATGGAAGTCGATGGTCGTGTCTCACCCCCATTTGGTGGCCGAGGCGTATCGCTCGCTGGCCTCTGCGCAGTGCCCTTTTCTGGGACCCCCCACGCAAGCGGCTGAAGCAATCCTAAGGCCGGACCCCATCGCACAACCCCGTGTGTGTATGTGTGGCTTTTTAAACAAAGAAAAAAAATGGAAGTAGCAACAGAAGCAAGTTGCTTTCCAACCTTGACCACCAGGTAGATGATGCAACCTGTGGAGCTTTTAACTCTGTTGTGGGGGTGGGTGGGTGGGGGAAAAAGACTGCTTTGAGACGTGCAGACTTTTAAAACAAACAAAAATCAGCAGCAAATAAACTTTGGGGCGAATGGGGAGGGGTGGACTTTGGGTTCAAGGGGACTGTTCAACCTAATATATCCCTGTTGCTGCAATGTCTGTGTGTTTCCCTTTTGACTTGGCCGAGTCAAGAACTTAAGGAGTTGGGCAGGTGCTGGCTTGAGACAACAGATCCCAACAGTGCTAAATGGAATTTACGGCGAGAGGAAAAGGGACGACGTTATGGCCTCCGCATCTGACAGCACAGAACAAGAAGTCGGGCATGGTCAGAGCAAGGAGGACGCTCTCGAAATTTCGTTCCGGAAATGACAAAGGGGAATGCGGGGGTGGGGTGGGGAATGATTCTGCCTTGATGAGATGAAGCCCACTCACGGGAGCATCCATGGGATTTGTATCGGGACTTTTGGGAGAGGGAGAGACTCCCGGCCGCCGTGAAATCCCTCCATCCGCCTTCCAGCCATGAGGCGACGATCGGTCTCTCTTGGTAGCACTTGTGTACATGGACAGCAAACACGGAAAGCGAGCCCCTCTCACAAACTGGCAACTTAAGAAAAGTGATGAGGGGGCTGTTGTGAGGATGCGCTCCCTGGACGATTTGGATAGGATGGAGACAGCCATGACCGGCTTTCAGGAACTGTTGGTGATGCTCTGGACTCCAAGAACAATGGTTACCTGTTTAGATATTGTGGGAATTTTTGTTCTTTTTGGTATCTCTCTTCCCCTGTTTTAGTTTACTTCCTCTTAACTCCTGTGATTTCTTCACATCCTTTTCGGTTTCGTTTTGTTTTTTAAAGAAATTTTATTGTTCATGAACACTGTGTCAAAGGTTTCTTGTCCTGCGTTGCAAAAATGATTCTTATCGAGTGTTTGTACCCAATCCGTTGGTTTGTAGAAGATTCTGGTCCTGCTCCGTTCTAAGCCAGTTTCCTTTTACAGGCAAGAAGTTCCAAAATAACTGGTAAAGCTTTTCTCCCCCCTCCCCTTTCCTTTTCTTTTTGAAAATATAATTACTCTTTTGTACTGTGTGTTGTTCTGTCTTGTCTTTATGGCTTTCTTTCACTTTTTTTTTTATATAAAAAAAGAAAGACCTTTCCCCTCAAGTTCATATTTGGTTTATGTGTCTGCTTTATTTACGCTGATGTTATTTGCAGTCCAGGAATTGGCGCAGCTGCCACCGAGATACTTTGGTTTCCTATTTCAGTAAGAGCTAGTTCTGGGAGCCGACCTGTTCCACCAACACACCTGGACTTAGCAGAGGAGGTCAATGCTTCTGATTGGCTTGTCCCTCTTCGGTTTTGCATAAAGTGATTGGACCAAGCAGAGGTGTACCTAGGCTCCCTTGCATCCTTGGCAAGGAAGATGTATTGGCACCACTGAAGCCATGGGCAAGAATCTCAAAAGTTTACTTTTAGTTGACTTTTGCGCTGTGCCAATGACTTCCTCCATGGCCACCAGGGTCGGGTCTACTCTGTTCCACCTCCTCTCCTCCTCTGTCAGTCTGTCTGTCTGTCTGTCTGTCTGTCTGTCTTCCTTCCTTCCTTCCTTCCTTCCTTCCTTCCTTCCTTCCTTCCTTCCTTCCTTCCTTTTTCTCTCTCTCTCTCTCTCTGAAGAGCGACCTGGGTGGAGACAGGAGATTTTTGCGTCCCCCTCCCTTGGGCCTGCACCGTTGCCAGGGGCAACCCGGCCAGCCCTTCAGTACGCCCCCTGGGACCAAGAATCAGGGGTCCAGCCTCTTCCAATCCCCTCACTTTGCCTAAAGCAGAAAGCTTTAGGGTGGTAGGCATGCTCACAACCATCTTCCCTTCAGCTCTGAGCTTGAGGAGAAGTTCCCGGAAACAGCGGCACAGTATGACCAATATCTCAATATGAATTATTTGGATAACAGCCGCATCATCTCAATTTGCCATTTAAATAAGTAGAAGAACATAAGTTTGGGCGGGATGGAAAAGATGGTGATGAATGAACTTGGTAGGTGCATTCCTGATACCCGCAGAGCATTCTACGTTTCTCCATTCTTTTACCACCAGCAGCAATTTTTAGTTTCTTTTCTCACACTGATAGTCAACATTCGACAGCTGCCGCAAGTGTTTGTTCCTCATAGCGACAGTTTCATGTTTTGAAGATGGCTTGTGCTTTCCTGAACCTTGGGGTTCGGATATGTTTTGACTCTGATTCTAGTGGCAATCACTTGTGGCGGAGATCGCTCTCTGTGGAAGATTTCCCTGTAAATAGGTGCCCACATTCTCAATTGAGGTGAGTTGAGAGGAGAACGTAAGAGTTATGCAAGTTCTGAAGCTGTTCTCTTAGTGTTCAGGCTGTACAGCGTGGCTGCTGTCAAATCCAATAAGCTCTTCCTGGGGTTATACTATTTTAGGGGCCTCCACTATGACCATAGCTGTCAACTTTTGGATTTGAAAATAAGGGATTTTTAAAAACTTTCAGATTTGAAAATAAGGGATGCCATGAGGGCGGTGCAATGGCACCAAGTAGCCTCGCCACCCTGCGCTCCAGAGGCTGTGCGCAAATGGGTGAGCGAAAGAGCGAGCGCGTAGACGGCAGGCAGGCTGTCTGTCTGGTTGAGCATGAGGGTCTGGCTGCACAAGGCATGCAAGCTCCGCCCCCAGTCGGTCTCAGACTCCTTATTGGCAGCCAAGCAACGCAGCTGAGGAGCCTCCCTGGCCGGCAGGGAGGGAAAGAAGCTGCTTCCTTTGAAATCTGGGAAATTTAAGGGATATCAACAATCCGGGATAGCAGCGGGAAAGGGCATTGGAATAAGGGAGTTTCCCGCAAAAAAAGGGAGGGTTGACAGCTATGACTATGACTCTAGAGCAGAATATCAGGGTCACATGCAGAGTGTTTCACACCTTAGTTTCTGTATTTGGGCCCCTTGTGAAGTAAGTTTTCTGCTACTCACTTTCTATAGATGGGGAGCAGCGGCCAGGGACTACTTTCTTTTTGAAATGTATATTTGGTGTCTTGCCGTTATGCTGAAGAATTTTGCTGTTGGACAGCGGTGAGCAATATACATATAATATTGTGCCAGGTTTGGTACAAATTCAAAGCAAGTCCACGGCAACAGCTTTACGGTCTTAACAAAACAAGGCACAGTGGAAGGGGGGGAAGGAATAAGGTGAAACAGGAAATTTAAAAGTGTCGTGAACATAAACGAGATTTCTTGCTGATTTCCAGGCATACTGGTTGCTTCTAGGAGGGGAGAAGGTAGGTTTTGAGAAAGTTCTTGGGGAAAGGAGAGTATGCCACCAGAACATGAGATGAGGAGAGAGGAAAATCCCAAATAATATAAAGAAGTAAGATAACAACAACAACAACAATTTATTATATATAATAACTCAGTTTCCCCAGCCACTCTGGTTGGCTTCCAACCGAATATTAAAAAAAACAATACAGCATCAAACATTAAAAACTTCCCTAAATAGGGCCACCTTCAGATGTCTTTTAAAAGTCAGATACAGTGGTACCTTGGGTTAAGAATTCGTTCCGGAAGTCCATTCTTAACCTGAAACTGGATTGGATTTGATATCCCGCTTTATCACTACCCAAAGGAGTCTCAAGGCGGCTAACATTCTCCTTTCCCTTCCTCCCCCACAACAAACACTCTGTGAGGTGAGTGGGGCTGAGAGACTTCAGAGAAGTGTGACTAGCCCAAGGTCACCCAGCAGCTGCATGTGGAGGAGCGGAGACATGAACCCGGTTCACCAGATTACGAGTCTACCGCTCTTAACCACTACACCACACTGGCTCTTAACCTGAGGTACCACTTTAGCTAATGGGTCCTCGCGCCCCCACCGCGCTATTTCTTTTCTCATCCTGAAGCAAAGTTCTTAACCCGAGGTACTATTTCTGGGTTAGCGGAGTTTGTAACCTGAAGCGCCTGTAACCTGAGGTACCACTGTAGTTGTTTATTTCCTTGACATCTGATGGGAGGCTGTTCCACAGGGCCAGCGCCACTTCCGAGAAGGCCCTTTGCTGGTTCCCTGTAACCTCACTTCTCGCAGGGAGGGAACCGCCAGAAGGCCCTCAGAGCTGGACCTCAGTGTCCAGGCTGAACGATGGAGGTGAAGACGCTACTTCAGGTATACTGGGCCGAGGAGGCAGATGAGCATAAATTAACAAGTAGAACAGTATCAGAAGAACAGAGAGACCAAGCTGGAGAATTTAAAAAAGATCAGAGAAGAAAAGGAGAGGAGAAGCTGGAACAGGTAATTAGATGTAAGAAGCCGCAACTTGTTTTGGGTGTGGGCGGAACAGCTGGCAGCCGATGCAAAGAACTGTAAATTGGGAGTAAGGTTATCATAACTGAGTGGGACAGTATAATTGGGAACGATCTGGGCTGCTGCCTCTGTTCTCTCTCTCAGCCTCTTCCCTTCACCATCTCCAGTACACAGATAATACTGACCCACCCTGCAGGGTTGGTGGTAAGGGTTACTGAGCTAATAATGTAATTTTATTATTGTTGTTTGTATACCACACTTCACCCGTAGATCTCGGGGCCAAATGCAGCCCCAAAGGACTCTTGCCAGGCCATACTTCCTCCTGAGCCACACCCCTCACTAGCCCTGCTTTGCCCCCTTGAATGTTTTTCCCTGGCTGGCCTGTGTCCTTGAGCTGATACCTTCTTGTACGTGGAACGTTTTGTACAGTCAAAAAGCACAGTAAAAAAGCGCTAGCAACATGATGTCGTGCTATGCTGCCTTGCAAGAGAAGTTAAAAGAGAGTTGCATGTGAGGACTTTTAAGATGCTCCTGGATGAAGCGATGACGATAGCCCTGGCAGTTCACAACCAGGTAGTCTACAGCCAAGGTAACTTTTTAATCCAGGCTGCATTCGCCAGGATTAAATACAGCGCACTCTGGCTTCTCTCCAAGCACGTTATTAGAATTGTAGCCTGACTTGCCTCCAGGGATGTCTAGGTGATGTTCAGGACTTTGAACATGGGTCTTGCCAGTCCTAGTCTTGGCACTCCAACCCCCTACCCTATGCTGACTCCAGCAGCCTGTTCCCCTGCTTGGAAAAAGAGTATTAGGCAGATACATGGCAGGTAGGTCTATGAATAGCTTTTGGGTGTCGATAACTAAAAAATGGAAACCTCATGGCCTCCGCTCACCAGATTCTGGAGTAACCATTGCTCCACGTCTTCTAAGACATATGGGGGAACCATTGACGCTCCACGTGTTACTGAACTACAACTGCCATCAACCCCAGCGAGCATGGCCAGTGTTTAGGGATGATGGGAGTTGTAGTTCAGCAGCATCTGGAAGGCCACAAGTTTCCCACACCGGTTAACAGAGGCAAAGTGAAACTTCCCTTTGACCCATCACAGTCATTTCTTAGTGGTTTTTAAAGGTAAAGGGACCCCTGACCATTAGGTCCAGTAGTGTCCGACTCTGGGGTTGCGGCGCTCATCTCGCTCTATAGGCCGAGAGCCGGCGTACAGCTTCCAGGTCATTTGGCCAGCATGACTAAGCCGCTTCTGGCGAACCAGAGCAGCGCATGGAAACGCCATTTACCTTCCCACCAGAGCGGTTCCTATTTATCTACTTGCACTTTGATGTGCTTTCGAACTGCTAGGTTGGCAGGAGCAGGGACCGAGCAACGGGAGCTCACCCCGTCACAGGGATTCGAACCACCGACCTTCCGATCAGCAAGCCCTAGGCTCTGTGGTTTAACCCACAGCGCCACCTGGGTCCCAGGTGGTTTTTAAGTCAGCCCAAAAAAGCATGGCAGCGTGTCCTTTTGCAAACTGGCTCTCTCTTCCTGCCTCTCCCTCTTAATGCATTGCTGGTGTGAATGCAAGACACACCTAGATACAGTCTGAAACAGCGTTCCGAGTTTTTCGATAGCAGGAAGGTTTTCTCGTGTCTGATCGCGTAGCATCTCTGTCTCTTAGGTATGAGCAAGAACGCTGGCTGGATTTTTCCAAGGGAAGGAGCCGTGTTGTTTACTGAAAGGTTCGCTGCTACATGACAAAGACTACATCCCCATTGGGTTTGCAGGAGCAGCTATAACTGCTCAGGGAGTCTCTCGCCTCGGCTTCTAGCTGCAGGATGCAAGGCACACTTGCAACAAGTTAAACGGGCCTTGACATCACCAGCCTTGCCTTTTCTTCAGGGAGGTGCTTGACTGGAAAAGCAAGGCTGGTTTTGGCAATCGCCTTCCCCGGGGAGCCAGAGACACACAGGCAGAGAAGTTAATCTGTTCAGGGACTTGTGTGGCCTTTTCTCCCCTCCGAGGGAAGAAGAGACCCAGAATGGATGTCCTCAGCGCCTTTGAGAGATTTCCCCCAAGCAAGTGGATTGATTGCATTTAGATTTATAGCCTGCTTTGTTTCTCAAAAGAATCAGGAAAGCGAGAACAAAAACCAACGGCGCAGATGGGGAGCTTACGAATGGGAATGTGGGCATAGTTTTAAAGCTGCACACCCAGTGTGCAGATGCACACACGGGAAAACCATGCAGGCAGGAGCCTTCCCCTTCAGGGGCAGGAAGTGATCTAGCATCTACATGAGGTCAAGAATGGGTTCTCAATAATAATAATAATAATAATAATAATAATAATAATAATAATAATTTGTTATTTATACCCCGCCCATCTGGCTGGGTTTCCCCGGCCACTCTGGGCGGCTTCCAACAGAAGATTAAAACACAATAATCTATTAAACACTAGCTGACCCGGCCACGCCTTGCTGCAGCTGATTTGGTGAAATGCAAAAGTAAGATACAGTATGAAAGAGAAAGTGTATGTTTACTTACACCTTATCTCGTTGAAGTTCAGTCTGTGTGTTCTCCGTTTGCCCCTCCCATTTTTGTATTCATTTCTACAACTGTTTATTACTACTATTTTAGTCTATTAGGTTCTTTGTCCTGATTTTGTCAATGGCCTTCTTCGATGTTGATGTGTAGTGGTGGGCTGTATGTTTGTTTTTATAGGAACACGTTTGTATCTGTGGATGGTGTGGTATCTGGCCCGAAATGTGAGTAGCGGCGTTGTCGTCCGGCCTCTCTCTACAGCTGGTCGAGGTAGCGTCCCAAACCGCGAAAATGCCGATTTCTCCCGGCGTGGCTCTATACCCGCCGGCGGAGCTAGCAGTGGTGTTTGTGGGGGGTCTGTCTGTCGATTGGATGGTGGTAGTGATGTCGGGAAAGGAGGAGGAGGGGTCAGAAACAGGTGTGTTGTGCTGTGCTGTTTAACGTCCACTGGAGGGCGCTATATTTTTTTGCACAAAATCACATTTTTACTTGGGAAAGGTGTGGTATTTGTGCAATGCAAGTACATATGATCACTCCCATATGGGCATGGAACGTTGTATCCAAATTTGAATGGAATCGATCAAGGGGTTACGGAGAAAGGCGATTGTTAACAAACATCCAACTTGAATGATTTTATATATATATAGATTAAAAGCTTCCCTAAACAGGGCTGCCTTCGGTGCTGCACCTCTGTGAAGCACCACCTCCTGGTTGACAGGCAAGGGAGCAAGGAAGGTGGGCGCCAATGGGATGGTCTCTTCACACACACACACACACACACACACACACACACACACACACACCTCAGACCAGTTGTTTCTGGTCAGCAAGCAGGTTTCTGGCTTTGCACGCATCCAGTCCACTGCAGCGCCATTTGAGTGTTACTTAAGCAGCTGTTTATTTCTTTCTTTTGTGGGAAAGGGCTCAGTCGGTAGAAGAAGAGTTTGGATTTGATATCCCGCTTTATCACTACCCGAAGGAGTCTCAAAGCGGCTCACATTCTCCTTTCCCTTCCTCCCTCACAACAAACACTCTGTGAGGTGAGTGGGGCTGAGAGACTTCAGAGAAGTGTGACTAGCCCAAGGTCACCCAGCAGCTGTATGTGGAGGAGTGGGGAATCGAACCAGGTTCACCAGATTATGAGTCCACCGCTCTTAACCACTACACCACACTGGCTAGAGCATGAGACTCTTAATCTCAGGGTCGTGGCTTCGAGCCCCACATTGGGCGAAAGATTCCTGCATTGCATAGGGTTGGACTAGATTACCTCTGTGGTCCCTTCCAACTCCTAAAGTTCTGTTTATTCTATAGAGGCACCACCTCAAGCAGGGACCGGTGAGTGAGGGCGTCCCCATTCATAGGAGAGAATGGCGTGCATTGAATTCTTGTGGAGTTTTCCCTCGGTGTATGGGAGCTGCTAAGTGCACAGCTGTTCATGAACCATAGAAGAGGCAATATAAGTTTAATTATACTGGGTGGCTATGGTCAAGAGAAAACCCCCTCCATTTTGCCAAAGCAGTTTCTCGCTACCCTCCGCCCCCAGCACCCCCCACATTTCCACAGGCTTCGGGGCTGCTTACTCAAGTCTGAACCTGGCTTTTGTACAGGTGGAACTGACTGAAATTTGTATCCGGGCAGGTTTTTTTGTTATGCCACTAATACCCTTCGTACGGCCAGTGAAATAATTGAAACCATGCTGCTTTTCGGTATACACAATACACTTTTAAGACTTGGCTTTGTTTACAACCCTGTGAAGCTGAAAGGATAATTGGGATTTGAACCTGTGTTTACCACTTCCAACCCTTTCACCTGACCTCAAATGTTTTGCTGTCTCCGGGCTTCTTACAGAAACTCTTTCCTCTCGGATTCTTGAAGGTACAAGCTTAAAGAGCTGTCTTTGTGTTGTTTGAAGGGTCAGGTGTTAACTCTGGGTACATGAAAGGCTGATAGGGCTCCAGGATCTTTTTGTGGTGCTTTCCTTCACCCTGGGGGGACCCAGGTGGCTCTGTGGATTAAATCACAGAGCCTAGGGCTTGCCGATCAGAAGGTCGGCGGTTCGAATCCCTGCGACGGGGTGAGCTCCCGTTGCTCGGTCCCAGCTCCTGCCAACCTAGCAGTTCGAAAGCACGTCAAAGTGCAAGTAGTTAAATAGGCACCGCTCTGGCGGGAAGGCGCTGCTCTGGTTCGCCAGAAGTGGCTTTGTCATGCTGGCCACATGACCCGGAAGCTGTACGCCGGCTCTCGGCCAATAAAGCGAGATGAGCGCCGCAACCCCAGAGTCAGACACGACTGGACCTAGTGGTCAGGGGTCCCTTTACCTTCCTTCACCAGTGCTGGGTGAAGATGCACTTTTGTGGCATCAGAAGGGAGAAAACAAGATACAAGCTGTTCCAGGTGCGCAGGGCCTTGCCAGTTCATGTGGCTGATGCTCATAGAATCATAGAAATGTTGAGTTGGAAGGGACCCTGAGGATCATCTAGCCCAACCCTGCAATGCAGGAATATGCAGCTGTCCCTTACGGGGATCGAACCTGCAACCTTGGCATTATGAGCACCACGCTCTAACCAGCTGAGCTATCCAGGCTCCTGTTCAAGCTCACCTGTAAATACTTAGCCACATGTCCTCATATATTTCCTGCCTGTTTCCCTGCAAGTACAAGGCAGTTGATCTCATGGGCGTTGGTTCGAACCCCATGTCGGGTAAAAGATTCCTGCATTGCAGGAGGTTGGACTAGATGACCCTCGTGGTCCCTTTCGGCTCTATGATTTTCAGAATGCAAATGAACCCAGTGGGAGGAAAGGTGTCAAGTGTTCATTATTTCAAGGCATTGCTTTTGCAAAGTGCATAACCTGTATCCCTTTTAAATGTGTGCCAAGTTTTTCGGTCTGTCTCAAAGCCTTCAGGTGCCTAGCCCCTGTCTAAACAAACTAGACACTGGAAGTACTCTTTGCTCATCATCCATGTCCACGAAACATCTCTCATTGCTTCTGCCCCATATCTTGGGCTTTTTCAGACTTCTGGTGGACAGTAGGTCCAAGGTTGGTGAACCGGCATTGGAAAAGTCACCCTGGACACCCTCACGTCTTATAGAGTGCTGATGTCCTTGACAAACTATAGGGATTGAGATGGAAAATGAGGAAGAAGGCAGCTTCTGAATTGTCCCCATGCTACGGTAAAGGTAAAGGTAAAGGTAAAGGGACCCCTGACAGTTAAGTCCAGTCGCGGACGACCCTGGGGTTGCGGTGCTCATCTCGCTTTACAGGCTGAGGGAGCCGGCGTTTTTCCGCTCCGCAGGGTCATGTGGCCAGCTAGACTAAGCCGCTTCTGGCATAATGGAACACCGACATCAGAGCAGCGCACGGAAACGCCGTTTACCTTCCCACCGGAGCGGTACCTATTTATCTACTTGCACTGGCGTGCTTTCGAACTGCTAGATTGGCAGGAGCTGGGACCGAGCAACGGGAGCTCACTCCGTCGTGGGGATTCGAACCACCGACCCAAGGCTCAGGGTGGCGCTGTGGTCTAAACCACTGAGCCTCTTGGGCTTGCTGATCGGAAGGTTGGTGCTTCAAATCCCCGTGACGGGGTGAGCTCCTGTTGCTCTGTCCCAGCTCCTGCCAACCTAGCACTTGGAAAGCACGTCAGTGCAAGTAGATAAATAGATACCGCTGCGGTGGGAAGGTAAACGGCGTTTCTGTGCGCTCTGGTTTCCGTCACGGTGTTCCGTTGCGCCAGACGCGGTTTAATCATGCTGGCCACATGACCCAGAAAGCTGTCTGTGGACAAACGCCGGCTCCCTTGGCCTGAAAGTGAGATGAACACCGCAATCCCATAGTCGCCTTTGACTGGACTTAACCATCCAGGGGTCCTTTACCTACTTCAAATTATGTCTAAGGTTATAGAAAGCCATTGCAAACATCAGCTCTGATCCAGCAAAAGAGGTCCATGTCTGGGAGAAGATGCACATCTTCATGTACATCTGCATCATGCTCTTCAGAGGTGGGCAGATGCGCATGGTTTGCATCTTTGTCCCGTTGTTACGTGGGGACTAGTAGAACTCAAGCGGGTTCACTGCAGTGCCTTTTTAAAAAAATGTTTTGAATTTGTTAGACCTCGGAGAGGAGCAACCTGTTGTTGGCATTGCTTCTCTGCAAGCTGATGCTTCATTTATCAATTTTGTGTTGTGTGTGGGTTTCTCTTGGCTCCCCCCCCCCTCTTTTTAATAAACGGTAATTGATACAGCCGGAGTCATCTGGCGATGGTAGGATCAGAGCTGCAGCATGCTGTTCATAAACCTCCCACTAACATCGCTCCCTGCATCTTTCTAGTCTGTGCTGTGCTGCTGCAGAGAGTTTTGAGCCAGATGAGCAGCTGGGAGAGCCAAACTCCACAAGGGAAGGGTATATTTATCTAAACAATATTCCAGATAAACATTATTATTATTTGTTTCGAAAAGCCATTTTTGCTGATGTGCTCTGCAATCTAAACATGGCACTCTCTGTTGTAGGGTGTTCCCCTAAGGCATCTTCCCAGCCACCAGCCTCTCTTGCGGGGATGGTGCCATAACTTTAATCGGTTACGTTCCGCCCAGAAATGTAGCTTCCAAAAAGACAGTTTCGACACCGAGGATGAAATCTTAAGGTTTTCCAATATATATATTTTACATTTATGATTCGTCGTATCTTGCAAATACAAATTGGAGGCGGGATATATATCTCCCCCCCCCCCAATTTGTATTTGCAAGATACGATGAATCAAAAATGTAAAATTTCAGGAACTATGGAGTGGAGAGAGAGTTCAAATCTGAACATTGACAATTTGGGAACAGATCTGAGTACAGGTGAAATCTGAGTTCCAGTTTTGAGTGGCTGGCTTTGTTTGGTTGCAACAGCTCCTTTCGTATTTGCTTTACAGTGGTACCTCGGGTTAAAAACTTAATTCGGTCCGTTCTTAACCTGAAACTGTTCTTAACCTGAGGTACCACTTTAGCTAATGGGGCCTCCCGCTGCTGCCACAACGCGATTTCTGTTCTCATCCTGAGGTAAAGTTCTTAACCTGAGGTACTACTTCTGGGTTAGCGGAGTCTGTAACCCGAAGTGTTTGTAACCCGGGGTGTTTGTAACCCGAGGTACCACTGTATATGGGAGCCCTGTTGGTTGAACAGCAGAGAAATGTTCATCAGAGAAATGCTGGAGGGTATGGTAGAATGTCCCTATTTTCATTGGAGGGTATGGAGTTATGCAACCCCCGAGCCAAGAAGATACAACCTTTAGAAGACATCTGAAGGCAGCCCTGAATAGGGTAGGTTTTTTAAAAAAATGTTTAATGTTTTATCATGTTTTTATATATGTTAGAAGCCGCCCAGAGTGGCTGGGGCAACCCAGTCAGATGGGCGTAATATAAATAATAAAAGTTTTATTATTATTTTCATCAGAGAAATGCTGGCGGTTACAGAATATCTCTTGATAGACTTTTCCTCTGAAACTTGGTCTAATCCCCCTCGAAGGTTGCCTGAGCTAGTGACTATTGCCGCCTCTTGCGACTGTGAATTTCAGAAATGAATTACGAACTGCGTAAAGTACTTCTATTTCCTCCACCTTGTCTTGAAGAAATCCTTTGCCAGGCCATGTCTTTGGGGGATCCTGAGTTCGAGTGTTACGCGCTGGAGAAAGAGAGAAGAGAGATGACCCGTTTCTTCTTCTGAACCCATGCAGTCATTTTACTTCTTAAAAATCGTACCTACGCGAGTGAATTCCTCACTCGGAGGGTTTTGGTTTTCTGTGTGCTGGTGAAATGAAAAACTCGCTGGTGAATCCATTGTCTCCTCCAGGCAAACAATAAATGCAGACAGCAAACTTCAAGCCCCAGAAGCTTTGCGGAGCGTTTCCAACGATCAGTCTAACGGCGAACCAACCATTATTGGCTAAAGAGATCTTTCACTGCCGGCTCCCTTGGGCTTTAAATTATTATTGGCGGATTCTGCTGAGGTATTCCTCTTGTTTATTGTGAGAGTTTATTTTACTTTCTCCGACCTTCAGTTCTTTCTCCCCTTATGAAAGACAACAGCTTGTCCATTTACCAGGAAAAAAAACATCCAACCAAGCAGAGGGAACGGCTGTGCTTTTGAAAACTCTCTTTAAAGCTTTTGTTCTGCGGTTTAGACAACCCTCCTTATATGCCTATATGAATCTGCATATGGGAGAAATCTGTTGTCGCCTTTTGTTTCCTTTTTCTTTCAGAAGAGCATTTGTAGTCTTTTTGACAAAGAGTCTCATGCTATAAACTAATTACCTTGGCTTTTTTTATATACAAGAAGAAGAAGAAAGGAATGAATTTTGGATACAGCGTTGCATTATTACACAGCTTAGCTCAGTTGGTTAGAGCGTGGTGCTGATAATACCAAGGTTGCAGGTTCGATCCCCGTGTGGGACAGCTGCATATTCCTGCATTGCAGGGGGTTGGACTAGATGATCCACAGGGTCCCTTCCAACTCTACAGTTCTATGATTCTATGTCTTTCCCCACTGAAAAGGTGACTAGAGGTAAGGTAAAAGGTAAAGGACCCCTGGACAGTTAAGTCCAGTCAAGGGCGACTATGAGGTTGTGGTGCTCATCTTGCTTTCAGGCCGAGGGAGCCAGTGTTTGTCCACAGACAGCTTTCCGGGTCATGTGGCCAGCAGGACTAAACCGTTTCTGGCGCAACGGACCACCGTGATGGAAACCAGAGCACACGGAAATGCTGTTTACCTTCCTGCCACAATGCTACCTATTTATCTACTTGCACTGGCGTGATTTCGAACTGCTAGGTTGGCAGGAGCTGGGACAAAGCAATGGGAGCTCACTTCGTCACAGGGATTCAAACCACCGACCTTCTGATCGGCAAGCCCAAGAGGCTCAGTGGTTTAGACCACAGGGCCACCGGTGTGAATTCTACACCAGAACTGCTAAATTTAATGACAGTTATTGGACCTTCAACATCACCCGAACCCCAAAGAAGCTTAGAGGAATTCTTCAAATGTAGAGTCCCTACTGAAACCTAAAACAAGGCCTCATCTGCACCTTAAATTTAAAGAATATACTACTTTAATAGGCATTGCTTCTCCCAAAGAATCCTGAGAGCTGTAGTTTCTTCAGGGTCCTGAGAGTTGCTTGGAGAACCCTTATTCTCACAGAGCTATGATTCCCAGAGAGAAGAGGGACGGGTTGTTTAACCCACTTTGAAACTTGTAGCTGTGTGAGGGGAATGGGAGTCTCCTAACAAGCCAGTGTGGTATAGTGGTTAAGAGCGGTGGACTCGTAATCTGGTGAACAGGGTTCGCGTCTCCGCTCCTCCACATGCAGCTGCTGGGTGACCTTGGGCTAGTCACACTTCTTTGAAGTCTCTCAGCCCCACTCACCTCACAGAGCGTTTGTTGTGGGGGAGGCAGGGAAAGGAAAATGTTAGCCGCTTTGAGACTCCTTCGGGTAGTGATAAAGCGGGATATCAAATCCAAACTCCTCCTCCTCCTCCTCCTCCTCCTCCTCCTCCTCCTCTTCTTCTTCTTCTTCTTCTTCTTCTTCTTCTTCTTCTTCTCAGCGCCTTTAACAAATTATAGTTCCTAGGATTCTTTGGGGGAACTGTTACTATTAAAGTGGTATAATACTGCTTTAAAGCTACTGTGTGTGCACACTCTCTCCTCAAATCAAGGATGCACAGATTATTCTGGGCTCCAAACTGTCTCTCATCTTTATGTCCAGTTTGGCATAAATCTAAATCCACCCCTTCAGTAGCCCTGCTCAGAGATTTACAGGCCGTGGTATATGAGCTGCTGACTTTTTCTTACTAGACATCAGAGACTGGCGCCAAAGTGGCGTGCTGGCTTTGTGCCGCAAACCATGCTTTCTGTGCTGCCCCCCAAACTGAGTACAGTCGTACCTTGGATCCTGAATGCCTTGCAAGTCCAACATTTTGGCTCCCGAACGCCGCAAGCCTGGAAGTGAGTGTTCCAGTTTGCAAACATTCTTTGGAACCCAGACGTCCTCCACAGGTTCTGATTGGCTGCAGGAGCTTCCTGCAGCCAACCGGAAGCTGTGCCTTGGTTTCCGAATGTTTTGGAAGTCAAATGGACTTCCAGACAGGGGCGTAGGAAGTGGAAGACGGGGGGGGGGGCGCCCCAGGTTCCATCATGGAGGTGGGTGGCAAATTATCAAGGAACAATTACTGCCCTACTAGGGTGGTTCCAAAGGTCTTATCTTACTACACAAGGGATTATATAGCTATATATGAAATTTCATGCATATCAGTTAATATCTTGACCCTCCTCCACGAAAATAGCTGTTTACTTGGCTGTTTTCCTATGTCGTGAAGGCTGAAATTTCAATTCAGTGGAGCACTTACTGTTCCCAACCCTAACCCTGCGGAAAGCCATCTAATCAGACTTTAATTTGATTTTGACATGTTTTTAGGAGGTAATTTAATTATTGTTTGATTTTATATCAATGTTATGTATCTGATGTTAGCCACCCTGAGCCCGACTTCGGCCGGGGAGGGCGGGATATAAATAAAAGTTTATTTTTACTTATTATTATTCCTTTGTAAGAAAATATGAAATAACGTAAAACCATTTTTGCAGGGGGGGGGGAATCAATGTGGGTGGGGGGGGAGAAATTCTCCGCACCGGGTACCACCTGACCTTCCTACTCCTCTGCTTCCAGAACGGATTCTATTCAACTTCTGAGGGTACAACTGTAATTGGCACTCAAACTTGGAGCTACAGGGACACCCCAAAACTCAAGTCGTCTGGTTGACTCCAAACAAGTGCCAAAGAGGCGTCAGGTTCCCAGAGCCTTCTCAAAAAAGGGCATATGGCAATGAATGGCGCAGTGCTCAAAGTGTTGGACAACGACTGGGGAAACTCAGTTTTTGAGTTCCAACACCTCTCAGGTGAGCGCCATTGCTATTACAAGAGAACATGGGAGGTGTTCATGGTGAAAAACAGCACTGGTGGGCTGGACAGACCAAATGATCTGACAACGTATAAGACAGCTTCCTATGTTCCTGATTGTTCTGAAACAACATTGAAAGTGGAGGGAGTCTAAATGCCAGGAAAAATATGGCAGAGGAAGGAAGAACTCTTATTAAATTTGTATCCCGCCCTTCATCCATAGCTCTCAGCGCAGTTCACAACATAAAAAATACCATATAAAAACACAAAGTGCATGATAGAAACAAGAACAAAATATATAAAAACCGATAAACCGATTGGATAGGAAGTTTGAGGCAGCTTCAGAGGGTTTCATGCTGGGCCACAGGTTGCCCTTTTGTGTGCTATGGCGTGGCATTAATTCTATTTATTCATTAAATTTTAAATTTGTTGGTCGTCTTGCCTTGCTCAGGGCAACCCAAAGCAACTGACAGCCAAACAAATAGACAAAAATGTGCGAATCGGGCTCGCCATCCTTCAGCCTAACGTCTCGGAAGTTTATTGTGCCAGTTAAAGCTGAAGGGAACCTTGAGCTATGCTGCCTTGAGCTCTATCAGAATGGCAGGATGTAAATGTGTTTTCCAAAACAGAAGTCCTCTTCCTCTAATCAGTAATATGAAATTGTGGTGGGGAGGTTGTGAGGAGCAGGACGGTTTGCAAGCAGGGTTGAGGCCTCAGAGCCCTGGTGTGCCCTAATCATGTCATTGCTTCGCTCTGCGGTCTATATAAGGATTTCTGGCCAGTATTGCTGAGGGACACAATCCAGGCTTCAAATTATTTCTTCCAGTCCTCCAGCTGACTTCTGGGAAATTAACCCAGTCACTTCAGATTTGTTTCCAGAGCGGATTATGGCAAAGCCTGCCTATCCCCAGTTTATATTTTGTGCCTCCTTTCTCCCCAATCCCCAAAGATTGGTTGGCCCATTAACAGGATCTGACCCGAGCCCCAGGCAGAGCCCCCGGTAGAATTGCTATGGGCTGCTTCCGCTTTGTCAGGCAACTAATTTGGCTGCAGGTAGAGCAGGTGGCAAATCTCTTATCAGTCCTTTTGATTTTAGCTTGTCTGTTATGCTGGTTCATTAGAAAGCTGAACTTGAATGTACTTAGCTCCTGTGCAAGTCAGGTGTGAGATGTTAAACACAGGTGTCCTTGTACGGATAGATTTTCAGTTTCTCGGGTTTGCCGGGGTTGGAAATGGCAGGAGCCCCTATTGTGGCTGTTTGGGGGGAGGTGTGGGGCACAGATGAGGCTACTGCCTGCTTCCTATCTGGGCTGCCAAATGTATGCAAACTGATCTGTTTAGCTTCTGGTAAATCCAGATTCTCTGAATAATCTGACTGTTTACAAAAAGGCAGCAGAGCTGATGTCAGCTTGGCAGAGAGAATTTGGAAGCATGGATACTGAGAATTTGGAAACATGGATATGGAGAATTTGGAAACACGGATATCGAGAATTTGGAAACGCGGATATCAAAGTGTTTCATTAATCTATGTGAATATATGTCTGTAAGGCATAGAGAGATGTAGTGGAAGGAAAGAAAGAAAACTCAGTTGTTTCAGAGGGTGTTTTTTCCTGGCCTTTTTCTCTCCCAGGGCAGCTGATAATAATTAATTTTTGCTATAGCTCATGCAGAGGTCTAAACTGCCTCAAAGTCTTGTCTTTCTAATTGCAGATCTGAGATGTGTTTGCACTGAGACAGCCTTGGTTTGTGGTTTTCCACGGACAAGCGAGATGTGCTCCACCTATCCCCAGAGCTACTCTTTACCCTTTCTTCCTAGGTTTCTGAGTAGATATATTTATTTGATTGAATGGTTTGTATACCACCCTTCACCATACGATCTCAGGGTGGTTCACAGAATAAAATACAGGATGAAAACAAGTAAACAATTAAAAACAAAACAGCAAAACAATACCCCCCCCTTCCCACAGACACATTTAAAAGGCTATAGAATATTAATCAGCCCAAGGCCTGGTTGAAGAGAAACGTTTTCGCCTGGTGCCTAAAATATATATAGTTGATGGCGCCAGGTGAACCTCCCTGGGGAGAGCATTCCGCTTTGGGGGAGCCACTGCAGAAAAGGCCCCGTTCTCATGTTGCCACTCTCCAGACCTCCTGCCTGGTGCCTTGGTTACATATCTAGGTGGTGGGCAAAATATTCCTCTTTTCCGAGGCCTTTGGCTAATTTATGGCCTTTTAACCCATGTGTTTGTGTGGGAGGTTGTTTTTGTTTAGTTTTTTTTATTATGGCATGCATTTTTGTGTTTTTATATTGTAAACCACCCTGTGATCTTTGAACGAAGGGCAGTATAGAGATGATGGTGATGATGATGTAACTGGGCTCGCTTGCTTAAGTTCACCTGAACCTATTGGCTCCTCAAACACCCTCCTGCAATGTACGTACAGGCTGTCAGCTTAGCAAATAACAGACCATGCACTGGATTGTTGGATCCCATATGGTGTTTGGAGAGGGGGTGGCAGGGTGGCGGCTGATGGCGACTTTTTGCGGCAGATGCGCTGGATGCGCTCCTCATGCCAGCCTCGAATTGATCCGTTCCCTGAGCGCTTGGTAGCCAGAGAGCGCAGAAGAGTAGCCAAAGTTCTATTTGCCGAACGGCTGTGAAAGGCATTGTGTGTGTGTGTGTGTTTGGAACGCCAGCCATTCATTTGTATGCGGCTTGGTATTTCGTACAGTCGCAATCCCCCGGTGGCGGCACAAAGCCCCGGCCATCTGTTGGGCTGCTGAGTGACTTCTGGAAGAACAACTTGGTGGTCTTTGCTGCCGACAGATAGATCTGCATCCCCCTCCCTCCCCAAGAGGATCGCCGCAGCTGCCACCGAGTGTCTCCTTTTGTCGACGCTTTTCGGGGGGCGCCTTCGCACAAGCACAAGTTGAAATGGTTCTTAATAAGCTCTAGCCTGTCGGATTCTGTGGTTTTATGTACAGCTAAAAAAAGCCGTGTTTCTCCAGGACGGAGTCGGCGAGCGAAGCTTTAATTATAGCGAGCTCAGAAGCAAAAAGCAAGCAGCTCAGCCATCCTACCCCTGCCTTCCTCACAGCCACCTCTCTCGCCGCCCATCCCTGCATGGAGAGAGAGACCCCCCCCCTTTCACAGGGGTTCCTAAGGGGCAGGTGCCTGAACTCGCATCCAGTTATCTGATTGCTAGAAGGGGAAATAATTGTGCCTGCTGAGCCATTATCCAAACCGCAGCGTGACACACGCGACAGAATGGGTTGTTGTGCCCCTTCAAACTACAGGGGGGTGGGTGGGGGGGAGATCACCGTCTCTGAGCCTCACTGTTGTTAACATTGGTATCTCGCCTTTCCTCTTAAAGCTCTGGAGGCAGCAGTGTGCTGCAATGCTCGAGCCAAGGGGGACAACCCACCATGGCACCCGAGGAGGCTTCCGGTGTTGCCCTTCAGCAGATGCCCCAGACTCTGAACTTTCGTTTTAAAAAAAGGGTAGGTCTCTAGTCCTCCTAGAAAGAAAGTTGTGGGGCGAAATGTGCAGGTACCTTCTAAGCCAGGGGTCAGCAACCTTTTACAGCCGTGGGCCAGTCCACCATCCCTCAGACCATGTGGTGGGCCAGACTATATTTTTTGGGGGGAAATGAACGAATTCCCCACAAATAACCCAGAGATGAATCCTATATTATAATCTTCAAGTGTCCCTGCGTCCACCTGCAATTTTCTGTGTGTCACGGAAGTGAGGTGGCACAGACGGACGCAGGGATTGGAGGGGGCAGAGAGGGGGGCGGGACGACGCACAGACACTTCCGGACGGGCGAAACTGCGCCGCCGCCATTGCCGGGGGAAGCGGCGCAAAGCGCCGCTGCCGCCGCCCGCCTATGGAGGCTCCCACCGCTGCCTTATCAGGTAGCCCCTGGGACTCCCGGCCCCGGCGAAACGGAGCAGGGCTCGCCGACGCTGCAGCAGCAGCAGCAGCCGGCTCCGGAACGGTGGCGGCGAGGCCCGTGCGCGCAGTCCCGGCGGGGGCGCCGGGCGCTTCCCCATCCAGGAGGGTGGCGGGAGGGAGCACATCACCGAGGAGGAGGTGGAGGGCGAGTGCCTGGACCTCTGCGTGCAGCAGCTCGCAAAGCTCCCCTGAGGGGGAGAAGAAGGCGACGGCGGTGACCAAGGGAGGCGCGGCCGGTGGAGGGGGGCGCGGCGGGCTCTCAGCCCTCGCGTGGAAAAAACCGCCCGGGAAAGCGGAGGAGAAGCGGCTGAAGCAGTGTGAGAGAGAGGGGGGGTGTGGGGGGGGAGGGAGAGAGAAAGGCGAGCTGTGTGTGCAGGTGGGGGGCAGGTGGCTGCCGCTGCCGCGCGCTCGCTCGCTCTCCCTCCGCCTCCTCCTCCGGCTTCCCTCTCTCGCTCTGTCCAAGGGAGGGGAGGAGGGGGGGAGAAATATGGGGGTGGTCTAGGGGTGCAAGGGGTGGGTGACTTGGCTGCAAGACTTGGGGTGGTCCAGGGGTACAGGGGGTGGGTGGCTTGGGGGTGCAGGTCTAGGGGTGCAAGGGGTGGGTGGCTTGGCTGCAAGACTTGGGGGTGCTCCAGGGGTGCAGGGGGTGGGTGGCTTGGGGGTGCAGGTCTAGGGGTGCAAGGGGTGGGTGGCTTGCAGGTCTAGGAGTGCAAGGGGTGGGTGGCTTGGCTGCAAGACTTGGGGGTGCTCCAGGGGTGCAGGGGGTGGGTGGCTTGGGGGTGCAGGTCTAGGGGTGCAAGGGGTGGGTGGCTTGCCTGCAAGACTTGGGGTGGTCCAGGGGTGCAGGTGGTGGGTGGCTTGGGGGTGCAGGTCTAGGGGTGCAAGGGGTGGGTGGCTTGGCTGCAAGACTTGGGGGTGCTCCAGGGGTGCAGGGGGTGGGTGGCTTGGGGGTGCAGGTCTAGGGGTGCAAAGGGTGGGTGGCTTGCAGGTCTAGGGGTGCAAGGGGTGGGTGGCTTGGCTGCAAGACTTGGGGGTGCTCCAGGGGTGCAGGGGGTGGGTGGCTTGGGGTGCAGGTCTAGGGGTGCAAGGGGTGGGTGGCTTGCCTGCAAGACTTGGGGTGGTCCAGGGGTACAGGGGGTGGGTGGCTTGGGGGTGCAGGTCTAGGGGTACAAGGGGTGGGTGGCTTGGCTGCAAGACTTGGGGGTGCTCCAGGGGTGCAGGGGGTGGGTGGCTTGGGGGTGCAGGTCTAGGGGTGCAAGGGGTGGGTGGCTTGCCTGCAAGACTTGGGGTGGTCCAGGGGTGCAGGTGGTGGGTGGCTTGGGGGTGCAGGTCTAGGGGTGCAAGGGGTGGGTGGCTTGGCTGCAAGACTTGGGGGTGGTGCACACCTCCAGCGGAGCCTCCCGTTCCTGGAGGCTCCCGCCGCCGCTTTTCTTCTAGAGCCCGTAATCTTTACGGGCTTAATTTACTAGTTTTTAATAAAAGCACACATTCTGCTCATGTAAAAACACCAGGCAGGCCCCACAAATAACCCAGAGATGCGTTTTAAATAAAAGGACACAGTCTACTCATGTAAAAACACGCTGATTAATCCCGGACCGTCCGCAGGCCGGATTGAGAAGGCGATTGGGCCACATCTGGCCCACGGGCCTTAGGTTGCCTACCCCTGTTCTAAGCGATCTTTGTGAAATGAGAGGGGTGTGCAGGGGAGAAACGAGGCGTTATTTCACCCGGGTCAACAACCCAGTTAAGCACACACATACACACATACAGTGGTCCCTCGACTTACGAAGTTAATCCGTTCCGAATGGACTTTCGTAGGTCGAAAAAAATCGTAAGTCGAGTTCCCATAGGAATGCATTGGGAGAAAAATATTCGGAAAAATTCATAAGTCGAAAAAACCGCATCTAAACTTCGTAAGTCGAGGAAACCGCATCTAAAACTGGCAACATTTCCATTCGGATGTCGAAAAAATTCGTAGGCGCGCGGCCACTTTTTTCACTCATAAGTCGAAAAATACGGAAGTCGAGTACTTCGTAAGTCGAGGGACCATTGTATTTGCGTACACACACACATACAGGCTGGGAGCCTCAATAGCGCCCCTCTGGAGGTTTCACTCGGGGCAAAAATCCTGGCTCGCTCCCCTGTAGCTACAGCTCTGTGGGCGGGGGTGTCTATCTTTTTCTCAAACTAGTTTTTATTCAGGATTTTTTGTGTTACAAAACAGATAAACAGGTACATCTATCGTCTCCACTTTCAGTTCTTGGAGTCTTTTACAGTTTGTTTACATTTAGCAAGAGACACTTTTGTCACCAACATCTTGCTGTTGGGGGAAAGGAGATGGAAGAGAGATTTGTTTGGGGGGGTATTGTTCTTCCGTTCTGTTGCCTAGTGTTAGTGTAGGGCTTTGTCTGTCTTGTGTCTTTTTCCTGATGTTGAGGGAGGCTCAGAGAGCAACAACACCAGTCAGTATGTGTGTGTGACCTCCATAATCTGGAACACCAGGACAATGGCAGACTCCCCACGGTAAGCATACGGTTGCTGGCTGTGGTTGTGTCTCTGATTTTATGCCACGTCCCCACAGCGGCCAGTGTTCTGTCTTGCTTCCTCCATGGCAGCCATTTTGTGACTGGTATCCCCCACCCCCCAGAGCACTCTCCCAACATTTGAAATGCGCCCACTAGTCCAGAAAGGTTGGTGATCCCAACTGTACCTACAGCATAGGTAGAGGAGGTGCAGCTTAAATACTCCGCCGCTCCACAGACTTCCTTAAGCAGACTTCCTTAAGCCATTGGATATCATTGACTGTATGTTTTGGAAAATTTGTTGTGTCTTAAGCTATCGGAAGCAAAATTTCCATGACAATTGCTGAGACCAAGGAGCAGGTTTGTATATCTGGACTGTGGGATGCATAACACTGGTGCAGTCAATCACAACATTCCTAGAATGTACACAAAGGGTCTCAGTCCTCCAGCTAGAGTTTCCTGTACCTGGACTGAGACCACTTCCTCTGTGTGACCAGAGGTGGGAGTGGCCTTACCTGTGCAGTTACTCAAAGTCACAGGTCAGCTGCCATTCATTCTCTCTTCCTCATCAGAACTTCGAGCAAGCAACATCTCAAGAGAAGATGCACTCTTGGCTTCCAGCCAAGAGGGCCCAGATGAAGCCTTCTCCCTTAAGGAGAGTCTCCACGTACACACATTTAATCTAAGTTAGCCTGCCTTTCTGAGACTTGTAGAACCTTGGAAATGTCTGTGAGTAAACCTTTATACTTTTAAAGAGCATTGTGTCATGTATTTACTTTAAAGGGGGAACCAGGGGAAAGATGCCAGGAATCTGCCTTGTTTTAGAAGTTCAAAAGAACTTGATCGCCACGTTTTGCTGTGTTTAATTGGGGATGAGAATCTCTGCTAGTTTGGAGCTTGTTAACACAAGCTGGGATAGGAAATATTAAACAATATTCCCTCATCCATATTCCCACTCATCTCCCACATGGACACAGTTAGACGCCATTTTGAAACAAGGTTGAACCTTTCAAAACTGTACTGATCTTAATTACTTGGATTACTGCAATGCACTCTACATGGAGCTACCTTTGAAGGTGACTCGGAAACTACAACTAAACCAGAATGAGGCAGCTAGACTGGTGACTGGGAGTGGCTGCTGGGACCATATAACACCTGCCCTAAAGGATCTACACTGGCTCCCAATTCAAAGTGTTGGTGCTGACCTTTAAAGCCCTAAATGGTCTCGGCCCAGTATACCTGAAGGAGCGTTTCCACTCCCATCGTTCAGCCCAGACACTGAAATCCAGCTCTGAGGGCCTTCTGGCAGTTCCCTCACTCTGAGGTTACAGGGAACCAGGCACAGGGCCTTCTCAGTAGTGGCACCCGACCTGTGGAATGCCCTCCCACCAGATGTCAAGGAAATAAACAACTATCTGACTTTTAGAAGACATCTGAAGGTAACTCTCTACAGGCAAGTTTGCAATGATTGATGTTTTGTTGTGTTTTTAATATTTTGTTGGTAGCCACCCAGAGCGGCTGGGGCAACCCAGTCAGATGGGTGGAATAATAATGATGATGATGATGATTATATTGACAGAGTAAAGAGGCAAAACAATAAAAATAAGCCCAACTATCCTGGACAGATAGGAAAATGGAATGGGGATGGGGGCTAAATCTTTGTACTGAGAGAGTGTGCAAGAAAGAACATTTATTATTATTATTATTATTATTATTATTATTATTATTATTATTTATTATTATTATTATTATTATTATTATTTATTATACAACACTGATATTTTGGTTTCTTAGAATGGCCAAGCAATGATGGGTACAAGGTTCCTAGTAATCAAATTTATGTGCCACAAGCATAGGACCTCAGGGGGCTGTCTTATATGCGCTCAGACCTATTGGTCCATCTAACACAATATGGTCTAACTGAAGGACGCGGATGACGCTGTGGTCTAAACCACTGAGCCTCTTGGGCTTGCTGATCGGAAGGTTGGCGGTTCGAATCCCCGTGACGGGGTGAGTTCCCACTGCTCTGTCCCAGCTCCTGTTAGCCTAGCAGTTCGAAAGCACATCAGTGCAAGTAGATAAATAGGTACCGCTGCGGCGGGAAGGTAAATGGCGTTTCCATGCGCTCTGGTTTCCATCACAGTGTTCCGTTGCGCCAGAAGTGGTTTAGTCCTGCTGGCCACATGACCCGGAAAGCTGTCAGCGGACAAACGCCGGCTCCCTCGGCCTGAAAGCGAGATGAGTGCCGCAACCCCATCATCGCCTTAGTCCAGGGGCCCTTTACCTATACTAACTGACCATGGGTTTTCAGTGGTCTCCGCCAGGCCTACCTGGAGATGCCGGGTGCTCTAGCACTGAACAACAGCCAATGTATCAATGCCGTATGTGTTCAGAGTCACTCCTTGTTGCCTTTGCCTCTCCCCATTGTTAGTGCCTCAGGTTGGAATTTAAATGGTAAACCCCGTGGGGGGGGGGCAGAAGCCTTCCTTTTGTGTAGGTGACTTCAATGTGCCGCGAACGGCGCGTTGTTAATAACAACAGGAATGTGTTGCACAGGTATCCTTCCCACCACAGGCCACCGTTAAAATTAACAACTGCTTTGCAGCTTATTACTGGCGAGGGCTGTGCTCTTGCTGATAGCCGGTTTTCAGGAAGGTGAGGCACGGTGGGGGGGGGGAGAACTGGACACAGGTGGAGGTCTTATTATCACAGGTAATTAAAGTATACTAATTAAATTAAGACTCCATCTGTCGGAGCTGAGCAAGCCAGCAGAGTCCTTTAATTAAGATACCGTGTTTACCATAATGGAGGCTGGGAGCAGGAGGCTTGACTGCAGAAGGGATAAGCAAAGAACAGCCAGCCAATGAGAACGTGCCAAGAACAGATCCCTAGAAGCTGCTGAAATGACTTAACGAAAAAAAATGAACCGGTGGGAGGAGGAGGAGGAAGACTTTGCTTACGAAGGCTCCGGGGGGGAAGAGTCATCCGCCCTGCCTTTTGAAGTTGACTCCTTGATATTTTACTCTAGGGTGGCACGGACCGGGAGCTTCTGCTAGGAGGGCACGAGCAAGAGCTGGAGCGTTTTTATTTATTTATCTCCAATTATAAATTGCTTCTCGCAGATATCTCAACGCAATTTTGCGAGGAAAACACCGAGAAAACGGTCGCTCTATTTCATTTATAAAGATGGCCATAGCCACTAAAAACAGAAGAAGGTTAAATACAATTTTGTATGTTAAAAAACAAACAACCCAACCATTTCTTTTATTTTTGGTAATACAGTCATACCTCGGAAGTCGGACGCCTTGCGAGACGAACATTTTGGCTCCAGAGCGCCGCAAACCCGAAGTGAGTGTTCCGGTTTGCGAACGTTCTTTGGAACCTGAACGTCCAATGCTGCTTTCGATTGGCTGCAGGAGCTTCCTGCAGCCAATCGGAAGCTGTGCCTTGGTTCTTGAACTTTTTGGAAGTCGAACGGACTTCTGGAACGGATTCCGTTCGACTTCCGAGGTACAACTGTAATCTTTTATTATTTTCTGCATATAGAAGCTTACATTTGTTACTCAACAATTATATTCCAATTCAACAAAACTAGGGACTTCCCACTCAACCCAGCATCAATATTTATAACTCAAATTTTTGGGGGTTTTCAACGGAATTTGCCAGAATACAGTTCTGGTACCTCTTCGGTGGGTGCTAAGAGGTGTTCATGGTGAGTTCCAGAACCTCTTTTCCTAGAAAAATAGCACTGAATTTCATCCTCTCTAACACGTTTCTTTTTCTTTTCTTTCTTTTTTAATTTTTTTAAAATTTTTTATTTGCATTCATAGTTAACAAACAAAACAAAATTCATAACATCTTCAAACAATTCTTCACAATGTACTTACATTCTACTACCTCTCTAACACGTTTCTTAATATACAGTGGTACCTCGGGTTACATACGCTTCAGGTTACAGACTCCGCTAACCCGGAAGTAGTACCTTGGGTTAAGAACTTTACCTCAGGATGAGAACAGAAATCGCGTGCCAGCAGCACGGCGGCAGTGGGAGGCCCCATTAGCTAAAGTGGTACCTCAGGTTAAGAACGGTTTCAGGTTAAGAACGGACCTCCGGAACGAATTAAGTTCTTAACCAGAGGTAGCACTGTATTCTGCTGTTTCCTTACACTGTGGTCTTTAATTATGGGAAATAACTTTTTTTATGTAGACTAAAAATGGTTTCTAGTTTTCTTTAAAACATTCTAAATTGGTATCGTTTATCAGTGCTGTCAATTTTGCCATCTCTGCATATTCCAAGATTTTCATTAACCATTCTTCCTTTGAGGGGGTTCTCTCCTCCTCCGATTTCTGAGCGTAGAGAACCCTTGCCGCTGCAGTCACATACATAAATATTGTACATATGTGTGTAAAAAAAAAAAAGGGTGGAGTCATGGGAAGGGATATTTCTGTTTCATCTTTCACCAGTCAAAACATCTAGAATATTGTGTCTGCTCTTAGGTGCTGTGATTGAAGAAGGGGCATTGTCTGGCAGGTGGAGGACCTCGGGGCCAGTGCCCAAATGTGACTTCTCTTCTCAGCCTTGGGGACTCCTCCCCGTCCCTGTTCCGTGCCCCCCTCTGAGTGTTTTCACGTAGCTGAAATGTGTCTTTGGCCTGTGATGTTGCCTCATTCATCTGGAATCAGGGGCGTAGGAAGGGGAGGCGGTGGGGGTGGACCGCCCCGGGAGCCCTCACTGAAGGGGGTGGCATTTGGTGCGCCGCCCGCCTGCAACTCCCAAACCTACCCCGAGCCGTCGTAGTAAGGGGAGGAGCTGCGCCGCTTTGCCAGCGACTTCCCCCCTTCCCCCTTTGCTTTGACAACTTGGGGGAGGCTTGGGAGTTGCGGGCAGGCGGTGTGCTGAATGTCCACCATGGGTGGCTCGCTCCACCCCCGGGAGTGGCTCACTTCGCCCCTGGCTGCAGGGCGCATGCGCCGCTCCGGGCACCCAAGCGGCTATCCTGCACCTGGGAGGGCACCCTCTGTGGCACGCCCCCCTCGGGAACATAGGTAAAGGCAAAGGTACCCCTGACCATTAGGTCCAGTCGCAGACGACTCTGGGGTTGCGGCGCTCATCTCGCTCTGTAGGCCGAGGGAGCTGGCATTTGTCCGCAGACAGCTTCCGGGTCATGTGGCCAGCATGTCTAAGCCGCTTCTGGTGAACCAGAGCAGCGCACGGAAACGTCATTTACCTTCCCGCCGGAGCGGTACCTATTTATCTACTTGCACTTGACGTGCTTTCGAACTGCTAGGTTGGCAGGAGCAGGGACCAAGCAATGGGAGCTCACCCCGTCGCGGGGATTCGAACCGCCGACCTTCTGATCGGCAAGTCCTAGGCTCTGTGGTTTAGACCACAGCGCCACCTGTGCTCGGGAGCATTACGCTTCCCATTTTTAAGTTTGGAATAGAGTAGTTGCTTTGGAAGACGATCATCAGGCCCCTGCAAGCTTCCTATTCTTTCTACGAAGAAGGGTCAGACGGGGTGTCCAACGGGACCCACTCCGACGATTCTCTGACTTTCCTAAGAAACTTCAATGAGATGTCTGAGCTGACCCCAAATCGTTCTGGCCGTTGAGGTCAAAGCTAGAAGACGAGCAGGAACGAGAGCAGATGCTGGAGCAATGGTAAAAAAATGTGTTCCTGGCAGCTTGCCTGTGGCAGGATGTCTTTGTGCAGATGCAGTTGTATCAGTGGAAATTTTGCCATTGATTTGGAGGGAGGATGCGCCGGGGGGCGGGGAGTGTTGCACGGCTTGACACTTTTTATTAAAAAATTAAATAAAACTCAGCGATTCGTCCTTCATAAAAACACAGATGTTGCATATTAAAAAACCTCAATCGATATTTACAGCTGCCTGAGTCTTTTCCAGTAATTAATAACTGGTTTCCAGTTTTATTTCTTTCTTTCTTGGTTTTTAAGGCAATAAAAGGTTGTCTTCCTCTCTTTGATTCGAACACAAATTCAGCAAGGACAACCAAGTTTGTAAATATTTGCCTTCTTGATTTCTTCCATCTTGGCAGTTTCCTAATCTCTGATATTGGATAGAGATAGATAGATAGATAGATACATGATAGATAGATAGACAGATAGATAGATAGATAGATAGATAGATAGATAGATAGATAGATGATAGATGATAGATAGATAGATAGATAGATAGATAGATAGATAGATAGATAGATACATGATAGATAGATAGATAGATAGATAGATAGATAGATAGATAGATAGATGATAGATAGATAGATAGATAGATAGATGATAGATAGATAGATAGATAGATAGATAGATAGATAGATAGATAGAGTGCTGGGGGGTACACAGGGGTACACATACCCCTAAACATTTTGTGAATCTAATAGGAGAAGAAACTAACATTTATTTTTTAATTTTTTAAATGGCTTCTTCTCTAGCATGGTCAATTGTCAGTTCCGTTGCTACCCCTGATGTCCATTCACTGTATTTATTTTCCCCGATCCAAACTATAAAATGGTGATTTTCTTGAGTCAAAATTAGAGTACCCCTAAACATTTTTAAAGAAAAAAAGCACTGGATAGATAGATAGATAGATAGATAGATAGATAGATAGATAGATAGATAGATAGATGATAGACAGACAGACAGACAGACAGACAGACAGACAGACGATAGGAAAATTCGCAGTACAGAGATATATGAAAGCATCTCTTGATAAGGCCTTGACAAATTATTTATACATGTTAAACAGATAAAGCTTGTTCCTTTTTTACTTCAGGGCATATGGAGGTGGGCAGGGGAAGCTCTATATACAGGCCTCTTTTTTAAAAAAACAACAACCCCAAAACACAACCGTATCCAGGCTTCCTTCCCTCCTCCTTGGTCCCAGGAGAGGCAGAAGCTGGTAGCAGAGCAGATGGGTGATCACAGAGAAATCTATCAAGTGGGGAAAGCTCGTCCTTCTCTGCCCACTGAGGAGGTTTGCAGGCTTATCTCCGGGACACTGTGTTACCAGCACAGCACCCCTGTGGGACTGAAGCCTCCCCTCTCCCTTGGCATCTAATGGGACTTTTGGACCAGGTTTGGGCAGTGCAGCTGCAGGGGCTGAAAACATTGTAATTGCTGATTTATCTCGTTCTCCCTCTCCTGCTTTTAAGCTTGCTTTGCGTCCTCCCTAATTCCTTCCCCGCCCCCTTCCACAAATTCCCTCACTGTGGCGCTTCCAGACAGTTGTTGCTTTTGGGTGGGATTCAATCACACGCCGGCGAAGCCGAAGTGAAGGCGGTGAAGATCCTGTGTGAGTGCCTGGAGGCGGTTGGAGGATGGATGGCGGCTAACAGATTGAGGTTGAATCCTGACAAGACAGAAGTACTGTTTTGGGGGGACAGGGGGCGGGCTGGTGTGGAGGACTGCCTGGTCCTGAATGGGGTAACTGTGCCCCTGAAGGACCGGGTGCACACCCTGGGAGTCATTTTGGACTCACAGCTGTCCATGAAGGTGCAGGTCAATTCTGTGTCCAGGGCAGCTGTCTACCAGCTCCATCTGGGACGCAGGCTGAGACACTACCTGCCCGCTGTCTGTCTCACCAGAAAGGTCACTGTCTCACCTGCCTGCAGACTCTTTTGCCAGAGTGGTGCATGCTCTGGTTATCTCCCGCTTTGACTACTGCAATGTGCTCTACGTGGGGCTACCTTTGAAGGTGACCCGGAAACTACAACTAATCCAGATTGCGGCAGCTAGACTGGTGACTGGGAGTGGCTACTGAGACCATATAACACCGGTCCTGAAAGACCTACATTGGATCCCGGTACGTTTCTGAGCCCAATTCAAAGTGTTGGTGCTCACCTTTAAGGCCCTAAACGGCCTCGGTCCTGTATACCTGAAGGAGTGTCTCCACCCCCATCATTCAGCCCAGACACTGAGGTCCAGCTCTGAGGGCCTTCTGGCAGTTCCCTCCCTGCAAGAAGTGAAGGAAGAGGGCCTTCTCGATAGTGGCATCTGCCCTGTGGTATGCTCTCCCATCAGATGTCAAAAAGATAAACAATTTTATGATTTCCCTTAGACATCTGAAGGCAGCCCTGCATCGGGAAGTCTTTAATGTTTGATGTTTTGCTCTGTTTTTTTCCTGTTCTGTTGGAAGCCACCCAGAGTGGCTGGGGCAACCCAGTCAGGTGGGTGGAGTATAAATAAGTTGTTGTTGTTGTTTGTTGTTGTATCACCCATTTTGAATTTTGTCTGTGTGTCCTGAAATGCACTTACATCTCATTCCAGCTCCAGTATGAGAAGTTGGCTGAAACACAATAGCCATGTACTCTGGAGCCACCATTTCTTTTTAGCATTATGGTTGTACTAGTGGTTTATAGCCCGTTAGAAAACGGGCGCTAGCTCGGTCCCGGCTGTTGGCGCTGCTGGCGCTGGGCTCGCTCAGCCTGTGCCTGCCGCCGCTGCTGCCGCTCCTCTTTCGCCGGCCGCTGGCAGGCGAGCGGGAGCCCCGTGCCGGGCGGAGCTCCTGGCCGGGCATGCTCCTCCGTCCGCCAGCAGGCCGAGCTGGAGCCCGAGCAGTGCGCCTCGCCAGCCTCGGCGTTGGCGGCGAGATCAGCTCCTGGGTCGCGGGCGGCTGCGGAGGAGGCGGTGGCGACGGGGGAGGCGGCGACTCGGGTTCCGGGCTGGGCTGGAAGCAGCGGCCCAGGCTGCTGCTGCTGCCGGGGGGATGTCCGTGGCGGGCGGAGGTGGCGGCGGGCCCGAGCTGGGGATGCTGCACCCCGGCCATCTTATCGCGCTGGCGGGGAGAAGGCGGCCAGCGGCCGCCTTCTCCCCGCCAGCGGCTGGCAAGGAAGCAGCCCAGCGGCCGCCTTCTCCCCGCCAGCGCGATAAGATGGCCGACAGGAGGAGGCTGCGGGAAGCGGCGCTTTGCGCCGCTGCCCCCGCTCCTATTGGTCTGCGTACTACCCAATCCGTGTGTCACTGGAACGCACGCGCACTTGCGAATTCCTGTGACACACGGAAAGTGGTACGTACGGACACAGGCTCTTTATTATATAGGATTTTTCTCAGGTCAAAGATTATTTGATCTGTTTCATTGTGTTTAGGAGGAGGAAGAGAACTGGAAATAGGGAGAAAGCCCTGTAGGGAAATGCACACCCTCCAACATCTCTTTGATGAAAATAAAGGTGTACTGTATTATTATTATTATTATTATTATTATTATTATTATTATTACCCCACCCATCTGACTGGGTTGCCCCAGCCAATCTGGGTGGCAAAGAGGGAAGTTTTGGAACTCACAAAGGCATATTTAAAAGGTCTAACAGCCTATATTTTCAACCTTTACTTTGCAGTATATTCTGTGGTTTTAAATCTCTGCTGGGGTTCTCTCACCAAAGAGTATTTGTCCCCAAATTGGGTCTTGGCATCCAGGAATTCTCCTTCTACATCTTATATTTTTCTTTTGCAACAGTAGAAAATGCTTGCCTGCTACCGTAGTTCAGCCTGGGGAGGTGAGATCACTTGACAGAGAGGCTTTTAAATCACCACAGCACATTTGGGGGGTTAAAAAGGGGATCTGTTCAAAGGGATTGTTTCACTGGAGGGCATTGTTTTTCTTTATTTGAATTAATTCTACTGAAGGGAATGTTATTTATTATTTATAGCAATGCTATTTTTTTTCTAGAAAAAGAGGTGCCGGAACTCACCATGAATGATTGCCTTGTTCTCTTATAATGGCAATGATGCTTACCTGAGAGGTGCCGGAACCGAGTACCGATGAGTTCCAGCTGGGGGGGGGAACCCCCCCTGAATATATATATAATTTATTTGTCTGCCTTTGCCATTACCCACTTCCACCTTTGATCTTGCCCACCATTGGAATGTGGCCCTCGGAATGTTAGCTACATCTGAATTTGGCCCTCAGGCCAAAAGTGGTTCCTCAGCACTGAGTTAGATATAGTAGCAACATCTCTCGGCCGGGAGTCCCTCACTAGAATTCAAAATGGCCGCTCCCCCATTTTTGCATGCTGCACGAATTTGTAATCTCATGTTACAAAAGTGTGAGAGAGTAATAAAGAAAGAAAGCAACAAAAAAAAAACAAACCCCACAACTCTCTGTCGGAGAGGCAAATAAGGATTCTTAGCATTTTCTCTGGGGGAAGTGACCTTTCAGGGTCAGTTTGCACAAGCCGGAGTAGGTGCAGGCAAACTGGTACAAGGGAAGAGACGGCGGCTAACCAATTCCACCCTCTGAGAGGTGAGGGGGTCTCGTCAATTTTGAGGCACACAGAGGCGGACCCACCAGTGCCCTGCTCTTCCTTGGCCTTTCCACAAAAACGGGGGAAAAAAAGTTCCAGATGTGGAGGCGGATAATATTTTTCTTCTTCTCTGCAAATGTGACATATCGCTTTGGCAACAGCTTCTTATTCAGGGAGTAGCTCAAACAAGTTTTTTTTTTTTTAATTAGATACAGACTCCATATATTCCAGCTCTGCCTCAGAACAGCGGACAGCCAGATGGCCCTGGATCGCTCACAAGCAGGGCATGATGGGAGAATTATCCCTTGTCTTGCCCCAGTATAATCAAAGATTGGCTTACTCTGAGATGTGCAAGTTCTTTTACGTTCCAGCTGTCCCTCTTCCGGGGTGGACAGAAGGTGGGTTGGGATGTCCTGGTAGACCTCCAGACAAATGGCAGTAGAACAGCAAAGGCTTTCAACTCTGAGTGGTGTAGCAGTAGCACCAGCACCAACCAAAAACAGAAAACCCACCCTTGCCCTCACGTAAATTAGGCTGCTGAAATTAAGAAATGTTCGCAAAAATGGAAACAAGAACAAACACCGACAAAAGAAGAATGGATTGTGAAACTAACGGAGTATGCAGAATTGGACAAGATGACGGGGAGAATCCGCGAACAGCGGGAACAGAAGTTCATCAAAGACTGGGCTAAATTTGCAGACTATTTAAAGGAAAATTGTATTCAATTGAATACGTTGGTAGAATTGCAAGAGGCTTTGTAGAGTAAGGAAGAAATATTGTTGTTAGTACGAAGATATAGTGATTAATTTTAGAAAATAATAATATAAAACAATGATTGACTTTGGAAATATAGATATAAGGAATAGATATTAGAATATCATAGGGAAGGTTTGACGGATATCACGGCCATAAAAAGCCAAAACGGTATAAGATGTGAAGACAAATGTGCGAATTTATTATTGTATTTATATAAAATCAATAAAAATGATTATAAAGAAAAAATGAAATTAAGAAATGTTGGGGTGAAATAGGAGTGGATTGAGCTTGTGTTCTGGTGCTGAAAACAAGTTCCTGGGTTGAGCATATGCTTTCAGGCATCTTGTTCTGCAATCCCATGTTTGCCTTCCTGTTTTGCTCCTGGCTCTGGTTGGGGTCAATGAAACACAAAGTAGATCCTGCCAACCCAAAGTTTGCCCATCTGTTGCTTTCTGCAGCAAGGGCGGTTCTTGCTTTCTGCTACCTGCGTTTTGGATATTTGTTTTCAAGATTGTGAGTGTGCACTTAGGGATGTAAGAGGCAATGCTTTCCATCCTCTCCTCTGTTTATCACAATCAGCGTTGTTTGCATTCCACTACAGTTCAGCTTCTGCTAAAACTGACATTTTTCACCTCACTATCGGCTATGGCTGAAATTAATTGTGTGATTAATTTGGCTGCATTTCGATGACAAGGAAGTGTCAAAAACAATGCAGGCAATAACGTAATTATATCCATAACATTTGCAGACTTCTTTTTTTTCTTTTTTTTAAAGCAAACCAATAACATAGCAAAGACTGCTCATATTTGCTGGCATGATTTCTATTCCTGACCTCCAACAAACATTTGAATTGCAGCAATTTCTGCTCACATTTCCATTTCTGGTGGGATTGTCCAATATCTCTAGTGTGCACCCAAACCCTCCAAGTGCCCCTATTTTCCAGGGACAGTCCTGGATTTACAGAAGCTGTCCCAGTTTCTGATTTGATCCTGGAATATCCCGCTTTTCCTTAGGATGTCCGTATTTTCGTTGGAGAAATGTTATAAGGTATGGAGTTATGTGACCCCTGAACCAAAGATATAAGTAACTATACAGTGGTACCTCTGGTTACATACCTAATTCGTTCCGGAGGTCCGTTCTTAACCTGAAAACGTTCTTAACCTGAAGCACCACTTTAGCTAATGCGGCCTCCCGCTGTCGCTGCGCCGCCAGAGCACAATTTCTGTTCTCATCCTGAAGCAAAGTTCTTAACCCGAGGTAATATTTCTGGGTTAGCAGAGTCTGTAACCTGAAGCGTATGTAACCTGAAGCGTATGTAACATGAGGTACCACTGTACAACCTTCAGAAGACACCTGAAGGTGGCCCTGTATAGGGAAGTTTTTAAAAAAACATTTATTATGTTTTTATATACGGTATGTTGGAAGCCTCCCAGACTGGCTGCAGCAACCCAGTCAGATGGATGGGGTGTAGTAGTAGTAGTAGTAGTAATAATAATAATAATAATAATAATAATAGACGTCCCTATTTTCATCAGAGAAATGTTGGAGGGTGTGTGCACCTATGCTGCAGAATCCCTCCGGCAGATGTCAGTCTTAATGCTATGCAAGAGACTTCTTCGATGGGGTGCAGGTAAATCTGAATTCTGGTGTGGAAATGAAGACACGTGAACACAAAATAACCACACCTGTAGAAGATCTGGCTTCCTCAGTGGTGGTACCAGGCAGAGGGCCTTCTCAGTTGTGGCACCCGCCCTGTGGAACGCCCTCCCACCAGATGTCCGGGAAATAAACAACTATCTGACTTTTAGAAAACCTCTGAAGGCAGCCCTGTATATGGAGGTTTTTAAGTTTGATGTTATCATATTTGTAATACTTTGCTGGAAGCCTGCCAGAGTGGTTGGGGAAACCCAGCCAGATGGGCAGGGTATAATTTATTTATTTATTTATTTATTTATTTATTTATTTATTTATTTATTTATTTATTACCCTCCTGCTTTTGATGCATCCCTGGTATGAGAAAATCTGGATTGCAGGATGGAGAAAGTGTTTGAAGGCAGTGATTTGGAGGAGACCACCATATGGATAGCGGAGAATTAATGGAGGTACAGGAATCTTACAGTGCATGCTCAACAAACAATATGGTTGAGCTCTAAGGTTATTAGAACTTGTGAGCTTGAATTGGCTACTACTGATTTATCAACTGAATAAATCAAGCTATAGTTGGTTTATTTATTGGCAGTTAATCACAGGGGATGGTGAATTAAGATCTCATGGGTTATTAGTCCTGGTTAACCAAAAAAAAAAAGCTTCTTACCACCTGCCAATTGCAGGCTGTGATGTTGCACAGCCCTTGTCTCTTTTTGGTGTGTTATAGTAGGGAAAGGGGGAAATTAAAGGTGGCTGTTTTTCTTCTCTCTAGCAGTAAGTGGAAACAATCCTGCTTGTTAAACTTTTGAGTTATCTCTCCCGCTTCAGTACCTCATAAATCTACCTATATTAAGTTTTTGGTAACATGCACATCTATTTGCATTTAATTAACTTCAATCAGTTAACGGGCGGATGATTGATCCGGGGGAAATTGTTTGTTCTGCAGCTCAGAGGTGGAGCACCTGTTTTGCGTCCAAAAGGTCCTAGATTCAATCCCTAGCATCTCACCCTGAACGGATCAGTCGACCGGTGATGGGAAAGACCCTCTGCCCTAAACCTAGGAGCAGAGGCGCTGACTTGCACCCAAGATTGAAGGGGTCCAGCATGCATTAAACATGTGTGACATCATGCAGGCAACGCATATCACATGCGTGGGACGTCATGCTCCCAGCATGCACTGCATATGGGACGTTGCATCATCAGGAGGAGGCAGAGCCCAGTGTTACATGGCTTCATTGACCAGCGGCTCCTCTCTCACACTCAGGAAGAACTGGACATTGGAGCTACATTGCGCCCGGCTCCACCCCCTAAATATTGAGGGGGCCTGGTTCCCTCCCAACAGATGCTGAGGGGGCTAAAGGCACCTTGGCTACGTAGAGGTAAAAGCTAAAAGACCCCTGGATGGTTAAGTCCAGTCAAAGGCGACTGGGGTTGGGGCGCCATCTCGCTTTCAGGCCGAGGGAGTCAGCATTTGTCCACAGACAGCTTTCCGGGTCGTGTGGCCAGCAGGACTAAACTGCTTCTGGTGCAGCGAGACACTGTGACGGAAGCCAGAGTGTAAGGAAATGCCGTTTACCTTCCCGCCGCAGCGATACCTATTTATCTACTTGCGCTGGCGTGCTTTCAAACTGCTAGGTTGGCAGGAGCTGGGACAGAGCAACGGGAGCTCACTCCGTCGCGGGAATTCGAACTGCCGACCTTCTGATCGGCAAGCCCTAGAGGCTCAGTGGTTTAGACCACAGCGCCACCCGTGTCCCATGCAGGCTCCATAGAACTGATGCCCCTGCCCAAGAGAGCTGCTGCCACTCAGTGTGGACTCTATTGGACTAAATCGGGGCTTCCCAAACTTTGGTCCGCATTTAAATATCCTTGTTGATTTTTTAATTGCATTTTATTGCTCCCTTTATTTCTTGTAGGGCAACGAAACGCAACGTGCAGGAGATAGAAGCAGCAATACAAATGCCAATAAAAATCATGCAGCATTTAGCACAGTGCATTGCAACTGCTGCAACAGGCAGGAAAAAGTCTGAAGTGGTCCACCAAGATCATCAGTGATTTTCGAGTGGACCATCGGAGTGTGGGAACCGCTGGACTAGAGACGGACAAATTGCCTGACTCAGTTTAAGGCAGCTTTCTCTGTACTTAATTCTGCATTGCTTTAGTTCTGCACAACTGAACGCAGCACTGAGGTCCACGGACATGTGCATGCAATTGACCCATTGGCATGAATAGCCATGACTAGCCATTAACTTCAATGGTTCTTCTCCTAAGTCAGTTGAAGGCTACCCACAGTTCACACCCCAAGTGTGCCAAGGCTCGATGATCTACTCTGAAACTGCTGTTGAACCACCCACTGGCTCTGAGTTTTGATTGGACGTGATCTACGCGTTCTCGATCTCTTGTCAGTAGCTATGAGGACTAGCGCCTTCGCTAGCCCCTTTCTTTAAAGGAAGGAGAACTGGTCCCTGCACCAGATCCCGAAACATGCCCCGCCGGACCACCCCCTTCCTGTGAGTATAGGATATAAGATCTGGTCTAATATAAATGATTTTTATTTTTTTATTTTTGCATTCGGCGTAATTATATTTATTTTTCTGCCCGCACAAAAATAAGTCATCTGTTGTACACAAGCATCTTTCTCTTTGGTCTCTTGGCTGTTTCTGATTTCTGTTCCTTCTCCTCGTCCTTTATGTGGAGTTCAGCCAGGCAGATGGTTGCAGCGTGGGCAGATGCGCCCGTTCCCTTTCGCTGTTAACAGCTAAGCATGGTAGATTTGACTTGGGTGTTTGTTCTAAGTGGCTGGTTTTCGGGATGTGCAGGAGCAAAGGTTATTGGAGGCTCAAGCTTTGGAGGCTCATTAAATTTAAATTAGAGGAGGAAATCCCCCCCCTCTTTTTCCTAGTGAGACGAGGGAATCTATTTATTAGCAAAACTGGCAAGCATCATATTCTGTAGATGGAAGTAAATTCGCCCCCTGCTTATGGTGTGATCAGAGCAGCAGAGAGGCAATCAAGCCCTGACATTTTCAATTTTGGAGACCAAATTCTCTTGTCTCTTCTTCTCGCCCCTCTTGGGCAGCAGGTCAGTTTTTTCTCTCTCTCTAATGAGCTGTGAGTCCCAAACCCTAATATACCTCTCAGTCTTTGCAATGTGTTTTGCTGCATTTAGCTTTACTGTTCTTTTTCATCCCGGGGAGGCTGCTGCCTTTGTACTTTGTATCTCGCTCTCAGCAACCCTGCAGGCGTGTCCCATCCCCCCCTTTTTAGTGAAGATAGTGTTAAGGTGCAGAAAAAGTGGTTTGCCCCTATGAGATGCAATTAGGATTCCATATGTCGTTGCCAACAAAGGTCCATATAGTTAAAGCTATGGTTTTCCCAGTAGTGATGTATGGAAGTGAGAGCTGTACCATAAAGCTGATTGCCGAAGAATTGATGCTTTTGAATTATGGTGCTGGAGGAGACTCTTGAGAGTCCCATGGACTGCAAGAAGATCAAACCTATCCATTCTGAAGGAAATCAGCCCTGAATGCTCACTAGAAGGACAGATCCTGAAGCTGAGGCTCCAATACTTTGGCCACCTCATGAGAAGAGAAGACTCCCTGGAAAAGACCCTGATGTTGGGAAAGATTGAGGACACAAGGAGAAGGGGACGGCAGAGGACGAGATGGTTGGACAGTGTTCTCGAAGCTACCAACATGAATCTGACCAAACTGCGGGAGGCAGTGGAAGACAGGAGTGCCTGGCGTGCTCTGGTCCATGGGGTCACGAAGAGTCGGGCATGACTAAACTACTAAACAACAAGAAATGTCTAGGAGTTGGGGGCATCTGTAGTAGGAGCCATTTATTCCAGATGTGTAAACAAACAACTCTCCTGCCCTGTGTCCAACCCTTGTTTTGTTTTTTGGGTGTTCAGTACAAACGGAAGTTGGTGACACGGTTAAAGCTGGCAAGCCATTCTCCTCACAGATGCCCGGTCGAGGGCCGGATTTAGGTTTGATGAGGCCTAAGCTACTGAAGGTAATGGGGCCCTTTATATGTCCAGCTGTCCTTTGCCAACAGCAAATTGCCGCTTTTGTGTGTGTGTGTGTGTGTGTGTTGAATATATGCTATATGGTAATTTACAGACCTAATAGGTATCTAAAGCCATTTGCACATAACAAAATATGTATTTTATCAAAGTAACTGAAATACAATTAAGAAGAAGTATATTATTAGGTGGGACCCAGGTGGCGCTGTGGGTTAAACCACAGAGCCTAGGGCTTGCTGATCAGAAGGTCGGCGGTTCGAATACCTGCGACGGGGTGAGCTCCCGTTGCTCGGTCCCAGCTCCTGCCCACCTAGCAGTTCGAAAGCACACCAGTGCAAGTAGATAAATAGGAACCGCTCTGGCGGGAAGGTAAATGGTGTTTCCGTGCATTGCTCTGGTTCGCCAGAAGCGGCTTTGTCATGCTGGCCACATGACCCGGAAGCTGTACGCCGGCTCTCGGCCAATAAAGCGAGATGAGCGCCGCAACCCCAGAGTCGGACACGACTGGACCTACTGGTCAGGGGTCCCTTTACCTTTATATTATTAGGTAAAGGTAAAGGGACCCCTGACCGTTAGGTCCAGTCGCAGATGAAGCCGGGGTTAGCATACCTGCCAAGTGTCCCGAAAAAAGGACATACCTCCCCCCCCCCAATGCTGTGGCCATTTTGGGTGCTGTACTCTCACTCTGTGCTGGGTGAGTGTGAGGCATAGGTCATGTGACTCACCTGGGAGAATGTCCCAGTTTGGGGTCTGAAAAAAAATTGGACGGTAGCTGAACTAGTTGGGCCTCTGGCCTGACCCAGCCTGATCTTGGTGGCTGCTCCCAGACTTTGGAACTCCCTCTCTGGAGAAGTTAGACTGTTTCCCTCCTTGTTGTGCTTCCGCCGGAAGGTGAAGATTTTCTTGCTCCAAAGAGCTTTTGGGGAACTGGCTGCTTTTAATGCAAGGACTGCTGCTGTGCTGTTTTTATTGTAATAATTGATACGGTTTTAATAGATTTTATATGTGTATATAGTTTTAATTGGTTCTCCTCCTCCCTCCAATGTTTCTAAAGGTTCTGATTTTTAGCTGTAAGCTGCCTTGAGTTCCTTTCAGGGGAAAAAGGCAGTATAAATAAATAAATAAATAAATATAATATCATCATCAGGGCTTTTTCCCCAGCTGGAACTCGCCTCTCAAGTTGCCATTCTAAGAAAACCAGGGAGATGTTCATGGTGAGTTCTGGCACCTCTTTTTTTAAAGCACTAATAATAATAATAATAATAATAATCCAGTAGTGTTAACTTTACATTTTTTATGCTTTTTGCGTTAAGCCTTCTGCATTGCAAAGTTCATTAGATGGCCCAGTTTCTTGTCTTTAGAGAGCGAATGATTTCTCCTGACTTCCTCCCCCCCCCTTTTCATGCACTTCCTCCCCCCCCTTTTCATGCACTTCCTCCCCCCCCCTTTTCATGCACCATGATGTAACACAAGGGCCTGCTGTTCCAGGCTCCCCACAACTTGCTTGCAGTGTGTGTGTGTGTGTGTGTGTGTGTGTGTGTGTGTGTGTGTGTGTGTACACAACAGACTGCGTTCAGCAATGGCATAATGCACATCAAATCCGAAAGCGAATACATTTCCTGTGCAGTTGCTTTTGCACAATTGAGAGCTAGCCGCTGTGTCCGAGCATCTGTGCAGCCTTCTGCCGCTCTCTGGAATTGGATTGCGACAACGATCTTATAAATCATTGCCTCCCCTCGCCAGTTGTCTCCTCCTGCCCCCCCCCCCGGCCCTATATATTATGTTTATAAGCCAAAATGCCTTGACGGTATGCAAATCCTTGGTCAGCAGCAGACACTTTCCCCTTTAGGGTCTCAAATGCAGGCTTTGCTTCAGGTTTAAGGGTCCCTCCTGGACTAACTGGGAGCCAGTGTGGTGTAGTGGTTAAGAACGGTAGACTCGTAATCTGGTGAACCGGGTTCGCTTCCCTGCTCCTCCACATGCAGCTGCTGGGTGACCTTGGGCTAGTCACACTTCTCTGAAGTCTCTCAGCCCCACTCACCTCACAGAGCGTTTGTTGTGGGGGAGGCAGGGAAAGGAAAATGTTAGCCGCTTTGAGACTCCTTCGGGTAGTGATAAAGCGGGATATCAAATCCAAACTCCTCCTCCTCCTCCTTCACTTTACACTTACGGACCACCTTTCTCCAACCTAGAGAGACTTACCTGGTGGTGGCAGGGTTCTGAACCCTACTAGCTGGGCTGCGTTTGGCCACCATTTTAACGTCCCAATGGTAAGGTGGATAAAAATCAATGATTTTTAAAATTTAAATCAGATTTTTTTTTTTTTACAATTTAAATCGGATTTTTAAAATAAAATGCTTTTGGAGGAAAAATCTTTCTAAAGATAGTTTTCTATTTATGTTACATTATAGTCCAAAGGCTATTCATCGGCAAATAAGGATTTGTTGTAAGTTTTTCATGTGTGCTAAAATTCAGTCTATGTTGTTGTTGTTGTTGTTGTTGTTGTTGTTTTAAAAAAAATCGTTTAACCACATCAGTTAACAAACATGGATACATATGCTATAATGTTATTGTTTTAGTTAAATAAATTGTTTAAATTGTTATTAAGGAAATGATTATTTTTCTCCTTCCATAAAGTACAGCAGAAAAGTTAAATTAAACCTCGCAACAATTTAATAATCATCTATGTATTTCGAATAGTATAGCCACATCAGTAATTTTTGATATAACTGAAAAAACTACTCTGAAAATTTATTATTCCAAAAATGAAACCTTCATCTGGTTGTAAATATGAAGATTATACCAGCAAGAACGAGTCTTTCTGTAAAAAAGAAGAAGATATAAATCAAGTCTTAATGGCTAGTGATTTAAATCAAGTCTTACTGACTAGTGATTTAAATCGTGATTTAAATCGATTTGATTTAATTCAAACCCACCTTGCCCAATGGAAGTGCTGACGGCCACCAACTTAGATGACTTTAAGAGAGGATTGGACAAATTCGTGGAGGAGAGGGCTAACAATGGTTGCTGTGCCCTGGCTCCTCAACTGGAGGCAAGAATGCTTCCGAATACCAGTTGCTGGAAGCCACAGTGTGCCGACGGGGAGAGCCACCTGCTTGGCCGCTGTGAGAACAGGATGCTGGACTAGATGGGCCATTGGCTTCTCCTTATCTTCTCATATGTCATGGCTACTAGCTCTTGACAGCCATAAAGGTAAAGGGACCCCTGACCATTAGGGCCAGTCATGTCCAACTCTGGGGTTGCGGCACTCATCTCGCTTTATTGGCCAATGGAGCCGGTGTACAGCTTCCGGGTCATGTGGCCAGCATGACAAAGCCGCTTCTGGCGAACCAGAGCAGCGCACGGAAACGCCGTTTTCCTTCCCGCCAGAGCGGTTCCTATTTATCTACTTGCACTTTGGCGTGCTTTCGAACTGCTAGGTGGGCAGGAGCAGGGACCGAGCAATGGGAGCTCACCCCGTCTCAGGGATTCGAACCGCCGACCTTCTGATTGGCAAGCCCTAGTCTCAGTGGTTTAACCCACAGCGCCACCTGGGTGGAGGGACAGCCATACCCTCCACAAATTGGTCTGATCCTCTTCGGAAGCCATCCAAGTCGGTGGCCAAGAGCAATGCTATGCTAAAATGGCGGTGAAGCCCAGCTAGAATTTTTCTTTAGAAGGTAGGCACTGTGAGTGTCGTTTTTTTCTGGGGGCACGCAGGGGCACGCACACCCCTAAACATTTTGTGAATCTAACAGGAGAAAAATAAAATTTACAGTTTCTTCTCTAGCACGGTGAATCGTCAGTTCCGTTGCTATCCCCGATGGCGGCGTCATTTCCTGTCACACTGTTTCCTGAATCTCAGGCGGAAGCGAGCGTTTAATGTGTGAAGCAGTGTGGAATGTGGGTGTGTGGTGTTTTATGAGGTAATGCATGTTCTTGGTACTTTTGTCCATTTACTGTCCATTTATTTCCCCCAATTTGAACTATAAAATGGTGGTTTTCTTGAGTCAAAATGAGAGTACCCCTAAACATTTTTTATTTTTTAGAAAAAAAGCACCAGGCATTGTTAAGCAGGAACAGTAAGCTTGGGTTTCTTTTTAATCTCTGGCTCTTTCCACTTTTGCTCTTTGGACCTTTTGCGAGCTGTAATTGGCTTTTCCTTAATTGCAAAGAAATAATAATAATAATAATAATAATAATAATAATAATAATAATTTATACCCTGCCTATCTGGCTGGGTTTCCCATTTGCAATAAGTTAATTTGGCCTGGTTGTTCACCCTTCAGCAAACCCATTTGTCATTTATTTGGTAAAGTAACTGAACTCGTCAGGATCCTCTGTGATCAGCTTCCTCTGAAAACTCTAGGGTCTGAGTTTTAGGAAATCTTGGGGAGGAAATACATATTTCGGAAAGGCTTGGGATCGACGGATCTGTCCATTTCGGTTTCTCGTGTTTTTCAATCCTCAGTTTTCCACATCATTTCACTTTTTAAATAGTAGTCGTGAATATTCATCTGCTGTCAGGCTGGACGATGAGGAGTGATGGGAGAACCCCCTAGGGAAGCCTAAGAAGAGGAAGGCTTTGAGCCAGGGGACTAGTGGTGGGACACGGAAGACAGGTCAGAGGATGAAGGTGGGGCAGAATGGTTGGATGCGGAACAAGCAACAGGCTTGAGTGAGTGAGAGGCAGAAGAGGCAGAAAGCACTGCAGACTCAGGACAGGCAGCTGAGAAGGCAACAGATTCACAGGAGCCTGCCTGTCCTTCTGTATTCAGCTCCCCTCCCCACGTGTCTCCAAGGGCTTGGAGAGTTTTGCATGTAGCAGACGAGACTTAGGGGCAAGTGGGGGCCCCAGATCAGTTCTGGCAACTGCTTTACAACGGCCAGTCTCGCCATAGTTTTCTCTGTTTATATTCTGCTTCCTTGAATAAAGAATCAACTTTGTGCTCGCCTCTTGAGTCTCCGTGCTGACCTGCGGCTGAACCAGCCCTGACATCTGCTAAAATTTCGAATTTCTCCTGATATATGCATGCTTCTTTGCAATTCTGCCTCGTGTGCACATTTATTTATTTTTTTGCAAAGCCTTGTATGGTACAATTTTGTATGCTGCTTTCACTAATATATGCACTTTTATGCGCACTTTACACTGCATTCTTGTACATGTTACTTAGTTGGAGGACTGCACTGGAAAAATCAGAAGTGCAAATTTCAAGGGGCGATTATGTTTCAGTTCACCTATTGTTTCAGACAGCGTGAATGATGTAGATTCACCTCTGAAAGTGAACTGAATCAAATTTCTCCTCCATCCTTACTTCAGACACACCTGAACCAAACTGAAAGCAAACCAAAGGGAGATGTGTATGTAAACGATCCTAGCACCTCTTTGTAACCATCAACCATCATTTTGGGAGCTTTCAAATGCAGGGGGTGGTAACTGTGTATTTGCGAGCATGTCTGTCGCCTATTCACCATTGGGATTGTTCATTCACGGAAGCATTTGAGTGACTGAGTACATTTCCAAGCACATTTCCAAGTGTTGGTGCTGACCTTTAAAGCCGTAAATGGCCTCGGTCCTGTATACCTGAAGGAGCGTCTACACCCCCCTCGCTCTGCCCGGACACTGAGGTCCAGCTCTGAGGGCCTTCTGGTGGTTCCCTCCCTGCGAGAAGTGAGGTTACAGGGAACCAGGCAGAGGGCCTTCTCGGTAGTGGCACCCGCCCTGTGTAACACCCTCCCATCAGACGTCAAGGAAATAAATAACCAACTGATTTTTAGAAGTCATCTGATGGCAGCCCTCTTTAGGGAAGTTATTGTGTTTTTAATATTCTGTTGGGAGCCACCCAGAGAGGCTGGGGAGACCCAGCCAGATGAATGGGGTATAAATAATAAATTATTATTATTATTATTATTATTATTATTATTATTATTGACACCCCTCCCCTTCCAAGAGTTATTAGTGGAGAGAAAAAGACATTCTTCTGAAATCTAACAACAAAACCAGAAGCCACTCATCATTCTGCCCCTCCATAATGCAGAGGGAAACTTTATTCTCCATTTCAAGGGCAGTATTAAAAATAAATACATGATGCAAAGAGACATGGCCATCCTTGAATCGGAAAGAGGAAAGCGTGGAGCAAAGTGGAGGCAGGAGAGAGAGAGAGAGAGAGAGAGAGAGAGAAAGATCTGGCACAAGAGAGTGGGAGAAAGCAAAAGGTGGTGAGGCAACGAGACAAGCTGAGAAACTTGGGAAAGGCGGGAGAGAAGGAACCCTTATGAATATTTATATACTATATATCTATAGCACCGAATGCTTTATAATCCTTCTCTCATCCATCATCACAACAATCCTCTGAGGTAGGTCCTTAATGTTTGCAGGGGGAGAGGGGGAATTGCTTGTAGCAACCCAGTGGTTTCGGAGAGGGAAGCTAGGTTTTAAACCCTTCTTTTCTGCATTGAAGTCCATTGTTCCAATCCTGCAACCGCAAAAAACCCACCTGGGAATAGGCTTCCATGTGTGGATCTGCTGCGCTGGGTGTGGACTCCCCACTCACCCAGCATGTGTGAATGACAGAGAACCACACCCAACAACCTGGTAACGGGCACACAGCCTCCCTGTAGGGAACCCCCATGTGCTCAGATTCCAGGGCACAATATCAGTGAATGTCAGGAGAGCGTCACAATGCTGGCTATAAAATTTCAACCGAATTTGGCAACTTTCCCCCAATGTGTGTTTCACATTTTAAATTATTTGAGGAGCAGAAACACTTCTCTTTTGGGATTGGGTGGAAATCCTGATTCTTCCCACTGAATGTGAGTTGGCGCTATCCAAAGTAGAAATCCACGTAAGAATTTACCCAGCCGAACATCCAGCTTACAAAGGCGCAGGCATTCACATTTGAAATTTCGTATTCCCCTCCTCTCTTACAAATTTCACATTCTGCGGACACAGCTAGTCTTGGACTACAATTCCCATCATGCTTGACCACTGGCCCTGCTAGCTAGGGATGATGGGAGTTGTAGTCCAAAAACAGCTGGAGGTCCCAGGTTTGGGAAACCCTGCACTAGATTAACCAAAGAGCCACTTCCTGGCAGAGCCATCAGGGCAAGTCCTCCCCCCATCACCTCCCTTTTACTCCATGTTGGTTGTAGCTACTGGCAAGTACATGAGGCTGGCATCCCCCAAAGCAGCCTTGCTAGCTTCCAAAGATCCCTAAGTGAGTGGTTGACCAACCGGTGGTTGCTTATAGTGGCCTGGACAGAACAATTCAAAAGAGAAAGCTGCTACTGGAAATAATGGGAGAGGGTCCTCGGTACATCATGTTCCTTTTAGCTTCCTTTGGAACACAAATTTTAGAGACTTTGGCGATCGTCCTGGGCAGGCACTATGCTGCCCCCATTGCCTGCGATCTGGTTCAGTCATGGAGTGCCTGCTTTCCTTGTGGTCCCTCCTAATCCGTCCGTGAGAAAGAGGGTGTGCTCTTACGGGACGCTCTGAGCCAAGTCTTAAGAGCATGCAGAGGGGGGCCCATTCTTAAGGGTTGTGCTGCCACTTTCTTCTGCCAGAGACTTCGCCAAATCTTTGAGCCCGAGCTACCTGGTCACGCTCAAAGGCAACAGTGTTTGGGGTTTTGCTGGCATTAAATCAAGTTGATCTAACTCTCGGGTGTTGAGATCACAGAGAAGGCCCTCTTGCTGCTTCCTCTGCCCTTAGAGACTCGGAGTGGCAGTGGCCCAGGAGCGGACATTCTTTACGGCAGGGATGCCCAACTCCCAAGAGACTGTGATCTACTCCCACTGTAAAAACACTGGCAGTGATCTACCCATTGGATTGACCAAAGTTGTTGAGCTTTTCTTGGGGAGTCAGACCCAAAGTTGTTGAGGTTTTTTTTTTGGGGGGGGGGGAGTCAATCCATCACTGTCATGCGATTGACCAGGAATGCCCCACAATCGACTGTTGGACTTCCCTGCTCTACGGCAACCCCTAAGCGGCGGAGCTCCCTTCCGCCCCACAGAGGTGCATCTGTTGCCTTCATTATACAGCTTTCGGAGAATGCTGAAGACGTACCTCTTTATCCTGGCTTTTAACACTTGAGGTGTATGTTTGTAGGACCCACCTTCTTTTTATGGTTCTAAGTTGTTTTTGATATTGTTTTTAATGCTGTAACACACCCTGGGACCTTAGGGTGAAGGATGAGTAGTAGCAATAAAATAATAATAATAATAGGTCTTTTATAGAGCTGTGGCACCCAGTCCATTAATTATTTTAATAGAATCAGGGTGGCTTTAAAATCAAATACACGTAGTTACAAGATGAGGGCAGCGGACAGCGTGAGCTCCAGTGGGTTGGCATGGCATCTTCAGTTTGCCTTCCTAACCTGGTAGAGTTGAGTTGTGCAAACCGAGTTCTTGTAGGCAACTTTTGAATACTCTGCGTCAGCTAGAAATAGTAGCACTGAGAGGGTGGAGGGCCTTCTGCTTGTCTTGGCAGGGGGGGGGCTGGCAAATGCCCCACCTTGCCACTTTTCCTTTAGGCAATCCTGACACCAGACACCACGTTAGAAGAGGAAGACAGAACTGGGGAGAAGCATTTCCTCATTCCTTCTCCGAGAAGGAGGGACGCCTCTTCTAATACGGCTGCCTCGTGTCTTACACCAGGAATGGGGCCCCTGTGGCACCTCCAGCTGTTGACCATGGGCTATTGCTGACTGGGGCCGATGGGAATTGTAGTCCCTCAACATCTGGAGAGCCACAGGTGACCCCCTGCTTTTAGATGGTGTTTAAAGGCAAAGGACCCCTGGACGGTTAAGTCCGACCTAAATTCGAACCACCGACCTTCTGATCAGCAAGCCCAAGAGGCTCCGTGGTTTAGACCACTGTGCCACCCGTGTCCCTCTTTCCCCCTGATGTGGGTGGCGCTGTGGTCTAAACCACTAAGCCTCTTCGAATCGCCGCAACGGAGTGAGCTCCCGTTGCTCCGTCCCAGCTCCTGCCAACCTAGCAGTTCGAAAGCACGCCAGTGCAAGTAGATAAATAGGTACCGCTCCGGCGGGAAGGTAAACGGCGTTTCCGTGCACTCTGGTTTCTGTCACGGTGTTATGTTGTGCCAGATGCGGTTTAGTCATGCTGGCCACATGACCCAGAAAGCTGTCTGTGGACAAACGCCGGCTCCCTCGGCCTGAAAGCGAGATGAGTGCCGCAACCCCATAGTTGCCTTTAACTGGACTTAACCATCAAGGGGTCCTTTACATTTACCTTTTACCTTAGATGGTGTTTGCCGTGGTCTGTGCAACATCACCCAGCAGCAGTGGAGGAGGGTGGGAAAATCTTGAAAAGGCCTACTCTCTGGTGGGCATAAGAGAGGAGAAAGCATATGCCTTCCTTTAAGTGGAAATTGCCAACTTGCCAGCACAGCATGAAGATGCAGAACCAGGAGCTGCCTTCTTCCTTGCTTTCCCCCACTCATCACCACGGAAATTAGATTTGGGGTTTTCTGGGCCCCTGGGGGTGATAAATCTGAGTTGGAGCGCTGAGATCCCTGCCCCACCTCTCAATGCCTCTGTCCCACTTGGCTTTATGCAAATGCCGACCATTTGTTTTAAGTTCTGTGTACTAAACGAACTGAGATTTCTTCTAAACTGAGTGACAGCGCTACTAATTTATTTGGGTCGCATTTGTTTCCTGCGCTGCTCCTTGCCCCCAAGCCCTCGGTTGCTTGATGGATATTCTATAGAAGCAGATAAATTATATTCGGAGCCTCTGCTAGAAAACCTTACCCGTCCAGGTGGCTAGGACTTGGCCATAACAAGGTCGGGGTGGGGGGCTTAGGGACAATTAAATGGGGAAACAAGGAAGCCAGGCTCTCCCATCTATATGCCAGGGAACTGAATGGGCGGTGTATGATTCAGCAAGGGCCCTTTTGGAACCCGAAATGTTCTAGTAATTCAATCCACTTTTCCTGTTTCCAATCCATTGGGTGGAGGGACATGAAGCCCGAAGTGATGTCTTTATGGTCAGCAGACTAGGAAACTAAGTGATCTGACCCATCCTTTATTCCAGGGGTGATGGGCCTCTGGCCATGGGCCAATTGTGGCTCACTGGGAATCCCAATTTGGCCTGCTGCAAGCCCATTTCCCTTGAAACCACGCCCATCCACCCTGCATCTGACATCATATGTGATTTCAGGTGTGGGGTGAATGTATCTTTGAAGGAGCTTAAAGTGAGCTCCTAAGTGTCCCCTTTGCTGGAGCTGGGCGTCCTCCCACTACCCAGTATCATGGGCCAGGAGCCAGCTTCACCTGCTGAACGGCAGCCTGAAGGGGGAGAAGGCAGAGTGACTCCATCTGCAGCTGGCCAGCCTTCCAGGACACAGGAGAAGGTGCTGATGAGAACCAGCTGGCTTCAGCCTTCTTAAGCAGAGCTTCCAGCAGCAGTCAGATGCCGGAAACAACGCTTGTAGTTCCTGGCCCTGCCTTGCTGCTCATCTTGACCCTTGATCATCAGGTTCCCTGACCCCTAGACCGTCTGACTACGTGGATTGCTGTTCCCCCAACCCTAGGACTCGACTTGACTTTGGACACTGACCCTGCCTCCAGGCAAATCCCCCCTAAGAGACTCTTCTGGTTGGCTGGTCTCCCACTCCCCTAAGCTCTGCACGTTGTTGCTCAGCAGCAAGACCATGACACCCATCGGCTGAGGAACGGAGAGGCCGTGCCTTGCTCTGGGAGCAGGGAACGGTTTCCTCCTGCGCAAGCCCCATTTGAGGCTCGCACAGCAGAATCCCTTGCTGGGAGGAAATGTCCCACTTGTTAAACAGCAGGGACGGGGGCAGGAGTGCAACTTGGGTTTCCCGCTTGGAGCACTTGCATGTTTTGGGCTAGCCCTGAATGCATGAAAGCTGGCGGACAGGTGAGCGGGTGGGAAAGGTGTTTCCAGGGTGGTATGCTTGCTTGGGTACTCTCAAACTCTCCCCAAACTCCCCTGCCTTTCAGCAGATGCTGGGGGCTTGCCACTGTGTCTGGTGCTGCAGAGGCCCTCCTCCCTGCTTGCAGCCCCACCCCCTTCCTTCCTTGCCCACCCCCAAATCAAAGCTGTCCTTGGGATACAGGACGCTTTTGAGATGGGAAAGGTATGTGGTCACCCGGAGGGGTAATAAGGAACATTGTTGTGGTAGTTGTAGTCGGGACACACTTTCTGCACGAGCCTGTAGTCTATGCTGTAGAAGGTGATATAGATACAGATGACCTTGAAGGGCTTGGAGCAAACCCAGGAGACCTGGCTCTGCGTGTGGTTCAGGAAGCAGGTTTTGGAAGGGTCATAAGTACACAGGGTGGTCTTCTTGGCTTTGTCCACTTTCTCGTACTCCACCCGGCAGTTGAAGATCTTGGATTCTTTGGCCTCGATGAAGATCTGCTGTTCGAGGTCAAACTCCACTGCTTTGTTGGGGGGCACCAGGCTGACGGAGATGTTCCCCTGCCCGGTGGAGTTGTGCCGGAAGAAGACGTTGACCGTGCCGTTCCCGTGGTCGACCACTTTCCCTGTGATCAAGAGGTTCAGCTTTACCGTCTTAATATTGGAGTAGAAATCACCCCAGCCAAATATTTTCTTGAGCCGGCCGGGGTTGCCCACGGAGTCCCTCCGGCTGCGGGGTTGCACGCCCTGGCTGTGCTTGGACAAGCTCTCTAAGACGTCCCAAAACTCTTGTGCGTTGTTGGAGGCCAACTCCAGGAGACTGGTGTTCTGGCAGTGAGATTGGGCTGCAGAAGGTTTCAAGGAGAGTTGGCCTTTTTTCTTTTGTACCCGGGATCTTGGTTGCTCTTTGGGCGACTTCCCACTTTCCTCCTCTTCTTCCTCTGTTGCCTCGTCTTGGCCACAAATCACCTGCATGGAACAAAATGAGATCATGATCTCCCCATGCACTGCCTTTTCTTCTGGTGGTTGTTGTTTTACTTACCCCCTCCCCTGCCTTTCATTATGGGCTCGTGGGCACCTTTGGCTATTTGAAAATCTGTTGTGGGCATCAGCACAATCTGCTGCAACGGCCTGGCTAGTTGCGTGGCATTTTCCTTGGTTATCTGATGTGGAGGGGAGCAGATGGCCATGTGGGCACTATGGCAACCCTCTGGGGTAAGCTGGTTCTCATGGGCACTTGGTGAACGCAGATAATGGGTTATCTAGATCAGGCACCCCCAACCTTCGGCCCTCCAGATGTTTTGGACTACAATTCCCATCATCCCTGACCCCTGGTCCTGTTAGCTAGCTAGGGATCATGGGAGTTGTAGTCCAAAACATCTGGAGGGCCGCTGGTTGGGGATGCCTGATCTAGAGGATTTGCCTCATTGAGCTGCAGTGGGCTTTTGCTTTCCAGCTGTATATGGAAACTTTCTTGAATGGCCTTTTTACACATGTAGAAAGATGTCGAGCAACTGACAGTGAAAGTTTGGGCTGTACCCTGTGAGCGATTCATGTATATTAATGAATCGGCAAGTTTAAACTCCTAAGTTCAGGAATGCTGAAGGACTTGCAGCTATACCGGCTATATATAGATATATAATGGCAGACAGGTCCCTGCCTCAAGAAACTTACAAAAGGGAGAGCTAAAGGACATGGAAGAAGAATAAACAAGTGAGTCGAACCTACCTAGACTTCACTTTGGATGGGGGGGGGGGTGGAAGACTGAGCTAAACGCTGCATAGAATGCATTTCGAAAGAGACATTAGGATAAACTATGGTTTATTGTGTTAGGAATGAGCCTAGTCTTGCTAAAAGCTTGTATGCTCTCCCCTTCCCCCTACCCAACACTGCTTCCAATTAACCACAGTTTAGCCTAACCCACCTCACAGGCTGGTTGTGGAGATTAATTGCGGCTGAGAGGTGGTGACCGGCCCAAAGTCACCTGGTAAGCTTCATGGCTGAGTGGGGTTTTGAACCCTGGTGTCTTTCAGGGTGAGACAACTGTGGCCTCTTTTCAAGCAGTAATAATAATAATAATAATAATAATAATAATAATAATAATAATAATAACAACAATAATTTTATTATTATTACCCCAGCCACTCTGGGTGGCACTTTGCTGATGCTCAGCAGGACACTTGGAAGATGCTTAGTGAAACAATAAACAGCAACCTTCCTTAAAAAAAATAAAAATAAAAAAATAAATCTTACATCCTCCTCTCTATGGATATGTATCTCCGCTTTATCTTTTCAAGCTGCTCCTTTGGTTTTAATATACCACTGCAGTCAGATGCATACCACCCTCCACGTTGGAAAGGGAAAGGAAACATTCCCTCTGACGGCGGATCACGACTTTTGTTTATTGAATTGTCACAGTTAAGAGAAACGGCCTCTTTCCTCAGACAGGCGCACCACTGAGCTTTTGCCACAGGCGCGCTAACATTTATTCAATTAATCAGTAAAAGGCCAGGCAGTTAATTGATTGAAAGACCTCTAATAGCTTGACGGCTCTAGTGAATGGTTTGAAAGCTGAGAAGCGACAGAAATAATGGGCCGTGCCGTGTGTCATAAACCACTGCTGGTGGCCACAGTCATGCCATACATTTAAAACAGTGCCACAGCCATGGCTTGCCCCAAAGAATTCTGGGAGCTGTGGTTTGTTAAGGGGGCCGAGAGTTGTTCGGAGACACACACACACACACAGAGAGAGAGAGAGGCGTAGCAAGCCCAGGTGGTACCCGGGGCGGAATTTTTTTTGTCACCCCCCCACCACTTTAATTTTAAAAAAATTAAAAAAAAATAAAAAGTGTCACCCCCCTCTGATGGTGCCACTTTGCGAGGTGTGGGGGTTTTGTGTGTGTGTGTGTCTATTATCTTTTTTTTCAATAAAGTTAAAATAAAAAAATAAATAAATAAAAAATGATAAAAATAAAAAAAATTAAAACGTGTCACCCCCCCTCTGATGGTGCCACTTTGTGAGGTGTGGGGGGTTGTGTGTGTGTGTATTATTTCTTTTTTTCAATGAAGTTAAAAAAAAAATAAAAAATTAAAAAAAAATAGAAAACTTTTTTTTTTTTTTTAAAGTGTCACCCCCCTCTGGGGTGGAACCCGGGGCGGCCCGCCCCCCGCCCCCATTGCTACGCCCCTGCACACACACACACACCATTCCCCTCACAGAAATAACAATTCGCAGAGTGGCTTAGCAATCAACCCTTTTCCCACAGGGAATTCTGTGAACTGTAGCTCTGTGAGGGGAATATGGGGTCTCCTAACAGCTCTGAGCACCGTTATCAACATACGAATCTCATAAATCTTCGGGAGAAGACTCTTTAAAGTGCTTATCGTAGTACTTTAAATGTGGCTCTGCTTTGCTGATTCATATTCCTTTTTGCACTTGAAGTAGGTGTCTTATTAGGCTAGAGCAGGCATAGGCAAACTTGGCCCTCCAGATGTTTTGGGACTACAACTCCCATCATCCCTAGCTAACAGGACCAGTGGTCAGGGATGATGGGAATTGTAGTCCCAAAACATCTGGAGAGCCAAGGTTGACTATGCCTGGGCTAGAGAGTCCAACCTCAGCGCTTGGGGGTTCCTGGTTCAACTCCCAGAGTTTTAGCTGGTTCTGCTGTTTTAGGTCATTTTACTCCCAGTCCCCAGATACCTTTGGGGCGAGCCATGACTGTTTAAAGTGGCATGATACTGCTTTAAATGTACGATGTGAATGTTGCTCATGGAATGGCAATCACCATCATCCTCGGGGTTCAGGGGGGTGTTTTCTGAAGAGCAAACTGTAGGGCAAGAGGACACACACATCCTAGATAATGGTGCCATTGAAATCCTTTCAAATTTAATTTTGGGAATGGCCATTGGAACTCATTAAAGCCAGAGTGGGTCCTTGCTTGCGTAATGGCTTATATCCAAGAACATTCTAGCCAGAGCAGAGCTGTTGAAATCTGTGGGCCTAAAGCTCATCAGCTCAGTGGGTCTACTCTGACTAGAACTAACATTGGATACAACCCATTGAACTTAATGAAGACGACTAGCTTAGGTCAATTCATCTCAATGGGCCTACACTGAATGGATGTGGGGCCACAGCCTTCCCAATACATTTTGCTGCCCAAGCAGCTGAATTTGCCTTCTTACGTCAATAGAATAATAATAATTTACTGGATTTCTTACTTGCCCTTCACCATAAGGTATTGAAGTATAATACTAAAAACAGTTAAAACAATTTGCAATCAGACAAATAGGGTGAGTCCTTACACATACACATACACATACACATACACATACACATACACATACACATACACATACACATACACATACACATACACATACACACACAGAGAGAGGGAGAGAGAGGGAGAGAGAGAGAATATTTCTATGTATATATGCACCCAAGGCTGGATGAATTACTTCAACGCCTGAGGTGGAGAAGCCCACAAGCGTCTCTCCTCAGGAGTAAAAATATCGTCATGATAAATTAAACGACTATCAATTCGCTGCCTTTTCGTGATGACTAAAATTATCTGCCAGAGACAGCTGTCTTGCTCTGCCTTAATGGTTTAGTTGTTAGGAACTGTCCACAAATAGCCCCTCCCCACAAAAAAAGTATAGTGTATTTTGAATGGCCATCCAACTGCATCAAGGTGGGTTGAGTATCAAACCTACAAATAAATCCACAGGATTAAAAAAAACAAAACAAAACTTGCCTAGCCCCCACTCCATAAGCATCCAGCCACACTGTGTTTAACATGTTCCAATGGCTATTTTTGAAATTCAATAAGGCTACCCTAAAGGAACCGCTCTGTTTCAATGACCGTTCTTTCCTGTTCATTTTAGTATGTCCCAAGAAGGGGTGTTAGGCATGTGACTGTGAATCCTCTTCTGAACAGGGCTCAATGTGAGCAGCCTCAGGGTGTGTTCAGCGTCAGTCCCTCATCCCTAAAACTTCTAAAGAGATTAGTGTACTTTGGACAGGTTCAATATCACTTATCAGCCACAACATGCACACCCCAAAATGCGGTGCAAGACCCAGGTATCTTCAAGGTCCTCTACCTCCAATGCTGTATAATCCTGGTGGAAAATGGTTCTGTCTATGATTCTGTTTCCATATGATCTTTTTAAATTATTTTATTACTAGAATCAGCCACTTCAGGATCAATACTAGGGCTAAGGGAAACGTTCAATTTTGTTTGCGTTTTAATGAGAAACTGCCTAATCCACATGCTCAAACCAATACATGAATAAAAACAGCAGTCCTTTCAAATTCCCACTTCTCTGAATTTTGCAATGCGGTTCTCCAGCCAAGCAATGTGTACATAATGCATACAGTTAAAGAAAAGTGTGTATATTCATGAAAATAATTTCCAAAAATGTATTACATTAAATTGCTTGCAAAAAAAGGTGCATCTCGGGGGGGGGGGAGCAGTAGTATGCTTATAAATTACCATGAGGATTTTACCAAACAAATTGTGGCAGAAATATGAACTGCATTTGAGCATGGAATGACGAGAAACGGAAAGAAACCAAAATGGATAGATTCATCCATTCCCATAACTGAACTAACTAGAACAAAATCATGGGATTTTTAGAAACCTGGAAGTTCAGTTCCATATGCACTGAGAAATAAGAGCGCATTTAGCTCCTTCTGGGATTTTACAAAATGCTCCTGAGTGTAGAGAGTATTTAACTTAGTCACTGCACTGTATTTGCTTTTATCTGTTGAGCTGGAAAAGGCATTGCAGTCTCTGGTGTTTTGCCCTTGCAGTAGCTCTGGCAGGAAGAACCTCTTAGTCTCAGTGTCTATTCCCCCACCAGGTTCGGTTTCAGGGACATACCCTCCCACCCCGCAAGAGCTGGTGTAGTGGCTAAGAGATTGAGCTGGGAATCTGGAAGCTCCTGGTTCGAATCTTGCCTTTTCCATGAACTCATCAGGGTTGTCTTCTGCAATCTCCCCTCTTTCCCTCCCAGTCTCAGTCCTACCGTCTACAACTGGGGTGGGGGGTGGGGGGTGGGGATAATACCGCCTCACCTTATAGCAGAGACATACCTCACCATTCCTAACTTTGGACCACATTTATTGGGCAAAGAGAAGACCAATAACCATCTGGAGGGCTACAGATTCTCCATCCCACCCACCCTCCTCCTAGCATGGATGCTGTAAGATTACAATTTGAATGCAGTTGTACCTTGGAAGTCAAACAGAATCCGTTCCAGAAGTCCGTTCGACTTCCAAAACATTCGAAAACCAAAGCGCGGCGTCCGATTGGCTGCAGGAAGCTCCTGCAGCCAATCAGAAGCCCTGCCGGACGTTCAGCTTCCAAAAATAGTTCGCAAACCGGAACCGTCACTTCCAGGTTTGCGGCATTTGGGAGCCAAAACGTTTGAGAACTAAGCTGTTTGAAAACCAAGGTACGACTGTACCAGAAATTGCTATACAGTGCTAAGTATTATTGTATGGAGGTTCTGCGCAAGAAAGCAAGGTTGGTAGACTGCCTGGATCCCCAAACCTCCCTTTCTCCAGGGCTGCAAATAAACCACGCACATAAATCACATTCAAAGCACCCCCTTAAAAAGAAAAAGATTTCCAGGAACTGTAGTTTACCCCCCCCACAGAACTACAATTCCCAGCACCTTCCACAAATTGCAGTTCCCAGGATACTCCGGGAGAAGATGGGCTACAAATGTGTTATGTGCAAGAAGCCTAAATTCAGAAATCAAGCTCTGTATATATACCCCAGTGCAAATGTGCCCAGGTTCAACCTCTGGTATCTCAAGGTAAGGTTGGGAAACACTTTTTGTCACATACCCCTGGAGAGCAGTGATAGTACTGAACTAGTTGGGTCAATGGTCCAGCTAGCTCAGTATAGCTTCCTGGGTCTTTACAAGATCATGCCAAGGGAGGGAAACATAATTGCGGACCCCTGGTGTTCAGATGAAGTCACTCACCCATGCTAGCTATCATTAAACCACTTGTCCCAGAAATTATAACGTTAACTAAGGTCAATAACAAATGTATTTTTTATTATCATTTTTTTTATTACCCCATCTTTCCTCCAAGTAGCTTGAGGTGGTATACATTTTTATCTTCCCTACATTTTTATTCCCACCAGGGCCGGATTTAGGTTTGATGAGGCCCTAAGCTACTGAAGGTAATGGGGCCCTTTATATGTCCAGCTGCCCTTTGTCAACAACAAATTGTCCCTGTTTTTTGTGTTGAATATATGCTATATGGTAATTTATGGACCTAATTGGTATCTAAAGCCATTTGCACATTCAGAATGTAGGCACCCTATATATAGAAATGAGCAAACCAGTGATATTTTAGGGAGCAGGCGAGCAGGCTATTACTTATATCATAGGAGCCTATACAACACAAAACACTGTTGCTGTATGTAGGTTTTATTTTATTTGTTTTTTATTTTATATTTTGGAAATGTACATCGTTTTTTTTCTTCACATTTTTTTGGGGCCCCCAAGAGAGTGGGGCCCTAAAATATAGCTTGTTTAGCTTATACGTAAATCTGGCACTGATTCCCAGAACAACCCTGTGAGGTAAAGGTAAAGGGACCCCTGACCATTAGGTCCAGTTGTGACCGACTCTGGGGTTGTGGCGCTCATCTCGCATTATTGGCTGAGGGAGCCAGCATACAGCTTCCGGGTCATGTGGCCAGCATGACTAAGCCGCTTCTGGTGAAACCAGAGCAGCGCACGGAAATGCCGTTTACCTTCCCACCGGAGCAGTACCTATTTATCTACAGTACTTGCACTTTGACGTGCTTTTGAACTGCTAGGTGGGCAGAAGCAGGGACCGAGCAACGGGAGCTCACCCCGTTGCAGGGATTCGAACCGCCAACCTTCTGATTGGCAAGCCCTAGGCTCTGTGGTTTAACCCTTAGCGCCACCTGCGTCCCTTAACCCTGTGAGGTAGGTTGGGCCAAAGAGACAGTGACTGGCCCGAGATCACCCAGTGAGCTTCATGGCTGAGTGGGGATTTGAACCCTGCTCTCCCAGGTCTTAATCTGACACTCTAACCACTATACCACGCTGGTTCTCATATGTAGTAACATTAAGTGTATTTCTTATGGTAAATGTTGACATTTACTGGTCCCGGGATTTTTGGTTGTTTTTGAGAAGCCACCAGGCAGGTTTGTCCCATTGCAGATGTGCATAGAAGCGACACACAGAGGAAAGAGCATGAACAAACCCTCGCTGCAGCCTCAACATGTAACTTCTGTGCCACGATCCTATACTGTAGTCGGAACAGAGCCTTCCTGTGTACGAGTCGTACATAGTATGCAATTTCTCCCGATTGGTGGCTGCAGTGTCTCCACATGTTGCTTCTGTGTGCAGCTGTTTGCACGATCAGGGCTGCGCCATTAGGAAATTTCCTGCTATTTACTGGTAAGTCTCAAGGGCAAGCCGGTGCCCTTGGTAAGGGACCAAATTTCATCACCATCATCATCTAAACCAGTAAAAGATGACCAGTTTAGAAAGAGGATGAAAGAAAAGGATCAATACTCATCAAGTGGGTTCTGACACTTCCCAGTTGGCTTTTCAAAGTCTTTTTAACATCGATGTTTAAAACAGAGATGGCATACCCTTCCCATTTGACATTTACTGTACAGTATACATCTGAAGACATTTGCCTGCCTGGAATGGAACTCAAATAGGACACGGACACACACACACACACACACACACACACACACACACACACACACACACACACCCCACTAACACCAACACTTTAAAAAGGCTCATTGCACCGATTCAGATTCCTCTTCTATATCTCCCACCCCCTCTGGTGCAAATGTCTTCAATTTTCTGCATGGTGGGACCACCGGCCTGGTTTTCTTTTAACAGAGTAAAAAATGTATAGGGAAAAGAAAACGTAAAACATTGCAAATATTCAAATAGTCTTATCTGAGAGGTTTTGTTCCAGAACTGATATATTGTAAAGTTATGCGAAATGTGCCCCATGGCCAGCTGCCCTCTCTCCCAATTGGGATATATTTTATCTTAAGTACGTAACCAGAGGTACCACTGTATGTCATTAATTTGTTCCGGAGGTCCGTTCTTAACCTGAAAACGTTCTTAACCTGAAGCACCACTTTAGCTAATGGGGCCTCCCCTGCTGTTGCGCCGCTGCTGCCCGATTTCTGTTCTCATCCTGAAGCAAAGTTCTTAACCCGAGGTAATATTTCTGGGTCAGCAGAGTCTGTAACCTGAAGTGTATGTAACCCGAGGTACCACTGTACTAGGATGCTGCCTTGTACCAGGGTTAGTGTATTTGTCCATCCAGCCCTATACTGTCTGTCCTGACTGGGGCTGGCAGCAGCTCTGTAGGGACCCAGGAAGAAGTTTATTTCCCATTACCTTGCCAGCTCATCATTGTAACTGGAGGCGCTGCGGATTGAACCTGAGACCTTCAGATAAAGAAGGTGCTCTGCTACTGAACTGTGCTTACTCTCAATTCCATTCCATTCATTCTTAAATTTATACCCCACCTTTGCTGCAAGGATCTCAAGGCGCCATGCATAGTTTTCCACCTAATAAGTGCAATAAGACCTGCACCAACAGTTGGCACTTCCAGGAGGCTGGGAAGAAGACCTGCCATCATTAATCTTTTGGTGCTGTGTCAGCCACCTCTGGGAGGCTGTAATATGTCATCTACATCCCCTCCTCGAACTGCATTTAAGCCAGGCTGCTTGGACTGCAGGAAGACCAGGATCAGAAACTTTATTGTCTAAGAACTTTATTATATTGGTTTTAATTTTTCCCTAATATTGAATTTATGCTGCATTTGCCGAATTGTTGGTTTTTGTTACTTTGAATCAGCTGACCCGTTTTGTATTGTTTTTGTATATTTGTATTTCCACTGCTCTCTAGATGTTTTGAATGCTTGCCGCAAACCGCTTTGGGCGCAGCTCATTGCGGAAAAGCAGCATGCAGGGAAAATCAATCAATCAATCAATCAATCAATCAATCAATCAGAACATAAAGAAGAGCCCAAATGGACCAGGCCAGTGGCCCATCTACTCCAGCATCCTGTTCTCACAGTGGCCACCAGGGGCGCCAACTTGAATAACAGATTGGAGGCGGGGCAAATATAAGCCCCGCCCTGTAGAATCAATCGCGAAGGGACCTCGGCTCTAGGAGTTGGTTCCGATGGTGGCTCCTCCAGACAGCTGTGGGAAGCCCACCAGCCCATTTTAACCCTCACATTTTAACCCTGTGAGGTGTCTTACCCAGCTGAGAGATAGGGAGTGGCTCAAGGTCACCCGGTGAGCTTCACGGCAGAGTTGGAAACTGCTCTCCCACGCCCTAGTCCGACACTCTGACCAGTCCCCCACACTGGTTTTTCTCTGTTCAAGCTATGTACATTTATTTCACGTATTAATTGCTCACGGCAAAAGACTCTCTAAGTGACTCACAAACAACAACTGAGGGCATGGCTGCCACCTGTCCTGTATTTCAGTGTAGAATGCTACGTCCTGTATTGATACAGTTTAGTTTGTATTTCAGGTCTATTCTCTATTTCTCTCTGCCAAGTTAGGGATGCTCTCCCAATGCATGTGTTTGAAAGGGTGTGTGAAAGGTCATGTATTTGTGCTCTGGGTAGCCAAGCACAGACAGATTTACGAATTCATGTGTGTGTCCGTGTGTGTGTGTGTGTCACAACTTCCAGAGGGGCCATCCTGTTAGACCGCAGTAGATTGTAATAAAGGTAAAGGTAAAAGGCGTTTCTGTGCGCTCTGGTTTCCGGCACGGTGTCTCGTTGCGCCAGAAGAAGAAGAAGAAGAAGAAGAAGAAGAAGAGGAGGAGGAGGAGGAGGAGGAGTTTGGATTTGATATCCCGCTTTATCACTACCCGAAGGAGTCTCAAAGCGGCTCACATTCTCCTTTCCCTTCCTCCCCCACAACAAACACTCTGTGAGGTGAGTGGGGCTGAGAGACTTCAGAGAAGTGTGACTAGCCCAAGGTCACCCAGCAGCTGCATGTGGAGGAGCGGAGACGCGAACCCGGTCCACCAGATTACGAATCTACCGCTCTTAATCACTACACCACACTGGCAGTATAGTCATGCTGGCTACAACCCAGAAAGCTGTCTGTGGACAAACGCCGGCTCCCTCGGCCTGAAAGGAAGATGAGCACCGCAACCCCATAGTTGCCTTTGACTGGACATAACTGTCCAGGGGTCCTTTACCTTTACCTTTCTAAAGATTGCAATGGATTGCTTTGAAGTCACTTCAGCACCAGAAAGGGTAAAAGAAATCGCCCCCAAGCCAACCCACCCTGTCCTGTATTTTGCCAGAACAAAGATGGCAACCCTAATAGCATCACATAGAAACAAAACGACATTGCAATACATCTGTCGCAACGACCCATAAACAGACGCAGCAAAACTTCAACAGCAGAAAGCAGCTTCTCAGCAGGTCACAATCCACCCAACGCCTGCTTGCCCCAACATTGGTATTGGATTGTGGGGCCCTTGGTATGGAACAATTTGCACTGTTTCTGCTCTGCCATAAAGTTTAGTCCCGTCCCCCCATCGTCCGGGTTGGGAGAAGGACAGTGTGGTGGTTGGGGAAATGCTGGCCCAGGATATTTGCAAGGTGATGTGTGCAGAAGCCTGCGGCAATGTTGTCAGGATGACTAAACTGTGGGAATGCTGTATTACTCATTCTCTCCATCTGAGCTTTGTTTTCTAATTCGTTTATTTGCGGGTACGGGTTGCCTGTCCTCCGAGAAGCTTAGCAGGCACAGGGCTATGCATGTCTAACCCAGGAGGCAGACCCATTGAATTCAATGGAGATTACTCCCAGGTAATTGTGTATAGGGAGAGGAGCATTTTAACAGTGAGGAGATGAAATGCTTCTCGCTCTGGCACTTTTAATTGCTGCTGCAATTTAATTGCTGCCGCTTAGTTTAAAGAATTAACTGGACTGGGAAGTGTTGAGATATGAAATATGTAAAGCTGACTGTAAGATGTATATATCTTAATTTAATTTAATTGATTTATTTCGGTCACTGACCAGAATGCAAAAGTATATATATCAAATTTTGGAAAAAATGCATTAAAAAATTAAACTTCATCAGGGGGGAAAGGAACCCAACAGTTTTTTTTCTTTTTTCTTAAAAAAAGTTCTGCTCAGCATGGCCCCTCCAGATGTTGTTGGGACTACATCATCCTTTACCATTCGCCATGTTGGCTGGGGCTGATGGGAATCCAACACCCTCAGTTTCCACAGCTGGAAAATGGGAACTATAGTTGCCAACCACATGGGGTGTCAGTTTATTTTCATGAAATAGTCCCTCCCCCCAAGAATTAATACTGCTGAACAATTATACAAAATGCTATAGAATGATCAACACCTCCCTCCCTTCATGCTTCTTTTTGTCTGTTTGTTTAGAGATGAACCAGAATACGGAATCATAAGAGCAAGATTAAATGATAACAACTTCTGGAATTAGATCACCTTTCTAATAAGCAGATTCTGTAAGCAGATTTCAACTAAACATTGGGCGGACACACACCATAAATTTGTAGGATGTATGACGCACATTTAAAGCACATTACTTCCCCAAAGAACCCTGGGAACTGTAGTTTGCGAAGGTTCCTGGGAATTTGAAGCTCTGTGAGGGGGAACTACAGTTCCCAGGATTCTTTGCGTGTCAAGCTTCCTAGTTGTAAGAGTTGTTTGATGGTGGAGCAGAATGTGCCAGGTTTTCTTCTTCACCGAGAGTATTTAAGCAGAGGCTAGGTGGTCATCCTATCAGGGATCCTGTGTTGCAGATCCACCATTGATCAGGGTGGGTTGTGCCTTGATCACCTCCAAGATCCCTCCCAACTGATTCTAAATTCTAGAAGCAGGAAAAGATGGGAGAATTCCAGGGCAAAGGACTCTCCTCTCCTATAAATATCCTCCTTTATGTATCTGAAGAAGTGTGCATGAACATGAAAGCTCATATCCATGGGTAGGCAAACTAAGGCCCGGGGGCCAGATCCGGCCCAATCGCCTTCTCAATCTGGCCCGCGGACGGTCCAGGAATCAGCGTGTTTTTACATGAGTAGAATGTGTCCTTTTATTTAAAATGCATCTCTGGGTTATTTGTGGGGCATAGGAATTCGTTCATTTCCCCCCCCTCCAAAATATAGTCCGGCCCCCAACAAGGTCTGAGGGACAGTGGACCGGCCCCCTGCTGAAAAAGTTTGCTGGCCCCTGCTCATACCAATAACAAACTTAGTTGGTGTCTAAGGTGCTACTGGAAGGAATATTTTTTATTTTGTTTCTCCTTTATGTGGTAACTCACTGCACCTGTATGAGAGAGGGCACCAAGCATAGGGCCTTGCCCCGAGATCTGGGAAGGTAAGAGGGCTCTATATAAACCGGGAGCCGGAGCTCTTATTACATGGGTATTTCTGAATCAGGGAAGGGGGCATGCAGAAAGCCAATGGGGTCCAGTCCCTAGTATCTCCAGGTAAGGCTGCATGCCCTCCAACTTCCCCGAAAATGTCGGGACCGTCACGAAAACCCTGCTTCTCACTTTTTCACGTGGAGCCCCGAATTCCTAAGGAGGAGTTTGGGTTTGATATCCCGCTTTATCACTACCCGAAGGAGTCTCAAAGCGGCTCACATTCTCCTTTCCCTTCCTCCCCCACAACAAACACTCTGTGAGGTGAGTGGGGCTGAGAGACTTCAAAGAAGTGTGACTAGCCCAAGGTCACCCAGCAGCTGCATGTGGAGGAGCGGAGACACGAACCCGGTTCACCAGATTACGAATCTACCGCTCTTAACCACTACACCACACTGGCTGAAGGGGCCTTCCCTTCAGTCCAATGTTTCAACATGTTACTGGAAGTTCAGATCTGTGCATCCTTCTAACACGGCTCTTAGATCTATGCCTCCTGCTCCCCACTCCCTTCCCGCCACACTCAATATGGCGTCACTTCCTGTTTTTATGAAAAAACAAGATCCGGGTCACTTGAATGCCCCAAAGAAAGTTTCCCACTGTTTCCCCACTACTCAGTCGGTCGGCCTCCCATCAAGAAAGTGGCGGGTGGGAGAGCAAAGGGGGCAGGGCCTCTCTGCAAGGCCGCCGCCATGGCTGTGAGGGGCACCAAGGGATTGCTGATCACTTGACTCCGGCTTGCTTCATTCAGCTGCTGCAACTGCATCCCTGCCCCAGCCTCAAAGCGGGAAGATGCAAGGGAGTGGGCACACATGTCCCTATTTACTATTATTTTGCCTATTAATTTTTATTAATTTCCCAATTTTTTAACAGATTAACATCAAATCAATTCAAATTTAACACATATTTTAAAATGGACTTTCCACACACACCCTTTCAATATGCTTCTTCCCCCTCCCTCCTTTGCTGCTCGCAATAAAGTACATTTCCTTAATTTCGAATACTTTCCCATCCATTCTCTTTTTCCATTGACTGGGCATGCTCAATTCCTGCTTAGACTTTTATTTAACCATTTCCCAATTGATCAAATACAGGGGTACCTCTGGTTACATACTTAATTCGTTCCGGAGGATTTCTGTTCTCATCCTGAGGTAAAGTTCTTAACCCGAGGTACTACTTCGGGGTTAGCAGAGTCTGTAACCCGAAGTGTTTGTGACCCAAGGTGTTTGTAACCCATGGAGTTAATAGAATAGAATATAGAATAGAATATATTTTATTGTCATTGTCCCCTTCGGGGACAACGAAATTACTTTCGTTTATCTCTCTTTATCAACTAATACAGTTTATTCATCATGCCGTATATGTCCCTATTTTCATCTGAGGAATGCTGGAGGTTCCTGGGCTGGGAATGTCACCCATCTGAAATTCTGGAGAGCGAATGCTAGTTGGCAGAGACGGTACTTTGCTAATTGGATTTAGGTTCAATATGAGGCAGGTAAGGTGTACAGGACAGGGAGTGGGAGGAACCAGTGGCCCTCCCCGATATGGCTGGACTACAACTCCCATCAGCCCCCGACACCACAGCCAATGATCGAGAGCGATGGGAGTTGTAGCCCAATTATTTTTGGATCACCACAATTCCTCCCCAAGGAAAAGGAAACACATCACCCCCTGAGCTAGTCAGAGCAGATGATACTTGACTGAATACACCAACCACCTGCCAGAGGACAAAGCAGCTTTGTATGTTTATTGTAGGGATGGGGAAGCCTATAAGGCCTTTGGTTGTTGCTGAACTATAACTCCCAACATCCTTGGCCATTGGCTACGCTTGCCAGGCCTGATGGGAGCTGTAGCTCAGTTAGAGGGCCAAAGCTTTCTAACCTCTGCTTCACCATAATAGGCAACCTGCCTGCCGACTCTGATTTCTGTAATTAACGCAAACACACACAACCTCCTTTTTAAGTAGGGAGGAGAGGACCGCAGAACCATCCTAATTCGATATCTTGACACGCAGACGGGTTTTTAAGTGCCCTGTTGACTGATATAGGGCGTAACTATTTTTTTTAAAAAAAGAGAGGAAGGAAAATACATTATGAGGGGTGGGGTGGCTGGATGGCGAAGAAACCAGGCGAGAAGCAACCACAGCGTCCTTCTAGACAAAGCAACCCGGTTCAGCCCAGCTGCCAGCCCTCATGCCCACAGTGTTTGGAGGAAGCTGTGTCTGTGCCAATTCGGCAGGGATAAAGGGCACTCTGCTGCCAAAGAAAACTCTGGACTTGTTTCCCTGTGGACATGAAATGTGTGGGGTTCCCCCCCTCCCCTCTGTGCGGAGAACAACAAAATGACTGGGGGGGGGGAGCTGGTAGGAGCTTTGAGTACCCCAAAGAGCAATGGAAAGAGTTTCTAGCATCTTCCCCAGGAGATGAGGTTTGCTACCTGTGGCCACCCACAATTCCAGTGAGATAACTTCTGTTTTTCAATGGGCTCAGAGATTAAATGGAGGGTGTGTCTGTGCTCCCTCCGCTGGAAATCAATTGTTATTCACCCTTCTATGCCAATCCACCCTGCCAGGTTCTTAAATATAAATGCTGCTTGCAAAAATCTCAGAATCCGGGGTTTGTTTGTTTTTTGCAGGGGATGATAACAATGATATAAGAAGTCACCTTCTTATATATCCAAGCAGAGGTCTTCTCTTAGACCCTTTCTGCCAACCAAAGGGTGAGTAGCTCCTCTTGAACACACAGCTCCAGAGCCCCGGGCAAAGGATTAAACAATAACAACAACCAGAACCTTGCAGACATGCATTGGGATAGCGTGACCGGGAAAAAATTGCCTCTTCTCTGCTTGATAGGGAAACAAGGCTTCTTAAGCCTGCTGCATCATTTTTAAAAACCCGTGCCGTTTCCGAGGCCTGATTTGCTAATTAGTTTTTGTAAGTTTTGGCAACCGTTTTAAGCAGGAGTCAGTGGGGAACCTGCCCATCTTGCGGGGGCGGGGGAATGATCATTTGCTAGCAGCCCAGAGTCGATTAGGTTCGGCACAGACTCTGGACCTGTGTTCAGATCCTTCCATCGTCGGAAAGCTCACTTGGGTGACCTCAACCATCTCTTATTATTTTCTCTTCAGCTGCCTCCCTTTGTGTCCCCATTGGATTTGGGAGGAATCTTCACTCCCCTGAGTTCTGCCTTCCTCGCCCCATAAGGGATTGCCATAAGTAGAGTTGGTTTGTTTGGTGGCCTTCCAGTTTCCTTCGGGGAAACTTGCAGGATGGATTTTGTTTGTACTTAGGATCTGATAGCTTGCCACTGCCAGCGCTTCCCTCCCCAGGACCAGGCTGCCTGCAAATGAATATATGATATAGCCTTCTCCCCCTGTCATGTGTGTTTTCCTTGCTTGCAGCCTGGCTCGCCTACTTGAGCCAGCTAGAATTGCTTATTTATTTGGGTGGTGCAACCTGTTTGCCTCTTCAAGGTGTATCTGTGTTCGTTCCAGGGATAGCCAAATTGTCCTCTCTCTCTCTGTCTCTCTGTGTTTCTCTCCTCCCTGCAGTGCATTTAACTACAGCCTGACATAAAGCCATAAAGCCATTATTGAGCAGAATCTGATCCCAGAATGAGATAAAAAGTGACCAGATAGCTTTATAAGACTGTTCAAGCTTTCTGAATGACTAGGTGCGCGCAAATGGAGTTGTTAGGATTTATTTCTTATCTTTAAAAATCTGCGCTGTTTTGTGTTTTATTGCGGTATATTTTTTTACTGCATTCCTTGTCATTTTTTTAAATAACTCATTTTGAACTTTTATTGCACGTTGCCCAGAGAACTCTCCTCCGGGGTGCTTAACCAATTTAAACCAACAAGCAATGAGAGATTCAAACAGACAAGCAATTAAGGAAGAGATTTGGCAGGTGACGCTTTTCTTAACCAGGCACCTGTTTACAACCCTAGACCAGGACCTTAAAAGAAAAGGAAAAGAAAAATGGCAACCTTAATTGATAGGCAGATGGATGGCTAGTCCTGCCTTATGGGGCTGGACTAGATGTCCTTTGGATCCCCCTCCCAAATCTCCTGTGCCCCGACCCTGCCTGGCAAAGTTGATGCGAGGACAATGGTTAAGCCCAGGCAAAGCACGGTGCATGCTAAGAAGCGCTACGCGGAAGCAGCAGACCGCAAAACTGCTGGAACATACTAATTTCAAGCAGCGCTTTGCACAAGCCGCCCCTTTGCTCTCAGGCACCGCCAAGGGCATGCCACTATCCTTATTCCCCCCCGCCCCGCAACCTCACCTTTCCCTTGTCCGTTGCTCACTCACCAGCAGATAGATGCTCCCTTGGATGAGGAATATGAAACAGCACCGTGTCAGCTGCATTTTCTTTTCAGCCTCTCCTCTTCCTTTCCCCTCCTCTTATCGATATATGGCTAAATCTGTTGTGCTTTCTTGCTGCTGCTGTTTATAACCTGGCCTCTGGCTTCCTAGGATCCCCCCTTTCTAGGTTCCATCTGGCCGCTTCTCTCCAGCCAGGCATGGATGGGCAAAAGAGGGGAAAAAGGAAGCAGGATCAGCTCCCGTCTCTCAACCTCTGCAGCTGGAGACCTCCATGGGGCTGCCTCCTGTCTGCTCCCTGCTTTGCCGGAGACTCTGGCAAAACTCACTCCAGTCCCTCGCTCTTTTCTTTCTCCCTCTCTCCCTCTCTCCACTAGCTCCCTCCCACTGACAGGTGCCACCACTGGAGCCGACGAGCCCTGCCTTAACCCTTTGCCTGCCTGGCTGGCAAACTTAGAAACTCAGCGCAGAGCTCCAAAGTTGGCGACAGCATCCTAGAGAAGACTCAGCTCTCTGCCCTCTGCCTTGCCCAGTTTTGGCCAGCATCCTGGGAAGAACGGCTGCAGGTAGGTCAAGAGCGAGGAGTGTGTGTGTGATGATGGCCCCAGGGTCTTGTGGCCGGAGCTTGCTTTTAGGATGCGAAAGCAGGGGGTTTGGGGGTCGTGTTGTTCCAAGGTGATGCTTGACAAGGAGGAAAGATAAGTTCCTAATCTGACTCCAGAAGCTGTTTTCAAGGGCAAGTCTGTGTCCTTGGTTTTGGAAGGTTCAAAGCAGCTGACCAGAAAACAGAGATGTTATATATGTACCTTTGTCTCCATGAAAATCTTTCGATAAAAACAACGATAAAAGAAGGAAAGGGGGGTGGGTACCTTTTGAAAATGTGCAAAGCTGCTCTGGGTGTGAGGTTAAAGACAAGAGCCCTTGGGGCAGACGGTATGACTCACAAGCAGGCTTCAGATCTGCCACATCCAGTCTTTTATTTTTAAAATGATGTATCCCGGTTGCATCCTGCCCATCTTGAATCCCAGGGTGACTTTATGCAGCGCCTGAGATCTGCGAGGGGAAAATCTGAGCACTGCTTTCTGCCTCCCACTTCTGGACAGAGGGTCCCGATCCATCTCCCAGGTTAGCCTCATCCGAGCAAATTGTGCTCTTGCACAGCTCCCAGTCATTTCAATGGAGCTTACGCAGGAGAACTTCCTGCTGCGCTGTGGCCATATGTGATGTGCTTCCAGTATTAATTGCTCCCCCAGATTGATTGATCTGGTATTGATTGAGCTCCTGCCTTCCTCCCGCTCAAGGTTCTGCTCTGTTCTCATTTAATGTTTTAAGCTGGCTTTTAATTGCATTGATTTTTAATTGTGTTTTTGTCCCTCGTTCCCCCTGCCCCCACATCACCACGCCTGGTTGAGCATCCTTTTGCAAGTGACAAAGTGTCTATGTTTTAATACACATAAATAATAGGGAGCCGGATCTGTTTTGTCTGCCATAGCTCAGTTGGTAGAGCATGAGACTCTTAATCTCAGGGTTGTGGGTTCGAGCCCCACGTTGGGCAAAAGAAACCTATACCGCAGGGGGTTGGACTAGATGACTCTTGTGTACAATTCTGTGATTCTAGCTGCCTCACCTTACCTCCATCGGAAGGCAACCTTTGGACTTTCTCAAAGAATTTATACGAAGATGTGAGACCAGCCTTGCCTTCGGCTGCCCTTAACCCAGTGGTGGTGGAGTAGTACATTTTTAAAGTTCAGAAGCTCTGCGTGAAAGTCCCCATAGCTACTTGTCCCAAGGAAAAATCCCAAAATGCCAGCAACTGTGTTGATTAATTCGTATATATGTACAGATATATACACACCCCAGTAAGATCAGAATAATAGAATTGTAAAGTTGGAAGGGATCCCAAGGGTCATCTAGTCCAGCCCCCTGCAATGCAGGAATCTCAGTTAAAGCATTCATGGCAGATGGCTATCCAACCTCTGCTTAAAAACCTCCAAGGAAGGAGAGTCCACCCCCTTCCAAGGCAGACCATTCCACATTCAAACAGCTCTTGCTGTCAGGGAGTTCTTCCCGATGTTTAGCCGGAATCTTCTTTCTTGTGAATTGAAGTCAATGGTTCGAGTCCTGCCCTCCAGAGAAGAGCCCACCTAGTCCAGCACCCTGTTCGCATAGTGACCAACCACATGCCTATGAGATGCCTGTAAGCAGGGCCAGAGTTCAACAGCGTCTCTACCCACTGGTGATTCCTAGCAGCTGTCATTCGGAGGCAATTTGCCTCTGACAGAGGAAGTTGAAAATAGCAGTCATGGCTCGTATCCATTGATAGCCTCCATGAATTTGTCTAATCTTCCTTTAAAGCCACAAAGAGTTGCAGCACATAACCTAATGCCCACTCGGTTAGGAACGGCATGAACAGATGAAGCGACCGTCTTGACTAGGTATAAGGCAGGCTCAGATGTTCTATTGCTGAGAACGCTCATAGCCCAGAAGTGCATCACATGCTCTGCATGCCAGAAGTCCCAGGTTCAATCCCTGGCGTCCTCTGGGAGGGCTGGGAACTGCCTCAGCCTGAAATCTTGAAGAGTTGCTGCGAAACGATGCGCAAATTGGAAATTAGAGATTCTGTGGCCATCCAAATGTTGCAGGACTCCAATTCCCATCAGTCCCAGACAGGGATGGTGGGGCATATCTTCCAACATTTCACTGATGATAGATGGGATGCAGAAGGTGCTGTGGTCTAAACCACTGAGCCTCTTGGGCTTGCTGATCAGAAGGTCAGTGGTTTGAATCCCCGCGATGGGGTGAGCTCCCGTTGCTTGGTCCCAGCTCCTGCCAACCTAGCAGTTCGAAAGCATACCAGTGCAAGTAGATAAATAGGTACTGCTCCGGCAGGAAGGTAAACGGTGTTTCCGTGTGCTGCTCTGGTTTCACCAGAAGTGGCTTAGTCATGCTGGCCACATGACCCAGAAAAACTGTCTGCGGACAAATGCTGGCTCCCCCAGCCTGTAAAGCGAGATGAGCACCGCAACCCCAGAGTTGTCTGCGGCTGGATTTAACTGTCAGGGGTCCTTTACCTTTACCTTTTATTCCATAATGATAATAATAATTTTATTGTTTATACCCCACCCATCTGAACCGGGTTGCCCCAGTCACTCTGGGCCACTTCCAACTTAAATATATATAAAATGATAAAACATTAAAAGACTTCCCTATACAGGGCTGCCCTTCAGATGTCTTCTAAAGGTTGTAGAGTTACTTATCTCCTTGGCTCAGGGTGTCGCACCCTCCAACATTTCTCTGATGAAAATAGGGATGGCCTAAGGAGAAGCAGGACATTACGGGATCAAATCAGAAACTGGGATGGCTTCTGTAAACCCAGGACTGCCCTCGGAAAATAGGGACACTTGGAGGGTCTGGTGGGGTTGTTTTCAGCAATATCCAAAGGACCACCAGTTCTCCATCCTTGGTGCAGAGGAAGAGGAAGAGGAAGAAGAAGAAGAAGAAGAAGAGGAGGAGGAGTTTGGATTTGATATCCCGCTTTATCACTACCCTAAGGAGTCTCAAAGCGGCTAACATTCTCCTTTCCCTTCCTCTCCCACAACAAACACTCTGTGAGGTGAATGGGGCTGAGAGACTTCAGAGAAGTGTGACTAGCCCAAGGTCACCCAGCAGCTGCATGTGGAGGAGCGGGGAAGCGAACCTGGTTCACCAGATTACAAGTCTACTGCATTTAACACCACACTGGCTCTGCTAGATGGACCAATGACCTGATTCAGCTTCCTGTTTGTACGGCAGAGGCTTTAGTTTCTTTCCCAGCTGCATTCCAGGTGAAATTTCAGGTGGACCCTTTCCCTACATGGATATTTTTTGGGGGGGTGGGGGTGGGGAGAAAGATGTCCCTGTTTAATTTCTGCGTGCAGTGCAGCTGTGAAATGCACAAGAGACTCTGCGAGAGGAATACAGAGAGAGAGAGAGAGCATTCCTAGAGCAGCCAGACAAACTACCTGCAGCCTAATTGCGTCGCACCTCTGGAGACCGTTGAATATTACAAATGACTTCACAGCTTGATAGTACATTTTTGTTGTTGTTTAATTTAGTCAAGTTTTATTATATGGCCAAGGGCTTCGCGGCGCTACAAAGACAATCAGTCAAAAGCATATACCGGTAATACAAACCCAAATGGTTTGGCCTATGCCAGATCCAAACCAATTCATCACTCTTGCTTTCCAATAAATGCACTCATTGAGTTTTTGAATCGGCCCCATCGCTAAGCCTCAGAAACCCTTTTCGGTTTGAGACGTGCACATCAATTGTGCAAATAAAAACCAGACTGCACCGCACAGTTGCTTAAGCTCTTGACGTTTTCAACCTCTGCCTTCTGATTTGGGAGCTTTTGCCCGTAAATCCGAGATATTGGAGTGGAGGAAGGGAGCGGTGGGTTGCTAGCTGCTACCTTGGCGAGGACTGGAAAATACTCTGCACATGCTTAGAGGCGGGTGTCCGGTTTGAGATCCCAGCTTACAAGGCTGAGTACCGGAAAAGGAAAAAGCTTGGCGTGAACTCTAGTGCAGGAACTGGGGACCTGTGGCCCTCAAAATGGTGTTGGACTCCAGTTCCCATCAGCCCTGGCCAGCATGACCAATGGTCAGAGGTGATGGGGACGCCTGGGGGACGTATAGGTTCCCCATCGAGATATGGGTGCTGGTAGTGTGCTAAAGGGACCAGCAAAATGTTGGCAAGTCTATTTATAACATCAATTTAGAAATGAGACTGCAGAGAAGGAGGCAGTATTTTGACGATGAAGCTGGCCTTGACCAGAGCCTTTCCGTCTTTGCCGGCAAATATCAGCTGGCGAGGGTTTATTTATTTTTCTGGAAGGTTTAATTTTATGTCGGCACGGTCACAGAAATAACACACAAATACCTGTCTGCCATTTTTAGCTGGCCTATTACACCTGCTGCTCTTTCCCCCCGGATGGTCCCCAGAGATAGACTTTGGAAAAGGAGCCAGCGACGGCGGCTGGTGCAATATTTCATCACAAACCATTTCACCTGTTGGGTGGCCTTAAGAGAGATTTTTAAAAGCTCTTCGGCTCGGAGAAGCGTTCAGTGATGACCGGGTTCAACTGGTTTATAGTAAACAGAAAATGGGGGGGGGGAGAGAGAGGATAGATGGAGGGGAGAGAGAGAGAGAGGTTTTTAACTCATTCTTCTCAAAACGAATTTCAAAATGAGAGAGGAAATGAGACGTTTCTTAATTCTGAGGCTGTTCTTAATGAGAACATACGGAGTCAACAATGCCTGAAGCCTCTGAAGCCCAGCTCTCTCTGTGTGTATGTAGCTTTCAGCTGTATACCAGAGATACTCTGCACATGCTCAGAAACACTTCACACACACACACACACACACACACACACACACACACACACACCACGTTTCCCCGTTTTCTGAACAAAAGAGCTCCGTACTGCAGTCCTCACCCCACTCATTTGGGTGCAAGACCCGCTGAATTCAACAGGACTTACTTCTGAGTAGAGATGGCTAGGATTGTGAAATTGACTGTGTGGTGATGCTGTAACTGCCCTGAGACCTGTGGGTATACAAATTTTAATAATAATAATAATAATAATAATAATAATAATAATAATTAATTAATTAATAATAATAAATTAATAATAAGGCTCCTGGCTCAGATGGAGGCAGGATGGTTGCTCCTATTTTGGGGAACAAGATATCTAAACTCACACCCCCCCCCGGCCATCTCAAACGTGTCACAACAACACTGATCATTTGCAGGCAGGGATGAGGGAAAGGAGCACCAAGACAGCACACCAACCCCTTCCCATGCCAGTGAATAGCTTGCTATCTTCTCTCCATGCCCTGAACAGAGACTTGATGTCCAGCAGTCTCCTTACCACAGGGGTTGGGCACGATTTTGACCTGGCGGGCCAGATATTTATCTCTCCCCCCACCCAGCCTCATGGGACAAATTGGACAGCTGGGTGAATCATTTGAGAACAGCTAGGTGGCCATGCCTGCTTGCTAAAGTTGGAGTTGGGAGGGAGAGAGGCTTCCTGCCAGCCTGTTCCATGCAGAGAAAGGATTGAACCTTCCACTCATCAGCTGATGATCAGAGGGTTCATTTCTGCTTAACGCAGGGGCCTGCTTTTTGCCAGCAAGAAAAGCCCTGGTGAAGCAGACCCCAGCAGGACCGAACTCTGCCCTCCTGCCCATCAGCTGTCATAACCCAGTGACACCAGCTGACTGGCAGGTGAGCGTAGGTTTTTTTGGGAGGGGGGGAAGGAAATGACCTCATGGGCCAAGATTGGCTCGGTGGGCCAGAGGATTTGCAAAATTCTGCATGTGCTAATAGCTGCAAATGCGGATGCAATTACTCTAAATAGAAATGTGAGACATCTTATCCCTACTGGAGAGGACTTTGACCTCCATGGCTGCTCAATCTGCTACTCGGATGCTGCTGTTGGGCAGCTTCAAGGCTCCTGATCTCTCCTGTTCTTCAGCACCAGGCAGCCTTTCGAGTAAAGGACTGGGCTCCGTAAAAGTAAGGCAGATGGGGACCCTGCTACATGGTCAGAATGCTGTTGGAAACACATTTCAAGACTGAAGCCCGACTCTTACAAAGCTGCATACACAAAGCCTTGGAAACCTGGGAACTCTAGTTTACAGAACTACAATTCTCAGCACCTTTGGGGGTGGTGGTATCAAATGTGCTTGAAACGGTGTGTTTGCAGCCTCAGCCTTCCTCTAAGACTGCTTTCACAAGTGCTGGAAATATATAATATTATGAAAGCTCTTTTTCCCCCTCCCTCCCCCCCTTCTCAAAATTTTTCTAATTTGTACTCTCAGCCCGAGTGCTAAAACTTGCTTGAGGCATGCCGAGTAATAAGAGGATTCCTTTTTAAATTTATTAATGAGCGCACGCAGAGTGCTGTTTTGTTAAGGTGAAGAGAGTGTTTCAGGGTTGGCGCTTCTCTCTCTTCGGGGGTAACATGCTGGCAGGGGTACCCCAGTACATTTCGTTGTCGAAGCAAGGCAACAAATGGCAGCCCCCCCCCACATTGTATACCACCCAGGATCAGTCAAATTGCTTTGTCACCCAGCCTCAAGACATTTTGCTGCCTGAGTTGAAGGAGAAGAAGATGGCGCCCTCTTCCTGCTCCACATTAGGAAGCCAACTGGGTCTTAGGCCCCATCTGCACTATGCATTTAGAGCAGTATTATACCACTTTAAATAGACATGACTCCCCCCCACCACCACTGCAAGGAATCCTGGGAAGTGTAACTGTGTTAATGTATTTTAATGTTTGCTGGAAGCCGCCCAGAGTGGCTGGGGAGACCCAGCCAGATGGGCGGGGTACAAATAATAAATTATTATTATTATTATCAACTTGTTAAGGGTGCTAGGAGTGGTTAGGAGACCCACCCACAGAACTACCATTCCCAGAATTCCCTGGGAAGAAGGACTGCCCGCCTTGAGGCCCGTGTGGGTTCCTTTCCAACCTGACTCTGTGACGTTTGCAGAAAGTTATGCAATTAAAACACACACACACACAACTTGATGTGCACTGGTTTTATTGCACTTTGGGAATTGTGGCTTGAGAGAGTGGCTGGCTGTTTTGAGGTAAATAATGTTGAGATTGGATCAGGAAACCAAGATCCAAAACAAGTTGTGATGTTCAAGGCTTATCTAGCGCAAGGGTCCCCAACCTTTTTTTATGCCCGGGGATGGCATTTGGATTTTTGAATGAATTGCAGTGGGTATCATTCCTTCTTGTCTCATCGCCCTCCCTCCAAGAGGCAGAACGAGAGAAAGCACATGCTCCCACCCTCTGCTTTCCCGAGGGATCTGGTAAAACTTGGATCTGGTAGAATTAATCCGAACCCCGAAAGGCACATAGAGCTGAAAGAGGAAGTGGGACGGAACGTCGTTTTTCCAACTTCCTCCTCTTCCTAGGCACTTTTCGAAGGAGAAAATTGTACCTACCCTCACCGCCTCACGACCAAGGGGGGCAGCGCGTGTGGGGAGCTCAGAGGCTTCACAGGCACCAGTCAGAGGCCTCGAGGCTGACGCTGTGCCCACGGGCGCCACGTTGTGGTACCTCTCAGCGCAGGGCGTCTGCCCTACCATCCCTTCTGCTCTGTGTTCTCTGCTTGGCTCTTGGAGGGACCTCCTTTGTAATTTAATTTAAACGTTTTTTTATTATTATTAAAGATTTCTTGGTTTACAAAAGTATGTGCAATGGCTCTTTTTTCAAGTAACATTTTCTACATATCAGTTTCCTTTGTTGAGACATTAGTGAGATGAGAGCAAAGGGGAAGTGAAGGAAGGCTGAGATTAGTGGTTATGATGACTGAAGGCTCAGCAGCAAATGGACAAGGATGGTTTTGGAGGTGCCCCAGTTATGGCAGAATGAGCTTGGCATGCTTGTTTGACCCATGTCCAAGTCTCTCCCTCCCTCCCTCCCTCTCCCCCTCTCCCTTTCTCCCTCTGAATCTCCCCTTTTCTTCCTCCGCCGCTACTTTCCTTGGGATGGTGCTGCCCTCTCATGGGCAAAGTTGATGGAAAAGTTTTAAAAAACCCAACACTTTCATGGTTAAAGTTGAAAATTGCATAACCTACCCACCCCATTTCTCCGATGAAAATAGGGCCGCCCTCTTTCATTATTATTATTATTATTATTATTATTAACACACCCATCTGACTGGGTTACCCGCAACCGCTCTGGGCGGCTTCCAAAATACAGTCGTACCTTGGAAGTCGAACGGAATTCATTCCGGAAGTCCGTTCGACTTCCAAAACGTTCGGATACCAAAGCACGGCTTCTGATTGGCTGCAGGCAGCTCCTGCAGCCAATCGGAAGCCACGGAAGCCGTGCCGGATGTTCGGCTTCCGAAAATCGTTCGAAAACCGAAACACTCACGTCTGGGTTTCGATCGTTTGGGAGCCGATTTGTTCGGGAGCCAAGGTGTTTGGGATCCAAGGTACGACTATATAAAAACCACGACAAAACATTAAACATTTTTTTAAAAAACCTTCCCTATCCAGTGCTGTTGTCAGATTTCTTCAAAAGGGGGGACAGTTACTTATCTCCTTGGCTCGGGGGTTGCATAACTCCATACCCTCTAGCATTGGACTACTGTAATGCGCTCTACATAGGGCTACCTTTGAAGGTGACCCGGAAACTGCAATTAATCCAGAATGCGGCAGCTAGATTGGTGACTGAAAGTGGCCGCCAGGACCACATAACACCGGTCCTGAGAGATCTACATTGGCTCCCAGTACGTTTCCGAGCACAATTCAAAGTGTTGGTGCTGACCTTTAAAGCCCTAAATGGCTTCGGTCCAGTATACCTGAAGGAGCGTCTCCACCCCCATCATTCAGCCCGGACACTGAGATCCAGCGCCGAGGGCCTTCTGGCGGTTCCCTCACTACGAGAAGCAAAGCTACAGGGAACCAGGCAGAGGGCCTTCTCGGTAGTGGCGCCCGCCCTGTGGAACGCCCTCCCAGCAGAGGTCAAAGCGATAAACAACTACCTGACATTTAGAAAATACCTGAAGGCAGCCCTGTTTAGGGAAGTTTTTAATCTGTGATGTGTTAATGTATGTTGATATTTGTTGGAAGCCGCCCAGAGTGGCTGGGGAGACCTGGCCAGATGGGCAGGGTACAAATAATAAATTATTATTATTATTATTTCTCTGATGAAAACAGACACATCCGAAGGAGAAGCGGGATATTCTGGGATCAACTCAGAAACTGGGACGGCTTCTGCAAATCCAGGACTGTCCCTGGAAAACAGGGACACTTGGAGGGTCTGAAATTAGCCCAGAACAGCTTTGGTGCTGTGCTTCCCAGGAAGGACCCCGCAGCCACAACTGGCTCACCACTGTTATTTACTTATTATTATTTATTGCTTTAAATATGGATTTTTAAAATATACATTATATATTCTTTTCTCTCTTTTTAACCTCTTTTCCTAGGAGAAGGGGTGGGGAGCCTGCGGACCTTCAGATGTTGTCGGACTGCAATTCCCACCAGCTCCCAGTCAGCATGGTCGATGAGCCGAGTTGATGGGAATTATAGTCTTAACAACAACTGGAGAGTCACAGGTTAAACTGGAGAGTCACGGGTTAAACCACAGAGCCCTAGGGCTTGCTGATCAGAAGGTCGGCGGTTCGAATCCCTGCAACGGGGTGAGCTCTCGTTGCTCGGTCCCAGCTCCTGCCCACCTAGCAGTTCGAAAGCACGTCAAAGTGCAAGTAGATATATAGGTACCGCTACAGCGGGAAGGTAAACAGCGTTTCTGTGCGCTGCTCTGGTTCGCCAGATGCGGCTTTGTCATGCTGGCCACATGACCCGGAAGCTGTACGCCGGCTCCCTCGGCCAATAAAGCGAGATGAGTGCCGCAACCCGAGTTGGACACGACTGGACCTAATGGTCAGGGGTCCCTTTACCTTTACCTTATAGTCTTAACAACAACTGGAGAGTCACAGGTTCCCCACCCCTGACTTAGTAGGTCATAACAGTAACTGCAGAGTTATATGGTCTCAGGTTCATTCTCAGGTTCATCCTCTGTTTTCGAACTTCTCTGTTGATGAACATTTCCGTTTTCGAACTCCGTAAACCCGGATGTACATGCTTCGGTTTTCGAACACGTCTCGGAAGTCGAACATGCCATGCGGCTTCCGCTGAGGGCAAGATCCTGAGGCCTAGCTGCCGGCTATTGAGTTTTCAGTTTTTGAACGTTTCAGAACTCGAACGGTCTTCCGGAACGGATTACGTTTGAAAACCAAGGCACCACTGTACTTTAAGCCCCAACTCCTTTCAATCAGTCCTGGCTTTTCTTTACTTCTAGCAGAGAGGAAGTACTTTGCGTCAGATCCGGAACAGTTTTAGAGAATGCTGCAGTTTTAGAGAATGCAGTTTTAGAGAGAGCCAGTGTGGTGTAGTGGTTAAGAGCGGTAGACTCGTAATCTGGGGAACCAGGTTTGATTCCCCACTCCTCCACATGCAGCTCCTGGGTGACCTTGGGCTAGTCACCCTTCTCTGAAGTCTCTCAGCCCCACTCACCTCACAGAGTCTTTGTTGTGGGGGAGGAAGGGAAAGGAGAATGTGAGCTGCTTTGAGACTCCTTCGGGTAGTGAGAAAGTGGGATATCAAATCCAAACTCTCTTCTTCTTCTTAAGTTATGGTGTTCTCTCTGGAAAGAGTTACAGGTAGGTAGCCGTGTTGGTCTGCTGTAGTCGAAACAAAATAAAAAAATTCCTTCCAGTAGCACATTAGAGGTCAACTAAGTTTGTTATTAGTATGAGCTTTCGTGTGCATGCACTTTGGGAATCTGAAGAAGTGTGCATGCACACGAAAGCTCATACCAAGAACAAACTTAGTTGGTGTCTAAGGTGCTACTGGAAGGAATTTTTTATTTTATTTTGTTCTCTGGAAAGAGACTGGGAAAAAATTGAAAACGAAAGGTCCCAGAGGAGGAGATCGGGATGGTATCGTAAACACAACAGGAAAGGAGATTATGGCTAAACATCAGGAAGAACTTTCTGATGGCAAGAGCTGTTCAACAGTGAAACCAGAACCTCAGGCGATTGTGGCCTCTCCTTCCTTGGAGGTTGGATGGTCATCTGTTATGGATGCTTTAGTTGAGATTCCTGCATTGTAGGGGGTTGGACTAGATGACCCTCGGGGGTACCTTCCAGCTCTATGATTTTATGATTCTATGAAATTAAATACAACAGGAAATGAAACTGAACATACAGAACTGGACATTTACTAGCAGATTATAACGAGAAACAAAAACAGAATTCTGAAGCAATGCGTGATCACAGTGGAGAGTCTTTGATGTCGATACGGGTGGAAGGAATTTAGTATTATCCAATATGGAGTAATGATGGTGGTGGGGATTAATAGAGGTAAAATTGAAAGATAAAATATGGTTAGTGTTTATTAATGATATCAACAATTAGGGGACCTATCTTGGACTTTTCGTAGGAAAAAGAAATGAATGATTCCGAGATGCCTTGGCTTAAAAGAAATATTATTTAACAGAAAGTGGAGAAGATGGATGTTCACATGGACAGAAGGTGATTTTGTTTGTGTGTGTGTGTGTGTGTGTGTGTGTGTGTGTGTGTATGTATATATCTATATCTATATCTATATCTATATCTATCTATCTATCTATGTATATGTATATGTATATGTATATGTATATGTATATGTATATGTATATGTATATGTATATGTATATGTATATGTATATATGTATATAAAATCTCCAGCAGATAGAAAATCGGAAGTTCTTCTCTTGCATCTTTTGCTGATGTTCCTTTTCTTTATCTTATTCACCTTTCTCTCTTTCGCTTCCTTATTTCTGTAGTCCCTTTCGCTTCTTTTTCTATTTCAAATTTTACTGTATTATGGGGGGAAATAATAATTTAAAAACCTTACAAGGGAATGGGGTGGGGGGTGGGGGAATAAAGATCTATATTGGGAAGTAGGGTGGGAGGAGACCAGCAGCACCTCCTGTTCACCAAGCGTCCACTATAGAGGCAGCGTTGGGGTCTATAGGAAGTGGAAGATCCAGCCTCCAGTGGCGGCAGCAGGAGATGCATTCCTAGGAGGCCAACTCTGCTGCCTCTGTGGTTCCTGCCGCCCGAGGCAGCTGCCTCACCTTGCCTCATGCGTGGGCCGGCTCTGCCCACAACAGGAGATGAAGATGCCCTCTGTGGCTAGTAGGAGAAAAAGGCACAGATCCCATATGGTGCAGGTTGAACCACCCCCTGACTCTGCTGTGTTGCAAACAGGGACAAACAAAGCTGTGCGTTTCACCTTCTCATTTTCCCGCTCTTCAGTATTCCTGCATCCATTTGCAAATTACTTAGGTGTAGAGAAATGGCCTCGTCAACATACCCACCCTGCAAAATATTGCCCCAGATGTCACACATTTTGGGTGTGCCATTTTTTTACTAATATGCACCTCTTACAAACACTTTCCCCTAGCATACTCAGGGACGTGCTTCCGGTTGGAGAACTGTACCACCAAATTGTGAGAAGTACAAAGGACGGCTGCGTTTTGGTTTGCACCAATGCGTTTTGGGAAGTACCAATTATTTGGTGCAGGTTAAAATGCAAACGGAAACTGATTTTGTCTCCAAACCCCAGCTGCAACTGAAAAATGCAGCCTATCCTTGGTTTTTGGATAAAAACGACAGTAGAGGGCAGCAGAAAGCCACTCTATTTACCCAGGATGTGTAGGGAAATGGGGAAAGGGATAAAGGAAGAAGCTTTGAGAGGCTGCCAGCTTCTGAAGTCCACACAAGGTTGTCCGGAAGGCAGAAGGCTGAATTAGGCAACTCCACACACACACACACACACACACACACACACACACACACACACACACACAGAGAGAGAGAGAGAGAGAGAGAGAGAGAGAGAGAGAGAGAGAGAGAGAGAACTGGATTATGCAAAAGAAATGGAACGTATGTATTTCTTTAAAGTGTTTTCACCGCACCTTTCAGTCTTCCGAGTGGTTTGCATAAGGCCAGTAACAAATGAGATAGATTTGATGGCAAGGACTATCTAGAGGACAGGCAAGAAAGGAAAATGAGATGAGGAGGGGAGAGGGAAACAAGCAAACTGAGAGACACTGGTTCTTAAAGTTGCAAAGTAGTTCTCATGTCGACCAACTTGTTCACAAACGGTTGAGGAAGAGGAGGAACCATGTGGAGCTGGTTCCCTCAGCCCTGCCGATGGAGGGGGGCTTGCTCCCACTTACCCCACATTAACCACTGTCTGTTTTAACGCTGAGATCCGGCACTGAAAACAGAGTCTGAGGCCTAAGGAGCCCCAATTTAAATTAAGTTCTGGTAGAGAGAGAACCTGGCCGAAGCTCTTGGCTTCACACAAAAGGCTTGTAGAGACCAATCCCATTTCACAACATCCCTTGCGGTGCCACACCGCTGCCAGCTGTGCCCTTTCTGTATGAAACCTGCCTGTTTATGCTCTTTCCTTTTTTAAGTAGCAATTCTCTGTGGCCTCTGGTATCATTATTAATTTTTGCTTCTTGTGGGGTTTTTTGGGGTGGCAGCGGAAATTTACTTTCATTGATCTTGGGCACAGTAGTAGATAGTGAATCTCTGGCTGAATTTCACATGCTGGATTGCAAATTTCTTCTTCTTTGGGTTTCGGATTATTAGCTGGAGAAACTTAAAATGCATCCACCAACATACCCAACATAATAGATAAATCAGGTATGTGCATGTCAAAGCCCCTGATACGTAAAGTTGATGTGCATTTTAATATGTAATTTTGTTTTAAAATGTATGTTTTTTTAACTGCTGATTTTTTTAATTTAAAAAATCCTTTTAAATTGTTGTTGTTTAGTCATTTAGCCGTGTCCGACTCTTCATGACCCCATGGACCAGAGCACGCCAGGCACTCCTGTCTTCCACTGCCTCCCGCAGTTTGGTCAGACTCATGTTGGTAGCTTCGAGAACACTGTCCAACCATCTCGTCCTCTGCCGTCCCCTTCTCCTTGTGCCCTCCATCTTTCCCAACATCAGGGTCTTTTCCAGGCAGTCTTCTCTTCTCATGAGGTGGCCAAAGGATTGGAGCCTCAGCTACAGGATCTGTCCTTCCAGTGAGCACTCAGGGCTGATTTCCTTCAGAATGGGTAGGTTTGATCTTCTTGCAGTCCATGGGACTCTCAAGAGTCTCCTCCAGCACCATAATTCAAATTATAAATTAAATGTCCCTCAGACCTTGTGGGGGGCCGGACTATATTTTCAAAAAAATAATAAAAAAGAATTCCTATGCCCCACAAATAACCCAGAGATGCATTTTAACTAAAAGGACACATTCTACTCATGTAAAAACACACTGATTCCTGGACCGTCCGCGGGCCGGATTTAGAAGGCGATTGGGCTGGATCTGGCCCCCGGGCCTTAGTTTGCCTACCCATGTCCTAGACCATTGTTTAGAGCTGGCAGAGCATCTTTGCACAATTCCACCCCCACTGCCAGCCACCCACCATTTTGGGGTACGGTTTGAGGCACAAAACTGCCTTGGCTTGTTCTCCCTCACAAGAGCCAGAGCTGTCAAAATCTGGGCACGGCTCAACCCGTCACTCTTCCCCAAAGCTCCTGACTCCTGTCAGCTGCAGGGGCTCTGGCGCTCCCAGAGAGGCCCGCCGGACGGACACAGTCCATCTGCCTCCATTTAAGCGACATGGACATTTTGCTGATCTGTGGGGATCAGCTTTGTGAGTCTCAGTTTTCTGGCGAAGCAGAGATGGCCCGGGGGCTTGTTTTGAGAATAAACACTCTAATGAGTTTTCGTTTCCCTTTCGCCAAGAGGTGGGTCCCAGAAACTGAACTTTCACACTTCCTTGGCTGGCCCCTTAGATAAGGAGATTAGGGTGGGTGTTAAAACCCCACCCGGCCTTTCCCCTTCTCATTTTCACCTCCCCTTTGCAAGCCTGCATATTTTCTTGCAGGCATCAGGGACGTCAAGTGCTTGGTATTAGGGTTCTCCCCAGACAACGTACTGTATCTATAAAGCTTCAAATAGCCAGTTATTAATTTGTTTAGCAACATAGGCAAATCTAAGCCCTGCAGAGACTCAATAACACCTGGAAGTTGCAATATTAAAAATAATGTTCTGTAATAAGGATAGGGCACATGTTTGCATAGGTGTGTGTGTTTTGTTTTTGTTTTGTTTTGTCTTGGTGTGAGGGAAAAGCACTCTTCACATGCTCCGGGGCTCACTATGCTCAGAGGTGCTGCATGTGTTCTAGGTGTCAATTTGATTCCAATTAACGTATTTTCTGACTTGGAAGATGTCTGCCCTCCCCAGTCAGACCTAGTAGGCTGTGGTTATCCAATGGAACAGGAAAACAGCCTGCCTTTGCTGAAAAATTAACTCCATACATCATGTTTGGCTCCCTGGCATTGAAAACCATAACCTATTTGAGACTAAGCCGTAGCTCAAAGTTAATGCCTGGTCAAATGATGTAATCCTCTGTTCTCAGTAGGGATGGGTGAAGCTGTCAATCTTGATTTCTCTCAAGATTCTCATTTTTCAATCTTAAATTCATTTCTCCACGTTTCCAAATCAGTTTGCATTACGGGGGGAAAAACCCCGCTGTGAATATTAATCAGTGCTTTATTGTGAATTCATCCCAGGACACACATTTTTCTATGCAGTTTTGCCTAATGTACACATTTTGCAAAGCAATCTCATCTAATATAATGCGTTTCTTTATGCATGTTATTTTCAATGGTATATGCATTAATAAAAGTAATAAAGGACCCCTGGAGGGTTAAGTCCAGTCAAAGGCGACTATGGGGTTGTGGCGCTCATCTCGATTTCAGGCCGAGGGAGCCGGCGTTTGTCCACAGACAGCTTTCCGGGTCATGTGGCCAGCAGGACTAAACCGCTTCTGGTGCAACAGGACACTGTGACAGAAACCAGAGCGCACGGAAATGCCATTTACCTTCCCGCCATAGTGGTACCTATCTATCTACTTGCACTGGCGTGCTTTCGAACTGCTAGGTTGGCAGGAGCTGGGACAGAGCAATGGGAGCTCACCCTGTCGCAGGGATTCGAACCACTGACCTTCTGATTGGCAAGCCCAAGAGGCTCAGCAGTTTAGACCACAGCACCACATGCATTTATACGCAGTCATTATACCCCAATATACACGTTTCTGTACACATTACATGGTTGGAGAATGGCACCGCAAAATTCAGAGGAGTGTGAATTTTGAAGTTTGGTGCATGGTTCCGGAAAGTGCAATTTAGTTTGCCTTTAAATGTGAACTGAAACGAATTTCTCCCTCACCCCTAGTTCTTAGTGAAGCACGATATCCCTGTGGGCATACCCTACATATTGGAATTGCAGGTTCCTCAGATCCCTGGTCAGTCATGAATGATGCCCACAGGCAGAATCTGGGCGATGAGTCACCTTAGCATCTTCACCTGCTTACCAAAGTGTTTTGTTTCCAAGTTGCTATGGGACTGCTTGGTAATAAATATTTTCTTGCTTAACTCCCTTCTTCCAACTATCCCCACCCCCCTCTCTCTGTCTGCCTCCCCCAACCCTTTGGCTTCTTGTTAATCTCCCACGCACTCGCTTTTGGTTAGAGTTCACGATCTAACCCTGAGAGGTCAGAAGTTGCAAATCAGCAAATCAGCTCTAATCAATAGAGTCTGGTTTCTAAGCCTCAGTCTGAGCCTGTGATTGCGGTGAAGGCGAGAAGTGTGTACATGTGCGGTACAGGATCAGTGTGGGTTGGGTGGGCGGGAGCAACTGAACAAATGCTAGGAGGAGACCCACAAATTGGAACCATGGTTTTGACACAAGACCTTTCGCCCCTCCCGGTTATCCTTCAAAGCTGCCTGCACAGCTTGGCTAATCTCTTTGACCCAACTGCAAAGCAGGGTCCGGGGATTGACTAAATCTCACAACCCCTGTAATTGCCCTAAAGCACTTTGTCCAGTCATCTTGATGGTTTAAAAGCAATCCCGTTTATTAGATTTGAAACAGTCCATATTATGTGTGTTTTGTTTGTGCGGATATAAATAGATGGATGGATGGATTGGGAAAATGTGTCCAAAAGGAATCTCTCTTGGTCTGTCTTTCTCTTCTGTCGCCCTATTGATCTGAGGCATCAGAGGGAGATATTATGAGGCACTAGCGCAACCAACCAACCAACCTTTGGGCACCAGTGTGCACATTTTTAATTTTGAGAAAGTGCCATGGGCACCAGTCACAAAATGGTTGGCACATCTAAAAGAGCGAGAAAAGAGACAGAATTGCAAAATGGTACATGGAGGCATGTTTTTGCTTCTTTATTTTATTTTATTTTATTTTATTATTTTGACAAAGTAATAATAAGAAATAAGAAATAAAATGTGCACCGCACCACCAAGACTATTCCATTGTAACTATCCAACCTCCCAAAATTTCAACACCTCTTGCGATGGTTTGACCCCTTTCCGTTTTAATGCGTTTTGTGATGGTTTGACCCCGTTCTGTTTCTGTACAAATTCTACAAACACCTTCCATATCTCCTCAAAATAATTTCTCCTGCGTATTCCCCATCTTACCTTAATGGCACATGTTAAATGATCGTGAATAGCTATACCCCACACCTCTTTATACCATTCTTCCATTTTGCATTCTGCTTGCCCCTTCCACTTCCTAGCTATCATAATTTGTGCAGCTGTCAATAAATTTGGGAGCAAGTCCTTCCTAGCCTCCGAATCTTCCACCCCATCGTAAATTGATAATAATGCTACCTCTGGACTTTTGGTCAGCTTTAACCCAGTGATTTCTGTTATCTCCTTAAACACCCTTTGCCAGAAAAATTGTACATATTTACACCCCCACCACATGTGAATGTAATTCCCGGTTTCCTGGCATCCCTTCCAACGTAACACTGAATATTCCTTGTTTATTTGATTTAATCTGACTGATGTTAAAGACCATCTCTAAACTAATTTATGTTCGGGGGGGTGTTTGATGCAGAAGAGGCTGAACAAGTGCAAACAGGAACTGAGCAGGAAGAGCAAACTGCCTCTTGTGCATTGTAGATTTTTGATGGGATATTCACTTAGACCTTTCGCAGGCATCCTAGGAGTTACTGGCGGGCATATGGGTGTCAGGAGTCCAGGTTCCCAGCTTGATAACACAGTAAGCATAGCTAATTAAAAAGGAGGATTTATTGCAAAAACAAACAGATATCTCCGGATGGCTCTAACAAAGCCTCTGGCATCATTACTCAAGATGACCCTTCTGAAGACTCCTTCCTGTGTCTACAGAATATATTGAACTTACAACCCTTATATCTCTTGTTTTGCTTCCTATCTAGCAGCCCTCCCATTTGCCAACTCTTCGGACTTAGTGGATCAGCTCCAACCTCTTCCCGTTCTGAGAGGCTGTATCTGAGACTGTTCACAACTTTTTGTGCTTCCTGCGAGCTTTGGCTGTATTCTAGCCTGCTCTCAGCTACTGCCTTATCAGCTTGCCCGTCAAGGTCAGGAAGAGCCGAAGTCTGCAGCTGCCGGCTCTCCCCTGTCTGACTAAAATCTAAGCCTCTCTGTTCCTGGCTGCTTTCTTTCGTTGGCTGCAAGCCTTCTCTTGGAGCTGGCTCATTCCTGACAATGGGCACCCATGGATGTCACATTGGTGATCCCTGTCCTGGAGAGATGTACCCAAAACACAGCCCATTCCTATGCATACTTCTGTAGAAGTAAGCCTCACTGTGTTCACTGGGGCTTCCTCCCTGGTAAGCCCAATGAACTCAATGGGGTTTCTTTCTGAGTAAACATCAGTTGGATTGCACAGTGAATTACCTTGAGGAAGCCTGGGCAAATTGGGCTTTGCTCTCACCGGGGATCGTTGCCCACCATATGTGGGCCAGGAAGAAACTCCCCCACCTCCCCAGCTTGGTTAAAGGCCCCATTATGAACCTAGATTGATAAAACAAAATAAAAAATAAAAAAATTCCTTCCAGTAGCACCTTAGAGACCAACTACGTTTGTTCTTGGTATGAGCTTTCGTGTGCATGCACACTTCTTCAGATACACTGAAACAGAAGTCACCAGACCCTTATATATAGTGAGAGGGTGGGGAGGGGTATTACTCAGAAGGGTGGTGGGAATGGGTGATAGGCTGATAGCTGTGGTAAACCTGTTGATGACTGTTAATGACTGCAATTAGTCTTACAGGAAAAAGCAAGGGGTGAGAAGGTTAAAGATAGCTTAGTCATGTATAATGAGATAAGAATCCAATGTCTTTGTTCAGACCAGGTCTCTCCATGGTTTTAAGCTTGGTAATGAGTTGCAATTCAGCAACTTCTCTTTCCAGTCTATTTCTGAAATTCCTTTGCAATAAGACAGCTACTTTGAGATCTTGTATAGAGTGTCCTGGGAGATTGAAGTGTTCTCCTACTGGTTTCTCTCTCTTGTGATTCCTAGATTGATAAAGTTAGCAATGGCTACTAGCCAGGATGGCTATGCTCAACACCCACTGTTGGAGACAGTGTCTCTCTGAATGCCACTTTCTGGGAATCATAGAATTGTAGAGCTGGAAGGGACCCCAAGTGTCATCTAGTTCAACCCTCTGCAATTCAGGAATCTCAACGAAAGCATCCATCCAACCTCTGCTTAAAAACCTCCACTGAAGGAGAGTCTTATGGAAGGTAGTTCCACTGTTGAACAACTCCTACTGTGAGAAAACTTCCTGATGTTCGGTTGGAATCTCCTTTCTTGTAACTTGAAATCATTGGTTAGGGTCTTAGCTTCTGGAGCAGGAGACAACAAGCTTACTCCATCCTCCATGTGATAGCCCTTGAGATATTTGAAGATCTCCTCTCAGTCTCCTCTTTTCCATGCTAAACATACACAACTCCCTCAACCGTTCCTCATAAGGCTTGGTTTCCAGACCCTTGGTCATATTGGTCACCCTCCTCTACACATGTTCCAGCTTGTCAATATCCTTCTTAAATTGTGGTGCCCAGAAACGGACAAGTGCTTTCCAGGGGAGAGTGCTATTGTACTCAGGCCTGCAGGCTTCCCAACAGGCATCTGGTTGGCTACTAGGAGAACAGGAAGACGGACGAGATTGGTCATTGGCTGGATCTATCAGGGCTCTTCCTACGTTCCTTAAACCCAGTAGCTCTTAAAACTATTCTGACTTAATTGATTTGTGGAAAACCACATTTTCTTTCCTTGCGGCTGGCATCTGGTAGGACGCTTGAGATGTCCCTAGTCCAACTCCATTAAAAACCTGACTCCCTTAGCTAGGTTCAGTCCATCCATCCTGCATGCTGCAGAACATCTCCCTCTCTTCCCCCACACTTGCATCGTGGTGGAAGTGGCTTCCTGGCTCCCTTCGTTGAAAAGCATCTCTAAGCTTAACGCAGCAAACACGGCTGCCGAGAGCAACACCTGTATTCCACTATTGCTTTCTTCCAGCTGTCTGCAACCTCCCCTAAATAATCACTCCACCATTTTTATATAGTTCCCCTTTCCCTGGTTTCATATGGTTCTCATTGTCTCTCTCCCTCACTTTCCCAGGCTGCGTTGGGGGCCCCTCTGAAAACCCCCTTCTCCCAAAATCAGGGATGGGGAACCTGTGGCTCCCTGCAGGTTGTTGCGTTCCAACTCCCATCAGCCCCAGACCATCAAGGACGATGGGGACTGCTGTCCAACAACATTTAGTGGACAACAGGTTGCCTCATCCCTGGTCTAAATAGAAGGTTTGCTTCTTCTTAAAGTGAAACCCTCAATACTTTCACTTGTGAAGATATAAGGAGAAGGATGTTGGTAATATTCTACCCGAAAGCTCCATGAGAGGGGGGGGGAACACTTCTGCCTTCCAGGAGGGTTTAATTCTGAACATTAACCTGCCCACTGCTAGGAATTTTCTCGTAACCATTCTGCAAAATCTGTTTCTTTGCAGTTTCCACCCATTGGTTCCAACTTCTGGGGCAACAGATGGAACAAGTCTGCCCTGTCATTTGCAGGAGAACTCTTCAGATTGTTGAAGCCGGTTTCATGTCACACCTTAATCCAGTATCCCCCAGGCTGAAAAAGCCCTGCTGTTTCAACCGTTTCTTATAAAAGGTAAAAGATAAAGGACCCCTGGACGGTTAAGTCCAGTCAAAGGGTTGCGGCACTCATCTCGCTTTCAGGCCGAGGGAACAGGCGTTTGTCTGCAGGCAGCTTTCCGGGTCATGTAGCCAGCATAACTAAACCACTTCTGGCGCAACGGAACACCGTAACAGAAACCAGAGCGCACAGAAACGCTGTCTACCTTCCCTCCGGAGTGGTACCTATTTATCTACTTGCGTTGGTGTGCTTTCGAACTGCTAGGTTGGGACAGAGCAGTGGGAACTCACTCCTTCATGGGGATTCGAACCGCTGACCTTCTGATCGGCAAGCCCAAGAGGCTCAGTGGTTTAGACCACAGCGCCACCCACGTTCCTCATAGGCCTTGTTTGCCACACCCCTCTCGTCATCCTGCCTGCCCTCCTCTGCCAGGTTTGTCAATGTCTTTAAAAAACGAGGTACCAGAACTGGGCACAGCATTCCAAGAACTGCCAGGAAACCCCACCTTGCCAGTCATCGTCGCAAGCGCCCTGAAAACGGATCTCACATTGCCATGAAATGTTTATCTCACAGCAGCAGCAATGATGCCATCTGATGGGGTGCTATTTGCCAGTCCTCCACATATGAAATAAATTCACATTTTCTCCAAGAAGACAATGAATCAGCTAAGCAGAGGAAGAGGCAGGTTACATTGGCACGCAGGGCTACTGGGTTTAAAATGCCACTTTTGCTTCAAACCCCCCACCCCCGTTTATGATAAACTGAAACATCACAAAATAGGAAGAAAGTGTCGGCATGCCCCAGACCTCTTCGTTTCTATTTATTTTTGTTTCATAAAATTTAAATGCTGCTTAATTGTAAAAACAAAACAGAAAACAAACAAAAACCCTCAGGCTGGATGTTAAGCCAAGTGAAAAGTTGGCTTGGCATTCAAATTGTAATCTCTTTATTGGAAAAAAAAATGCATTTTAAAAAAATCCTGTACAGCCTTAGAAGGAATGTGGCTGTTGGGGTTGTCCTGAAACGTGCCTGGACTTCAGCATTTACTCCACCGCTGACCAAAATACGTTTGAGCTGAGAATGCTTGGAGCGGTGCTGTCGGCCGAACTGTTTCAGTGGCATGGCTTCGTCCCGTTACCATGTAAATTTGGTCTGAATTATCTCGCAGGCCCGGAGGTGCAAAGAAGTTAATTATTTGGGCCTGGCTGCGTGGGAGGCAGGAACCAGAGGCTTAGCAGAAGTAGCCTGATCTGATTCTTTAAAAAGAAAGAAAGAAAATCTGTTCTCTAGCGAATGCGATTTGGCCTTGAAATTAGCACTGTGCTTTTTCCTGCCATCCCTGTAAACCTGTAAATGAGCACAAGAAACTGCTGTGTTTTCTCTGGCTGGAGCAGCACAGAGCTGAAGGTGCTAACATCCCCTGTGGGATGTGTGGATGTTAAGTTCTTTGGTCTCCTTCTGAGTTCCCTCTCACTGAATTAGTTTTGTAGGGTTTTCTAAAATCTTCACGGAAACCTACAAAGCAGGTGGACCGAATCCTTAATACATACCTTGCAAGTGTCCCAGAATAACTGAGACATCCTTCTTCTTCTTTTGTAACCATGAGGTAACAGTGGGCATTTTGGTTGCCACGCTCTCTTGCAATTTTGCAGTGCGATTCCCCCATCAAAAAGCGTTTTTTTTCCCAGGGCTGCGATCTCGCAGAAGGGTAGGTGGCAGTGGCGACTTGGGCCTTTTAAACTTCAACACCGCCCTGTGAAACACCAAAATTCAACCTCTTGCCTTCCGTCATTTGTCACTCTTGCAGTCTCCTCTCGGCACAATGTCCAGGGTGGGCGAACCGATCGCGCTTCCCTAAATCTGTCTCTGATGTGACCCTCAGGCTGAAAAGGATTCCCTGTTCCTGAATTAGCATGTGCACATTTTCTGCAAACCAGTATCCCCTCTCTCTTTTTTAAAATGCAATTTGAATCCTGCCACACTCATTCATGTCAGTGCATCCTATGAGCTTGAGACGATGCTAGTCAGGGCCGGCCCCAGGTCCGAAAGAGCCCTCACGAAGGCTTCCTTTGGTGGCCCCTGTTATGTACTGAGCTGAATCCATAACAATAGGATCCAAAATGTAGCAGTCTGATTGGTCCTAGAACAATAGGACCCAGAATGCAGCAGTCTGATTGGTCCACAGGAGCCACCCAATCCAGCTCCAGGTGGAAGTGAATCAGCGACCTGATTGGCCTGCAAGAGCAGCCAATCAGGCTCCTGGATGAAATGAATCCGCAACCTGATTGGCCTACAGGAGTAGCCCAGAATTAGCCAATCACGTGGAGCCCATTGTGTAAATAATGTATATATAGCAGACGTTTTGGGGAAAGATTCATTCCTTGCTACTATGAGCTGAATAAAGAACATGAATTTCACACTTGACTCCAAGTATATTTCAGCCCCTCTCCTACAACAGCGGGCACCAGCAATCTTGCCTGCAGCGGAGATGAGCCATAGCTGTGCTGAGATAGGGACTGGGCAGCTTGGATCTAAATTTCCCACAATGCCCCGGTTCTGTGGCTGTTTCACCTCCCAGTGGCCCTCGCTCGGGCTGAGTCAGTTTAATCGGGCATCCACTCTGCGTGCCAACCCTGGAAATGTGGCAGCTGTTATGCTCTGTGCAGCGATGTTTTCCAGGACACCTCCCTCCTCCTTTCTGCTGCTCGGGAGACTTTTATATCCCAATAAACGCTCTGACACCGGCGGCCCTGGTCCCTCTACAGAAGCCAGATTGGAATCGAGAGACCGTCTCAGAGTCTGCTTTCCCTCAGGTGATGTCGAAGCTGGAGGAGGCCACAACAGCTGATGGCTTTATTTGGTCACATTTTTCCTCCTCGAGCTGAGGGAGAGGGGAGCGATTTGCGAAACGTGTGTTTGGTGAGGCACGGCAGCCTGCCTTGTTCATTTAAAAAAAAAAAAAAACCCGGACTTTGGGGGTCTGTGTCCTGTTAATCCTTCAGACCTGGGAAGCGACTTGCCCTTTGAAGGAAACCAGGCAGGAATAAGCACAAGGCCTTAAAATCGCAAGGGCTTCCACTTCTATAGCTGAAACGAAAATGTGGACAAATGTGACGCGAAGGCTGGCGAAGACCACTTGGAGGAGCGCAGAAAGAATCCTGCGCACATCACAGTGCACATCCTGATGCCTTCATCTGCCCCAGCTGCAACAAAACATGTCTCAGTCTCTACAGCCGCAGCAGGTGGTTTGACTTCACCCCCCAAAGGCACACTCCTCCATCGTCTCCCAAGACAGGCGGATGCCAGCCAGCCAACCAAATGAATTCATTGCACCCTGCACCCTCTTGTTCCAATAACATATGAATAAACTCCAGCCAGGATTTTATCCTCTGCTGCGTGCACTTCCTAATGCCATCCTCTCTCCGATTCAAACATAAATAAGCGCATACCCTCCAACGTTTCTCTGATGAAGATAGGCATGTGTTAAGGAATAGCGGGACATTCCGGGATCTCATCAGAAACCGGGACGGGCTTCTGTAAAACCGGGACTGTCCCTGGAAAATAGAGACACTTGGAGGGTCTGTAAAGTGGCAATGGGGTTAGGGCACTGACTAGCAGGGGCTCTCTAGGGTTTCAGCCAGGAAACCCTCCCCAAATCTACCTGCAGACGCCTGAGATTGAACCTAGGACATGGGTAGGCAAACTAAGGCACAGGGGCTGGATCTGACCCAATCGCCGTCTCAATCCGGCCTGCGGACGGTCCAGGAATCAGCGTGTTTTTACATGAGTAGAATGTGTCCTTTTATTTAAAATGCATCTCTGGGTTATTTGTGGGGCATAGGAATTCGTTCATATATTTTTCCAAAATATAGTCTGGCCCCCCACAAGGTCTGAGGGACAGTGGACCAGCCCCCTGCTGAAAAAGTTTGCTGACCCCTGACCTAGGACTTTTGGTAGGCAAAGCAGATCCTCTACCACTGAGCTACAGCCCTTCTCTTTTGATGAGCTTTGATGGACCTTGGCTGTTCCTACGGAGTCCGGGAAACGAATGCAAGCAGTGGTAATTTGGAATCCTCCTGAGAGCCACTATCCCACTGGCAAAGGGAACACAGTTGACCCATCTTTGAGCTGGCTGCTGTACAGACCTGCAAAATATTTTGCATTGTGTTGGCTCACTGCAAATGGGCTGGGCGTGGGCTGCTTCTTTCTTTTGTTCCGCCCCCTCCACTGCCCTTCACTTTCCCTGTGGCATATGGCGAAAACAGCTGTGTGGGTGATTACTTTCCTCCTCTATTTCCTCCGCCCTCCCCAACATCTTCTCGCCAGCATATCTGGAGCTCCTCCCTCTGTTTCAGAGCCAGCTTCCTCGCTTTCAGGTGGCCAGATCCAGCCACTGCAAAGGCTCCAGCAGAGTTGGCTATAAGGGAGAAGTTCCAAACTCTGGTTTTCTCCAGCCCAGTTCTGCAGTGACAGGAAATGCTGTACCTGGATGGATGGGGTTACTAAATTCTGCAAGGAGCCTGAACCCAGCAGCTATCCATCTTCAAGGGCCTTTGTCGCTCCCTCCCTCCCAAACTTCCTCCCTTCCCACGTTTCCTTTCGGCTGATTTTTATTTTTGTTTTACCTTCGCAGAGTTGGTTTTGGAAGGCCAGACAGCCTGAGAAAAACAGATCCCGGCTTAATGGGTTGAGAAATTTGAGAGCGAAGAAGGCAAGCTTCCCATGTTCTGCTGCAGTTTTTTCTGCTTCTAACCCATAAGTCATCCGAGCCTCTTATATTCTTTGGAAATGGTTTTTGGGGGCAAAGGCCTTCCATCTCCGACCGCTTCCGATGAGCGCCAGAGCTGGTGGGGAGGAATGCTCTGCGGAGCGGTGGGAGAATAGCTGCTTCGGAGCTGGGTCTGCTTTTCCATCTTCCCCCTGTTCTCCAGGAAATCATTTCTGTTTTCTGAGCTTGGAGGCATATGATGCAGCAGGCTGGGTGAGGGAAGGAGAAATGGAGAGAAACCAAAACGGTCAATTTGTCGCCTGTTCCTAATCCTTGGTAACATTTTATTGATTTCCCCCCCAAAAAAACAAAACGGAAAGAAAAACGGAAAAAAACCATAACCAGATTAAACCATCATTTTTGGGTCGGCTTCCTCCACTCCCCCTCTTGGTTCCATTATAATATACTTGTTCATGCACGTCAGTAAAACCTTATATACTTAACAATCCAATTTTAATTGGATTGGATTCTTATCTCATTATACATGGCAAAGCTTTTTTAACCTTCTCACCCCTTGCTTTTTCCTGTAAGACTAATTGCAGTCGATAACAGTCGTCAACAGGTTTACCACAGCTATCAGCCTATCACCCATTCCCACCACCCCTCTGAGTAATACCCCTCCCCACCCTCTCACTATATATAAGGGTCTGGTGACTTCTGTTTCAGTGTATCTGAAGAAGTGGGCATGCACACGAAAGCTCATACCTAGAACAAACTTAGTTGGTCTCTAAGGTGCTACTGGAAGGAATTTTTTATTTTGTTTTGACTATGACAGACCAACACGGCTATCTACCTGTAACTAATCCAATTTTAAAACCTTCATCTTATTACAAGTGACTTTTGAAAGTTACACCGATGTAAGAATCTATACTAGATAATGAATTTCTAAAAATTCACCCTTCACAACCCTTACCGGTAGTATGCTCGCCAGCCTCTCTGGGGCTGCCGCCACATCATGGACTGATGCCTAACTACATATATGATTTGGTCACACCTTTATATCGCAGAGTATTTATGCTGGTCCGTTTAAATGCCTTTCCGTCTTCCGTGCTATTCGGAAGGTTCAAAGGCATTCCCTACCAGAACAGACTCTGCCCTTGTGGCCAGAAAGTGTCGGACTCTATGGCCCACATGATACTGGATTGCCCTCTTTCTAACATTTTTGATTTTGGCCATCCAATATCCTTTATGTGGCTCAGGGCCCTCTCCAACAAACAACTTGCGGTCCAGCTCTTGTTGAGGGATGACTCCCCTGAACTCACCAGAATTATGGCTCACTATTTGTTTGTTTGTTTGTTTGTTTGTTTGTTTTAAATAATTTTTATTAGGTTTTCCAAACATATAAACACATCATAACACACATCACATAATAAAACAATAACAAATACAACAAAAAAGAAAAAAACACTTATATCTTCTTTTTCCCTTCTTCTTTCCTTAACATCTTAGTTTGACTTCCTCCTATCGCTCCTACTGCGTTCCAATGTATTTCATCTTTAGCAATTTCCTATCATCTTCTAATATTATTTCTCTTATCTGAATGATACTATTCCTTATTTACCTTAACATTTATATTTCCTTTACACATATTCTAAACATAACCTATCTTAATCATACATCATAAATTTACTTAACTAATCTTATTTCTTCTCTGTAAACTACCATATCTTCCAACTTTTTTCTAACTTTGAATCTTACAGTCATTTTTAATATAATCTTTAAACTTCTTCCATTCTTTTCCCACCGCCTCTTCCCTCTGGTCGCGGAGTCTCCCCGTCAGTTCGGCAAGTTCCATATAGTCCAATTATGGCTCACTATTTGACTAGGATCTATGAAATTAAAGCCAGTACATCTGACTACCTAACAATGACTGATGAGGATTCCTTATTTGCAGAGGGTTTGCATGTTTTTGTTTTGTTTTATATATGCCAATAAAGGTGTTGATTGATTGGTAAGAATCTATACATAAAGCTTGAAAAAAAATGCATTGAACAGTTGCCCTTTTTTTGTAATAATTTGTCCTGCATAGTTTAGTAATTTATTTTGCATAGTTTAGTAATTTTATTTTATCTTCTTCTTTATCTTCTTTGGCCGAGGCTTCTTCCTTCCATAGGGACTGGCTGGTCTTGGCCTCACATCCAAGCCTGGCAAAGTGTTTCGCTCCAACAATCCATCAAGTCCTATACATCTCAATATCATAACTTCAGTTTTTTTTTAACAGCAGTCATTTCCCACATTTTCTTCAAGTCTTTATATGTCTTTCCCCAGGCCTTTTTGATAATCCTTGGAAGACCCTCCATGAGAAATGAAAATCTGGACTCTCATCTTCCCTGACCATTGACCATGCTGGCTTGGGCTGATAGTACTGCATATCCATTAACATCTGGAGGGCACCAGGTTGCCTACCCCTGAGCAAGATGTGATAAGGTCTGACTCAGCAGTTTCATGCCCAAATACTGGACAAATACTTTCCACTTTAGTTCTGACCATCTTGCAGCACTAGCAAAACGCAGAGCTGAATGTGCATTTGGCTGGCTATGCCAAACTGTCACATTCAAACCGGCTCAAATTTATACATCTAATAAACAACAGACAATGTATTGCGTGCCATTTTCTAAACTAACCAAAAAGCAGGGGAAATATTAATTTAAGAAATCATAGGAATCAGCTTATTCTCGCGGGTAATGTAAAGGCCTCTGCTTATTTGTAAATCAACCTGTTTCAATGGCTTTATTAGCCCATTAGCAGGTACTTTGGTTTAGGAAATGTTTAACGTACCGATGGGGAACTTGATTTAAATCCCCAATTTAAACAGGCTTTTTCTCTTGATGATTTAAGCTGTGATTTAATCACTCAGCATGAGTGTGTATTAGTGGGGAACATTTACCAGATGTCTTGGATTTTCCAGCTATAGTTTCCAAATATCTCAGAGCTTCAAAATTAAAAACCACGCTTTCCACCAAGAGGACATCCATGTGACGTGTTTAGGGTGGAATTGCCATGCTGTGTTCACTCCCTATTTACAGGGCATTGGTGGCATCATCCAGTCATTGCTATCCAACACTTAATCCGAAGGGTCTTCAGTCTTTTCTGCTGCCAGGCGACCTGCTCACCAAGCATTCCCCATTCGTTTACAGAAAGGTCCAATCCACACCACACATTTAAAGTACCTTTAGCACACATTTAAAGCACATAGCTTTCCCCAAAGAATCCTGGGAGTGTAGCTTATCCAGCTACAATTTCCAACAGCCTTAAAAAAATTTGCAGTGCAGCGGATAGCTCAACAGCCAATTGCGAAGCAGCTTGTAGCTTACAATGGAAGACCAATGATTGGCTAGTCACTTATCTGGAAGTAGCTCTGGGATGGATCTACACTTGTCATTTATAACGTAAAAAACGTGTTATTAAAATGTGACACCAGGGGGCGCTGTAGAGCAGCAAGCCTTCGACAATGGAAAACTGCATTGAGAGTTATATAACGTTATATTTAATAACGTTTTTACAGATCAGTGTAGATCAGTCTCGGTCTCTTGTTTTATGAACTTTTGGATAGCTCAGTCGGTTAGAGCGTGGTGCTGATAACACCAAGGTTGCAGGTATGGTCCTCATAAGGGCAGCTGCACATTCCTGCCTTGCCGGGGGTTGGACTAGATGATCCTCGTGGTCCCTTCTAACTCTGATGTCTGATTCTATGATTGCCGGCTGGGAAATAGCTAAGCATCATGGTGAAGTCTGGTCTCACTCTGCATTTCATCAAAGAGCAAAAGATAGGAATACATGCCCTTCAACGTGTCCAGGCCCCAAAACAGGACCAGTGCCTTCTGGGACATGCTCCTGCGTGAGTCATGTGACCCACACCACAATCTCCCCCCACCCCGGCTTTCTTGGGGCAAGATTGTGGCATCTAAAATGGCCTCTATGGTCTCACATTAAAAAACAGGATGTTCTGGTTTTTCCAGGACAGTTTCTGGGTCTGGGAATGTCGTTGTTGACTGATGTGTTTATAAATGTGCACAAACGTTCTCTAGTGCACAATTTCCCCCCCCCCACTCGTGCATGTGGAGTTCACTCTCAAGACACCCTCAATGTGACAAGAGTCCCTAAAACAACCAATATGATGCCTTCTAGATGTTCTCGGACTCCAACTCCCATCAGTCTCTGCATGGGCAATGGTTACGGATAATGGGAGAGACAAACATTCTTCATTGCTGCCCTATGCTAACTACTGGGGGGCAAAACCTTGCCAGCCAGTTACCTGAGAAGTTTGGGGTGGGGGAAAAAAAGTCTCCTCTTGAGTTTTGGTAATCCTAGCAGCAGATGTCTACTGGCTTCTGGGAAATTCAGGAGCTTTGATTTGCTTGGCTTTTGGCTCAGCAGATGGGGAGAGGCAGAGGGCAGATAGACACACAGTGAGGCTGAGTTTGAAGAGGCTGTGCGTGCGTGTACAATCTTATCTTGCTGATCTATCAACGCAAATGGTAACATAACCATTTCTTTAGTCCAACCTCATCTTTCCCCCCTGAGTGACCTATGACAAAATCTGAAAAGCGATATGAGAACCTAAGAATCACCCAGCTGGGCCCCACCAGCGGCCATTCAGCAAAACCAGCCAGATGCCAAGGTCTGGGTTTAATTCCCAGCATCTGGTAGTCCAACGTTTGGGGAGCTCCATATCCTGATTAGCAGAACAGAGTTCTCTGTTTGAAGGGCTGCCCCAGGAGAGTCCCCTATTTGAAGGCACCCTATATTTCTGGGGTGGCTAAGCTGTGTCCCTCCAGATGTTGCTGCATTACAACACCATCATCCCCGACAGCTGACCCCACCGACTGTGGTTAGCGCTGGGCAAATCGGTCCATCTCAGTTCTCCCGGTTTCTCATTTTTCTAATCTTAAGTTCAGTTTTCCATATTTCCACATCTGTTTGCAAATTATTATTTTATTAAAGTGCCCGTGAAAACCTATTAGCATTGCACATTTTTGTATGACATTCTGCCCAACATAAAGGTAAAGGAACCCTGGACGGTTAAGTCCAGTCAAAAGTGACTATGGGGTTGCGGCGTTCATCTTGCTTTCAGGCCGAGGGAACCAGTGTTTGTCTGGAGGCAGCTTTCCGGGTCAGGTGGCCAGCAGGACTAAACCGCTTCTGGTGCAACGGGACACTGTGACGGAAACCAGAGCGCACGGAAACGCCATTTACTTTCCCGCCACAGCGGTACCCATTTATCTACTTGTAGTGGCGTGCTTTCGAACTGCTAGGTTGGCAGGAGCTGGGACAGAGCAGCTCACTCCGTTGTGTGGATTTGAACCGCCAACCTTCTGATCGGCAAGCCCAAGAGGCTCAGTGGTTTAGACCACAGCGCCACCCGCACCCCTATTCTGCCCAACATACAAGTGTTTGCAAAGCAACGTTCCCTGGCATCTTGCATCTTTATCCGCTATTTTCACAAGTCTGTGCATTTTTCTATGTGCATGTCCTACTAGGCATAAGTTACTTGGCTGGAAGACCGCATTGCAAAATTTGGAGCAGTGAGAATTTGGAAGGGCTGCTGTATTTTGGTTTGTGTATTGTTTCAGAGAGTGCAGATTTAAATTTGAGCTCAGTTGAAATCCTTCACCATCTCTAGCTAGCTAGGGCTGATGGGAACTGGAGCCAGATAATATCTGGAGGATCACAAGTTAGCCGCTCCAGCTTTAAATGAAGAGTTGCCCGATTCAACTCTGGTTTAAAGATACAGAACCATGGAAAAAGTCCTTGAAGTTGCTCATCAGCAGACTGAGCAGGTACCCAGGGAACCTGGTCGCACCCTTCCCCACTAGGGTGAAATGGATCTTCATTCTGTTCGGATTCTGGTAATGATTTCCAAATTTGCACCTGTGCATATAAATAAGCACAGCAGCGGATTTAGGGGAGCACCACTGGTTCAGCCACACTGGGCGTGGAGCCTTGGGGGGTGCAGCAACTATTATTTAGAATGGAGTGTGAGAGGCTGGGGCACTTCTAGCATACACAAAAACACAATAAAATATTAAACATTAAAAACTTTTCTATTACCGGGCTGCCTTCAGATGTCTTCTGAAGGTTGCATAGTTGCTTATCTCCTTGGCTGGGGCTCACATAACTCTATACCCTCCAACATTTCTCCGATGAAAATAGGGACATCCTAAGGAAAAGCAGGACATTCCGGGGTCAAATCAGAAACCAGGAGGGTTTCTGTAAATCCGGGACTGTCCCAGGAAAATAGGGGCACTTGGCATAGCTGTCAACCCTCCCTTTTTTGGGTGGGAAACTCCCTTATTCCAATGCCGTTTCCCGCTGCTATCCCGGATTGTTGATATCCCTTCAATTTCCCGGATTTCAAAGGAAGCAGCTCCTCTCCCTCCCTGCTGGCCAGGGAGGCTCCTCAGCTGCGTTGCTCGGCTGCCAATAAGGAGTCTGAGACCGACTGGGGGCGGAGCTTGCATGCCTTGTGCAGCCAGACCCTCACGCCCAACCAGACAGCCAGCCTGCCTGCCGTCTACGCGCTCGCTCTTTCGCTCACCCGTTCGCGCGCCGCCTCTGGAGCGCAGGGTGGCGAGGCTACTTGGTGCCATTGCACCGCCCTTGCGGCATCCCTTATTTTCAAATATGAAAGTTTGGGAAAATCCCTTATTTTCAAATCCAAAAGTTGACAGCTATGGTGCTTGGAGTGTCTGGGTCTGTTTTATCCTGTGTATTCCACTTTGGAAGCAGGCCCTGTTGATCTCCATAGACTTATTGCTGAGTTCTCATGCACAGATCATACAGTTAGGTTCTATCAGAGTTGCAACCAGCTTAAGCTTGCAGCGGAGGTGGGCTCCTGCTTTTCATCCCTTTCCAAAACCACCCAGGGTTTTGAAACATTTCTTTTGGTGGAGTCTGCAAGCACCACCATTAAAACCGGTTATTTATTGTTTAATTGATTTTTGGACAGGCTTCTAAATATTTCTCGGCTTCCTGGGGGGAAATTAGCTTTTTGGCACCAATGTTTTATTTCATTTCATTTTTTTTACCCCACTCCCTGAAAAGGGAAATGGGATGGTGGGATCAGCCTGAATCCACACATTTCTGGGATGTTGTGTTCAGCATTTCTCACCAGGAGGAAAGCGGGAAGCATAGATCACGAATGTCTCCTAAGTAGAAACACATGGGGCAGAAAGCAAACTTGCCAAGGGATCAACTCAGAGGCCGGAATTTGGCTAATAAAAGCTTCCCACTACACCCCCCCCCAGAAAAAAACCCCTTCAACCTGTGGGAGAATCCTGACACTCCAGAGAGATTATTAGACCTGTCCAGGGCAGAGGAGCCGACCTGGGTAATTCAGGAGCTCTTGGAAGAACAACAAAGAGAGGCGAAAAGACACTCCAAAAATGGCAGAGAGGAGGAAATTAAAAACCTTAGTAAAAATAGAGCTGTAAACCAAGCCAAAGCAACTGGGATCAGGTTGCCAAGATAATTACAGCCCGTTTGCAAAAACAGGAGAGTTGTGTCCAAAAAAGTCCCTATTTTCAACAGAGAAATGTTGGAGGGTATGGAGTTATGTGACCCCCCTGAGCCAAGGAGCTAAGTAACTATACAACCTTTAGAAGATGTCTGAAGGCAGCCATGTATAGGGAAGTTTTTTTTTTTAATGTTTAATGCTTGATTATGTTTTTATATATGTTGGAAGTCACCCAAAGTAGCTGGGGCAACACAGTCAGATGGGCAGGGTATTATTATTATTGAATAGGGTGTCCCTATTTTCATCGGAGAAATGTTGGAGGGTATGAAGACCAAGGCTGAAATCTTGGGGACACTTATCTAGGAGTAGGTTCTATTGACCTCAGTGGAATTCTATCTGGAGAAAACATGCAGGTGATACATTTCTCAAACACACAGTCCCAAGGAACCCTAGGCCAGCCTTCCAGATTATGACGGACCGTGGCTCCCACAATCCCTGACCATCAGCCATGCATGGATGGGAGCTGGAATCTAACAGCTCCAAGAGGGCTGAAGGTTGTCTTAAAGGAATCAGCAGTAGAGGGAAATTGGTGCCTTGTTTCCTTCCACATCACCAACATGGACACCTAACTAATCCAATGCCTGCGTCCTTTATTTGTTTATGTAGAATTTATAATATATTTTATTGTCATTGTCCCCTTTGGGGACAACGAAATTACTTATGTTTTCCACATTAAATAAAGAGAGGGGAAGCTCACAGCAGCTATCTGGGCCCAATTCAAAGTGCTGGTTTTGAACTATAAAGCTTTCAACGGCTCAGGACTGCGATCGGCCGAGGACTGCCTTTCTCCGTATGAAGCGACCCAGACCCCAATCACCCTCTGAGTCCCTTCTTTGTGTGCCTCCTCCATGAGAAATCCAGAGGGAGCATGCCCGCCCAACATCAGCCTGCCTGCTGATGTGCAAGTGTGATGTCAGAATGCCATGAGGCATGTCGACGTCAGGCGGGCACGCCAGCGGGCATGCCGACGTCAGATGCCCGTGGCGTACGCAGCCCCGGGCACCCACAGTCCTGAGGCCAAGCTTGACTGGAATTGTAGCTCTGTGTCAAGGCTTCAGGGAATCCTATCCCTTCCCACGGTGGGATGCCAAAAAGCAGAAAAACAAGAAGAGTTCTTACCAAGTAGTTTATTCAATATTCACACACACACACACACACACACACACACAGAGAGAGAGAGAGAGAGAGAGAGAGAGAGAGAGAGAGAGATGAAGGAATGCGGTCTCTCTTAGATAATGGCGTTGCTCCAAGTAAAGTCCCACCCCTCTGTCTCTTTTATTCTACGCCATCCCTGCGCTGGCTGATCTGAGCTTTCTGCCTCTGAGCTCTCTGCTCTACTACCCTCAATGCACGCCTGGTCCTAGGAGAGGGGGGGGGGGTCAGGAATGCTTTCAAGAGACACTGAGTCTGTTAGCTGTCTCTTGCCTTGTGCTTCTTCTTCCTGCTCCTGCTCACCCCCCAATATTTCCCGGCTTCTCCCCTCTGCAGCCTCTGAACTATGACCTTCTGCAAACCACTGTTCTAAATCTATACTGTCTCCCTCTTCTCCGGAGGGAGGGGGTGTGACTCCACCATTCCTCCTCTTCGGATCGGTCCCTGACACTCTGTAAGTTCAGCACCCTTCAGAAAGCACAGCTCCCAGGATTCTTTTGGGTGGGAAATTATGGCTGCTAAAGTGGCATAAGAGTGCTTCAAATGTTGGGTTGTGGATGCGACCGTAGTGCACTTGGGGTCAGCATCTGGGATAAACAAGCAGGGAAGGGAGTGTCTTTGCCCACACGTAAACCAGGAAAGACCTAACGATGCAGGCATGTGGAGCTCTTTGAACACTTGAAAAAGCAGTACAAATGTGGGAGTATTATTAAGTGTTATTGCAAAGAGCTGCGCACGATTAGGAGCAGGGAGGCCAGGAGCAAGCAGCAGAGCTCTTTCTTGTCCCGCTAGCCACCACCGATCAGTCCTGAGTAGCTGTTAAGGTAGGGATGGGAAGCCTGAAGCCGGTGGGCCAATTATGGCCCTCAAAACTCTGTAATTGATAATAATTTATTATTTATACCCCGCTCATCTGGCTGGGTTTCCCCAACCACTCTGGGCGGCTCCCAACACAATATTAAAAACACGACAAAACACCAGACATTAAAAACTTCCCTAAACAGGGCTGCCTTCAGATGTCTTCTGAAAACCAGATCGTTGTTTATTTCCTTGACTTCTGATGGGAGGGCGTTCCACAGGGCGGGCACCACCACCGAGAAGGCCCTCTGCCTGGTTCCCTGTAACTTGGCTTCTCACATTGAGGGAACCGCCAGAAGGCCCTCGGAGCTGGACCTCCATGTCTGGGCTGAATGATGGGGGTGGAGACGCTCCTTCAGGTATACTGGGCCAAGGCCCTTGCCATGTTCCCCTCACCATCTCACCTTTGCACCATCCTTTAGTGTTATTTGCCTGTCTGGGATGCGTCCTTGAACTCTGACCATGGCCTCTTGCCTGCCTGGCTGGAGGGCAGAGAAGGCTTGCATGTGATCATGTGCAAAAACTAGCCTACTGTGCAAAGGTAAAAATGAGTTTCTCTCTTTTTCCCCCCAAAATAATTTTTATTAGGTTTTCCAAACATTTAAACCATAGATGACACACATTAAAAATAAAAAACAAAAAAAGATAACAATAAAACACAACACAAAAAACAAAAGAAAACAGCTTCACCTAATACTTATTCTCTAACATTGTCTATTGACTTCCTCCTATCTCTCCTTTGGTGTTACATTGTAAAACATCTTTAGCAATTTCTTTTCATCTTCTAATATATTCTTATTTCTTACTATCCAAATAAACTTTTCTTTACCATGTCTTATCTATACTTATTCCATACTATATTAATTCTATTTCTTTTACTTGATTCTAATTTTAAGGTAAAAATGAGTTTCTCTGCCCACTTTTGCCTTCAGCTCCGCCCACCACTGGCAGGTGGCCCCGGGAATCTTGCCTGGAAGGGAATGTGGCCCTCAGGCTGAAAATGTCCTCCCCATCCCTGTGCTACGGACTTCTCCTGACTTGGAACTGATGTGGATATTGGCCAGGATGGCCAAGCGGCAGTAAGTGCCACTAAGTACCAATTCCGGGATAGCATTGGGGGACTATTGCCTTCATGCTGTATATTAGAGCAGTGTTTCCCAACTGTGGGTCTCCAGCTGTTTTTGGACCACAACTGCCATCATCCCCAGCAAGCAAGACCAGTGGTCAGGAATGATGGGAATTGTAGTCCAAAACCTAGCTGGAGATCCAAGGTTGGGAAACACTATACTAGAGGGATTCTCAGAATAGGAAGGGGAATAGGAAGGCCTTTAGTCTGATCCAGAAGCAGAGCTGCTCCATATAAGTCATAAACAAAACTTGGTCCAGGATGCAGTTTCTACTCACAGAAAAACAGACATGCCACTTCCTAGACTGGCAAGTTGCAAAAGAGGATGGGGCTCCTGCACCTTTAATTAATAATGGGATAGGAGAGGGAATTTCAGCAGGTGCTGCTTGCATGGCAGCTTTTAACGAAAGGTGCAAGAGCGCTGGCCTGTGTCCTCTGCACCTTTAATAGTGGCTACCCTAGCTGCTTCCGTGACTTTAAAAGAAAAAGCAGGGTGTGTGTGATCTAAACAGGCTCTGAAACGAGGGGCCAAATGGCATGTTTTTAATAAAGTATTTTTTAAATGAGACACATTAATTTTAAGGGAAAGGAATACTTCATAGGGTTTTTTATATTAGGATTGTGATAGGGAGGTTGTTTTTTACATATGTTATTGATTCTATTGCCTTTTTAATATCTGTGGAGCACATTTATCTGATTTCTGTATTTTTGATCTCCTAAAGAAGAGTGGTACTTGAAACGTGTCGGGATTAATATATCTTACTCCATATTCATGTAAACATGTTCTGCTTGATAGCCATAAAATATGTATTCTGCTGCTGTGTGGTTTTCCATATTTTGACTCTCTCTTTGTTTTCACATTTTCACAATCCAGGGCTGTGATCTGGAACTTGCTGACCACGCAAAACAGGGCTTCACGGCCGTTTCAAAAAGCCCTCTCCCCCAACAGCTGTTTATCCCTGTCCATGCTGTTTCCCTTATTATTTATTGCTTTTATATCCCACCTTTCCTCCCAGGAGCTCCAGGTGGTGCGTAGGGCTTGGCGATATATCGTCCAAAACAGGTTTGAAGTCCATATCGTGATACCAGTTTCGTAATTTTTGACATGGCAATATATCATGAATCGTGATGTGTGTGTACGTACAAAAATCACAACATGGGGGAAACCATGAAGCCAGCCCCTGCTTCTACAGTGTTCCATCCTTATTTCAGACATTGTGATATATTGATATATCATGATGTTTAGCTGGCGATGTATTGTGATGTTGAAAACCAGATATCGCCCAACCCTAGTGGTGTGTATGGTTCTCTCTCTCCCCTCCCGTTTCCCCACCTTCACAACATCCCTGTGAGGTAGGTTAGGAGGAGAGATGATGGGGCCAGCCCAAGGCCACCCAGTGAGCTACATGGCTGAGTAGGGATCTGAACCCTGTTCCTAATCTAAAAATATAACCACTACTGGCTCAACGGGGGACGCGGGTGGCACTGTGGGTTAAACCACATAGCCTAGGGCTTGCTGATCAGAAGGTCGGCAGTTCGAATCCCCGCGGCGGGGTGAGCTCCCATTGTTCAGTCCCTGCTCCTGCCAACCTAGCAGTTCAAAAGCACGTCAAAGTGCAAGTAGATAAATAGATACCGCTGTGGCGGGAAGGTAAACGGTGTTTCCGTGCGCTGCTCTGGTTCGCCAGAAGCGGCTTAGTCATGCTGGCCACATGACCCAGAAGCTGTACGCCGACTCCCTTGGCCAATAAAGCGAGATGAGCGCTGCAACCCCAGAGTCGGTCATGACTGGACCTAATGGTCAGGGTTCCCTTTACCTTTACTCAATGTGGCTGCCAAGAGGCAAGGCTTCCAGGCTTTAGTTTGCAAACAGAAAGGAACCCAGCGTCCCAGCATCTCTCTTTTGGCAAACCAAATGCGGTTCCTGCCATATCCGATGGATCGGATCTTTCCTTAAGCAGGGTAACCTAGCTGGGGACCAGCTGCGCTATTCTTTGTCACGAGGCCACAAAAGAATCCACTTGGACACTAGACATCATGCACTCCCGGCCCAGTTGTGTTGAGAGAAATCTGAGCCCCTAATTGGTGGAAACTCGGGGGCAGCGAGGGAAAATTCTTCCCGTTGCAATTTGATGGATGAAAGAAGCCCAGGGAAATGGATGTGTGGCCTTAAGGAACAAAGGATGCTTTGAAGGGGCCGTGGGTTGCAAATTCATGCCTCTTCCTCCCGCTCCCACTCCCCAACCCAACCCATCTCTATTGCTAGTGACAGAAATGCGAAAGCCTGACGGAGTTACCTTTCTGAATGACCGGCTTTCTCTCTCTCTCTCCCTACTGATTTTTGTGTGTGCAATCTGGCACTCCTTAGCAGAAAAACGAATCCAGATGCCCTGCATTGCAATTTTGTTCATCGATCCCCGAGGATCATAGCCCGCTTTCTCTCTGTCGCCAAACCTGACTGCTTTTCAGCTCCTTCTCCCTGGTTGCTGTCTGTCATTCTGCCCTCCAGCCCCCCAAAAAACTGCCTCTTGTTCTCCTCCTCCCGCATGGGACCATTCTAAGCTTGTTTCGGAATACCAGTCGCTCCTCATGGGCTGGTTTGATATTTGCTTTCTCGTTTCACGCTTCCATGCTGCGCCGTGTATCCGATCGGTCCCAGAATTCCCAGCTGATCCCAGCCAAAAGAATCCAAATGGGAGATCTACCTAGAATCATAGAATTATAGAGCTGGGTGGGACCCCAAAGGTCATCTTGTCCAGTGTTTACCAAACTTGGGTCTCCAGCTGTTTTTGGACTACAACTCCCATCATCCCTAGCTAGCAAGAACAGTGGTCAGGGGTGATGGGAATTGTAGTCTGAAAAGAGCTAGAGACCCAAGTTTGGGAAACCCGGATCTAGTCCAATCCCCTGCAACACAAGAGTCACAGCTAAAAAATCCCTGATGGATGACTATCCAAACTCTGCTCAAAAACCTCCAATGAAGGAGGATCCACCACCTTCTGAGGTAGTTCGATCCATTGCCAAACAGCTCTTACCTCTCTGAATTGAGGGCCTGGTGCAAGATTTTTTGGAGGTGGGGGTTGTATTCTGCAATACAACATTGACTCGATAATCGTGCATTAATGGTGTATTTATACTGGACTGTCCGCACATCATTCTGCTTTATAAGTTGTTCTGTGATACTTCCCAAAAAATGGTGGTGCATGGCACACCTCACGTTGCTCCCAGGGGTACTTTCAGCCCCCATTTTCAACCGGGGGGGGGCCCGCGGGGCTGTCAAGCACCCCACCAAGCCATGGATTATCTTTTTTTAAAAAACAACAAAATTAACTCTGCTCTTGGATTCGGGATGAAGAACATCTCAAGGTCAGGGGTAGATGTAAACCCACTCAGAACACTTCTCAGTCCTTGCTATGGGGTTCCACCCCCTCCCCAAACACCCCAAACTGTAAAGAAATTTGGAAAGGGGGCAGCTGTTAAAAGTTCAGATGGGCCCTAATAAATGTAACATGTGCTGCCTTTCCAAAAAGGGAGGTTTTTGGCCAGTTCTGCAGAGGTTTGTGTCCACCCATCTACCTTTTCTCTAGCCAAAGCATTCCTAAACTCCAATTGCTACGGCAGTCTAGTCGCCTCCAGGGGGCTGTACGCAACCCCACCTGCGCTGGCAAAGAACGAAACGCTAGGAAGAGTGGGAGGCAGATGAAGAAACAGACGCCATCCGCTCTTCTGATTTAAGATCCAGCGCTCTGCTACCACCCCCTCCTGTCTCCTTTGCATTGCCTAATTGACAAACAGCTGTTTCTGCTCCTCCCCAGAGGTAGCTGCGCTTAGCGAGGGCTATTGCCGTCTTTGATTCACAGGCTCATAAAGGTTCCGGGGCTCCATCTGGATGAGAAAGGGCTCAAAAAAGCCTGCTCACGGTTGCTGTTTCACATGAAAAGAGAGCAGTGTTTTCTTCTGGGTAGCTCTCGGGCCTCTTTTCACAGATACCTGGGTCTCCATATTGAATTCTGTCTCGTGCAATGTTCAGGAGACGTTCAAATAAATGCCGGTTCCTTTGCGCTCTTTGCACAAAGGGTTCCTTTGCACCCTAAGAGCTAAGGGTGCAAGAAGAGATGGGCAAATCTGTTGGTTTCAGTTTCTCCCAGTTTCTCATTTTTCCACGTTTCTCGTTTTTGGTTCTTCATATTTCTGCATCACTTGTGAGGTTCAACACACACACACACACACACACACACACACACACACACACACACACAAAACGAGTCCTCGTGAAAATTCATCAGCATTCTGCGAATTCCTTCCAATATATACCTGCTTATAGGTACAGGTAATTCTACTACACACATTTTTGCAAAGTATTTTTCCCAACTTTTTTTTTTGTAATTTATTTTGAGCAATATATGCATTTATATGTGCACTTCACACAGTCTATATGTATAGCAAAGGGTATGCATTGCATGGCAGAAGAACTGCAATGCAAAATTGGGAGAAACGCAAATAGTGAAGGCTGGCTGTATTTTGGTTTATGTGTTGTTTCAGAATGTGCGAATTATGTAGGTTCTTCTTTAAATGGGAACTGAAGAAAATCTCGCCTCCTCCCCATACCTATTCCTAATGCAACCTGAATTGACTTACCTTAAATATCTTCCAGGGACCCAGGTGGCGCTGTGGGTTAAACCACAGAGCCTAGGGCTTGCTGATCAGAAGGTCAGCGGTTCGAATCCCTGCGACGGGGTGAGCTCCCATTGCTCGGCCCCAGCTCCTGCCAACCTAGCAGTTCGAAAGCATGTCAAAGTGCAAGTAGATAAATAGGAACCCCTCCAGCGGGAAGGTAAACGACGTTTCCGTGTGCTGCTCTGGTTCGCCAGAAGCGACTTAGTCGTGTTGGCCACATGACCCGGAAGCTGTATGCCGGGTCTCGGCCAATAAAGCGAGATGAGCGCTGCAACCCCAGATTCAGACACGACTGGACCTAATGGTCAGGGGTCCCTTTACCTTTCCCTTTAAATATCTTCCACCGAGTCAACTCTCCTTCCCAGGGACTAAACTGAGCCTAGCCCAATGTTGAGCCTAGCCCAACATTCTCCTTTCCCTTCTTCCCCCACAACAAACACTCTGTGAGGTGAGTGAGGCTGAAAGACTTCAAAGAAGTGTGACTTGCCCAAGGTCACCCAGCAGTTGCATGTGGAGGAGTGGAGACATGAACCCAGTTCACCAGATTACGAGTCTACCACTCTTAACCACTACACCACACTGACTCTGATATATATTATGTGCCTGATATATATTAAGTGTCTTGTGGAAACACAGTTTTGATTCAGCTTCCAGCTAACTGTGGAAATAATGATGCCTCAACATGATTAAAAAGAGCCCTAGAATCTAAGTGACCTAAATCTATACATAGCAACTAGCTGGATTCAGAAATGTATGCTATTTCCAGGACGGAGGCGAGAGGACTCTAATGTCCTCATGGGTCTATAGAATGACCCAGACATACATAGACATCAGAGGGTCCTGAAACATTCTGGACAAGTGAAAACGGAAAGGTCTGAGAGCCCGCCAACGCACTACTGTCAACAAACCCTGCTGTGGGTGAATTCTGAGCTTTCTGCTATCATCCAGATGTTGAGCTTCTTCTCCAGAACTGTTGCGTTCTCAGAAACTAGACCCTCCTGGATTGACAGTAAAGGATCCGCGGCTGACCCCCAGAATTTCTTGGCGAGTTCTGCTCCTCGATGTGCCAGCAGTGGCCAATGAAAAATCACACAATGTCTGTAGTGAACTTGTGTGCTTTGACTCTTGAATTCCACTCCTGTCCCATGACGGATTTGTGGAGGATGTATGAACTGGAACAACTGCCGAGTCCTGTATGGGAATCAGAGGAAACATGGTGGGAGGAGAAGGAGGGGAGGTATTCCGAATGTTTTGCATACGAAGGAAGTGAAGATTCTTGCTATCTTTAGGTCTCACTTCCTCAGCTCAAACAGGGTTTAGTTAAATACCAAAGAGGGCGAAGTCCTAACCCATGAGGCACAAAAACAATGGGGTGTGTCTGAGCTTATGCAAAGTGCAATTCTGCCACCACCAAATAACTACTGTCGCAATATACACTGGGACTAGGGCAAGAAAAGACAAATGAGGCAGTTTTTGGGGTTTAATTTTTATTTATTTTTTAAAGGAGGAAACGGATATATTTTATTCAGTTTAACAAAGATTAGGACTTACATACTGGATACAGTTTATGGATTTATGACATGATGGTTATAAATGCTATTGACAGGCTGTCTTAATCTGCGAGTTCAGCTCTTGCAAAGCTTATTTTAAGTACAGTAGTTATTGCATTCCCTGCACAAGAGGAACTATCGTATCCGGCAGAAGACAAGGCTGGAAACTTTCCTCCCCAGGCACCTCTTTTTCAAGGCAGAATGGGATTTGCTTGTTTTTAATGGAGGTGCAATCCAGAGAACCCCACTTATCATCTGAAGTGGTGGAGTCCAAACACAGGTTTACCATTGAGAACAAAATTCTCCATGAGATGTCAGCATGTAAATGCTGCTTAAGGCACACTGTTCTGTACTTTTGTTCTTCGAACCTTCTTGTTCAAGGGCTTCAACACTGACCACTAGGCAACGCTCTCTTCAAAAAATTCAGCAGGTGGAGAATGCTGAAATGGGAAAGCACAGGAAGGGAGAGCTGTATGGGAGTGGGAAGCAACTTCCATTCCCAGTGATGCTAT